>CM066035.1:923021390-923555137 GCA_033557465.1 Ichthyophis bannanicus | reverse complement strand
CCTTGGCCTGCTGGCCCGTTGGGGAGCTGCAGGGGCTGATAGTGGTGGTATTGTTTGATAGGGCACGCCGCCTTCCTCGGGTATTAAAAGGAACTTCTTTACCAGAGCCCTTCTTTTTCTGGGAAGGGGGCGGAGGTCTTCCTAGAAAAGCCCTAGTTCATGGCTGAGCGTCTCCGTCTCAATTTGTGCCAGCTTATCAGCAATGGGCTTGCCAAAAGAGGTTTTCGCCTCGGCCAAGGCGAAAATCGACCAAACTTGTCCTGCACCCAGGGCTCAAGGTCAGACGGACTGAAGCCAAGGCCTGTCGGCGGGCACCGATTTGCCGGCTGCGGCCAACTCGAGCCGATGAACTTCAACAGCCCCATCAATAGTGCTGCCTCGGGACATGAATTTTGAGCATTCCCGAATGCCAGTGCGACAAGGCCAGCGAAAACCTCCGCAAGGGTTCCTCGGAACAAAACCAGCGGGAGAAGCCGGCTAGTAGATCTTTAGCCATGGTCTCGGATGATACATGCAAATGTATAGCTGGGTAGGTAGTAGCTACACGACATGCGAGCATTAGAGCACTGCGAAACACTTACTTACCAAGGCCCATACAGGTTACGGGCCTCACTGCCAGGACGGGCACGAGAGGAGTGCATACTTCCTGGCTTCTTAAGACGATGACATGGCCGATTCCACTACCATGGAATGGTTTTGGTTGGTGGGTTAGCTGTGCTTTTTGGATAGCCAGGGCATCTGTGCGTGACCTCGCATAGATTAGAAATCGACACCGCTTTGCTCAGGACCGGCGAGGTGGACGGACTCTCCCACATGCGGAAGAGTAGTCGTTCCAGCATGGGGAGGAACGGATACAGTAAAGTGTTCCCTGGGCGGCGAAGGCGAGTAAGTTACTGGAGGGGCGTCAAAGCTTCTTCGGCTACGAGGATCATCATAATCGGCACCCGGTCCCCAGGGAAGCCCAAAGCCTTGGCCATATCCCTTGACGAAGTCCAGGAGAAACCGGGACATCCTCGCCGGGGGAACTGCTTTCCGAGGTTCGCGACTCAGGTTGAGTCCGAGGGGACACCACCGAGTCCGAAAAGAATCAAGGGCGAGAGGCCCTTCCTCTTCAGACTCCCAGGACCGAAGCCGACGAGGACTCGGTCGGGGTCGGTGGCAAAGCCGGGCAGGGCGCGAGCGCCTGCCGCCCCCGACGACGAGGGATGTCGGGCAGTCGGCTGATGCCTCGGTGTCTCTCTCCCCGAAGCGGGAGGCCGAGGGCTGAACCTCGACCTCGGATCGGACTCGAGTTCGCCCATAGACTCGAGGATTCGGCTCGAGGTCTACGGGTTCGACTATTAGACCGTCGACGTTCCCGTTCTAGGGCTGGTCGGGGCAGCAGCTGCCACGGCGAAAGCAAACGCGAGCAGGAACCGCCGAGGTCCATGAAGGCAGGCCCAGTCTGCTCTCCAAGGCCGTCAACCTGGAGGTCACGGAGCTCAGGTGCACCCAGCAGCCCCCGACTCGGGCCCCGACGGCGTCGGGTCGCCCGTCGGCTGTTCGAGCGCAGGCGAGTCCAGAAGGACCACAGGACTTACCCGAGCACCGGACAGCTCCGACCTCAAGGCTGACGGGGTCGCTTCGAAGTGAGTTCCAGGTGCTACTTCCACAAGGACCCGGGGAGGCGGCATATCGAGGGCTATGCGACCTGGCCCTCGCGGCAGCCCCCCCCCCCCCCCCCAGTCAGGGAGCGTTCACGACGAGCCATCGCGGGTTTCAACCTTCCGTCGATGCGTCCCCGCGAGGACGAGAAACACTGTCAGGAGGAACTCCGGCGACGGTCCGAGCTGGAACCCCTGGACGCGGAGGCCTACGCGACGATGGTCCGGGTACGGCATGGGCGTCAGCGAAGATTCTATCCCGCTGATGCCGCCGACTTCTCAACGCTTTGGAGGATAGTTTGCCACAAGGCACAGATTTCATTTCTTCATGATCCGGGCCGAGGCAGCGGCGGCTATGGTCGTGGGTGTCAGTTAGTGACATATTTCGGTCTCTCTGCCCACAACGCTTTAAAGCACTGGCATCCATAGGGGGAAAATGGTGCCCGGCGAGGTCTATGGCCCGGGCTGCCAGGGAAAAACCGAAACGAAAACTGACTAAGTCAGAAAAACCGAAAAAATAAGAAGAGGACTCGTGACCGGCGTCGCGAGTCCGGGCGGGAAAAAGGACCGGCGTCGAACCGAATGGAAAAAAAGAGTAATTATGAAGAAAAATCAACTTTTTCGCGGGGACACGACGGGTACGTCTGTAGGGCTCCGCGGAAAAAAAGAAGACTGGCTAAGATGGCACCCTTGGGCGGGAAGGGGACCGCGCATGCGCGCTGCAATTCCCAAAGGCTTTCTTTGAAAGCTGGGGAAAATTGCTCCGCGAGGGCTCCGTCGGCGCCGACGTCACCCATAAGTGAGGACTGACTTCCTGCTTGGTCCTGGAGAATGAAGAATTTCTAATTCTTCTGCTCTGGGTTCCTTTTCAGGAGTCACCGTGATTTTACAGTCCCTGAGCTAAATCACGTATGAAATCCTGGAAGGACATGTCTTCTGGAGGAGATATTCTTCGTTGAGGAGAAGGAGATGGATCCTCCGGAAGGATTGCTCTAGTACTGGCAGAATCATCGGAAATCGAAAGATTCGAAGTATCTGAGTGACGCGAAGGTCCTGCAACGCACAGTACCAGTACGTTTGAAGTTGGTATCGGGTCTCGGTACCAATCTTGCGATACCAGAGATAGACTCAAGGCTCGGCATGGGGGGAAGCATACCGGCCGAGAAAGGTGCAGTCGGTACCAATACCTGTGGAATCGTCTGTAGTGGTCTTAGCAGGTACCAAAGCTGCTAAGAGAGCCGCTAGACTGCGTTTGATAGCAAGGATTCTCTGATCCACTCGCTCCTGCCGATGGTTGGGTGTCGGTACCAGTGGAAGCGGCCACGACCCCAGAACATGGCACCAGTAGTTCTGCAGAGGTGGAAGCCTCTGGAACATTCTGGAGCCCCGTTAATGCTTTGGAAGCCGAAGCCTCCCGCCGGGGCTATTTTGCCGGTGAAAACGCCAGTGGCATCTCGATACCTAGAAGGAGATTCTACCCTTTGAGGATCGGCCAGTTTTAGAAGACTTAGGTTTAGTTACCTGAGATCCATGGGAGGAAGATGAAGCCCTGGAAGACATCGATGCAACGGACATCGTATCTGAGACAAAAAGGGTACCGCGTTTTTGCCAGCTCTATTCTGCAGGCCCCTCTTGGTCACCTTCCTATAGGAGAGACACTCCGATGGAGAATGGTCAGGACCTAAACATTTAAGACACCCGTCCATGGGTGTCGGTGATGGATATTGTACCGCCACAGTTAGAAACATTTCTTGAAACCACTAGCTGGTTTCTCCATGTTTGAAGAAAAGTGGGCTAGTGCCCAAAATGGCGCCTAGCATGGAGAAGGGAAAGGCCCCTGAGGAAAGAAATCCTTCAGAAAGATAGTTTATTTTTTTTTTGAAAAGGAGGAGGAGAAATGGCCGGTACCAGTAGGCGTTGAATGAAGGCAGACGCGACCACAAAAAACAAAAAAATAAGAATAGATTTTCTGCGGTGAAAGGGTATGCATCCTGTCGGCTCCGTGGAAAATGAAGAACTGAAGAGGGAGAGTTGGAAAGGCGGGGAAGGCGGGAAGGCAGCATTGCAGGCGCTGTGGGATGCTCCCAAAAGCTTTCATATTGGACGCTGGGGAGCGTTCCAATGCAGGCTCCGTCGGTGCCGACGATACCCATATGTGAAGACTACATTCCTGCTTGTTCCTGGAGATGACCTCTATGAAAAACTAAGAAAAAAATTGAATAGATAATAGTCGAGGAGCGATGCCAAGGGCGAGGTGCCTCGGGGGGGCAAGAAGGAACCAGTATGTAAACCAGACAAAAATGAGAATGAAATCAATTTTTCCTGGAAAAAGTCTGGACAGCATCTGAAGGATCTGCAGAAAAAAGGGAGACTGAGGGCAAGATGGCACCCTTGGGCAGGAAGTGGACCATGCATGTGTGGTGCATCTCCCAAAGACTTTCTTTGAAAGCTGGGGGAGATGCTTTCGTGTGGGCTCCGCTGGTGCTGACATCACCCATATATGAGGACTTCCTGCTTGTTCCCGGAGAACTACAAATTAACAGGGTGATTGTTAACCAAATTTTCATGTAGTAGTCCCACTGTTCACATTAGCACCTGCACTGGTTGCAACCAGCCTTGTACCCACTAGATGCATTCACAAGATAATCCTGACATCAGATATACTGTTGCTACTTCCCATAATATGAACCCTTCACTATGCCTACACAGAGAGTTTATCTAGGTCCTAACAAATTCTAATCGGCCTCCAATATCTATCTCAATTATACAGGAGCCATAAGCTTGCAAAATAATGTGGCAATTTCCACCTGTGCAAAAGTCACAGGCTTTCTTCTTACATCTCTACTCATACTTTGATACTGTTACAGTTTCTCTCTACTCATAATTATAATTACCCCATTATTTTTAAGTCAATGGGACTCTAAAGCAGGAGGCTAAACTCATTAAAATTACACAAGACAGCTATCAAAATTGCCCAAAATATTTAAGCAGATTTTATGGCTGACTGACATTTTTAAATGGGTGGCTTTCTTTTCAATAGAAGAAACTGATGAGATCTTATTTTTTAAACTGCTCACCATCAGCATATACACTTACATTTATTTGTGAGGATCAATAAAATCAAGTTTTATCTAAAATTTCTTAGGTATCTGTATTTAAAAGCTTAGCTGTAGTTTACCGTCAATGGGTTTAGCAAAAGATGCTGCTATAATCTCATTATTGCTGAAGCACCGAAAAGGAAAATAAATGTAAAGGTGGTTATTCAAGTGGAAGTATAAAATCATATTGCAGAATTTCTATAGACATTTCAAACGCAATTAACATTAAAGTATAATTGCATTTGTTTAAAGCTTCTATAGTGAGTCTGTTGGAAGGCTGTGTTGAGTTAGGCAACTTTTTCACACCCATCATGCACAAGGATGGAAAACAAATTCCAGCTTGCAAAAATGGCACACAAAGGCTGAAACCTCTTCAAGTTTACATGAAAAACTCAGAGATAAAAATATACAAATCCCATCTACCAAATATTAATAGTTCAGAAGGTTACAGGAAGAGAGCTATAAAAATGCACACTCTGTTGATCCCCAGCATTACGTAATCTGATTATCTAACTTCTTATCTGGTGCAAAATCTGTTTTGTAATATAAATTAGACTTCCATATTCAATGAAGCAGTGTATGACAGCAGTGATTATGTACAGGCGGGTGATGTTTTTCCTACCGAGGTTGGCATACATCACAAACAGATTGAAATATTGTTGTAAGTGACGTCATGCTCCGACACTTCTCTTCGAAGAAGGTTCAGTACTGCTCTCAGCAAGTGATCACTCAAACTTAGGTTATCATAGGCCTAAACATGGGGAAAAAGCAACAATTCAGTGACGACGATACCATGTTTATCATGCTAAGAACCAGTAGTGCTGATCAGGGTTTTTTTGTAAGAGCAGCTTGTTTAAATTCCTTTTGGTTATTAGCCACTCTATAAAACTGTAAATCTGATTTTAATTTTTAAATTATTTTAACAATCAAAAAATTATGAATTAATAGTATCACCATTATTCATCAGCCAGTAATGGATTGTAAAAATGACGTCCATGAAGCCCCTCCTGCACACACTGGTCCATCTCAGTCTCTCAGTTTCACAGCTCAAGAAGGAATGATATTCTTGGGGAAGTGAGAGGAATCGTGTGTCCAATGGATCCTGCTGTCTATGGAACATACCTGTTATAGGTAAACAGCTTTGCTTTTTCTTTCAACAAGCAAGACTGAATCAGGCACCTAAGTAGGTGACTCTTAAGCTTAGGGCTGCTCAGTGTTAGAGATTGTCCAGCAGCAGCAAGTTCACAGATACTGAAGTGAGTTGCTGAACGTATAAAGACAGGTTGGTCAGTATCAAAGGAAGGCACTCTGAAGACTGGTCTAGGCAGTAGTGAAAAGTAAAGACATGAAGCGAGAACCACATAGCTGCTTTCCATATACTGTCCAGCTAAGATGATTTCAAGAGAGCTACAGTGGCTTTGATATGATGAAGCTTAGCTTTACTAGAGTACCACCAGACTGTTCATAACAGAACTGAAAACATTTAGGCCACTGGAACACCAAGTGTGTTGTGTGTTGTGGTTAAAGAAGACAAAAAACTGCATAGACTTTCTACTAGATTCTGTTTGTTGTAGATAGTAAAAGAGTTCCTTTTACAGTTCAAAGTGTGGAAGGATTTCTCACATGGATGATTGTGCAGTTTAGGGTAAAACATAGGAAGCATCATTTTTATTTATTTAACAGGGTTTTTTTATACCACTTTATTATGCAGTCAAAGCGGTTTACATTGTAACAAACTTGGTAATGTACATTAAAAAGGGACAATGATAACTTGGATTCTTCTGAGGCAATGGAGAGTTAAGTGACTTGCCCAAGGCCACCAGGAGTGTGAGTGGGATTCGAACCCTTGTCTCGTGGTTACCAAGCCAGAGCTCTAACCACTATTTCTTCATTCACATGGAAGGTAGGAACAACTTCTGATAGGATTTTAGGATAACTATGTACAGCTACTTTGTTATGATGAAACTACTTGTAACCGGTTCGTAAGTGCTACTAGATGAGAAGCTAGAAAGAGGTGGATTCCATGTGCTCAAATGGTGGGTTTGTAAGCATTTTAAGGATGATACCGAGGTCCCAATGGTACAAGGCTTTTGTATCAACAGTCTGACATGAACCTGGAAACAACTGGAAATGGCAAATATGGAAGTCTGTCAATGGGGGAATAAGCTGAGTGTGTCTGATGGAGGATGTTTGCAAGCCAAGGTGATAGAGATAGTTAAGTATAGTATTTAGAGGACACCAAACAGGGTCACAACCATTAATAAAACACCAATGGATAATCTCTTCCAATAAAATGTGGATTATGCCCAGTGGAAGACTTTATTGCTGCCACCAAGATATCTTGCATAGGTGTTAGTAGACCCAAGGTGGAAATAAAGCACAGTTACTTACCTGTAACAGGTGATCTCTGGGAACAGCAGGAATTAGTCCTCACATATGGGGTACGTTGGAACCGACGGAGCCTGCGCGGGAAAGCTCCCCAGCTTCCTAGAATGGAAGCTTTTGGGACCTCCCACTGCACATGCGCGCTGCCTTCCCGCCTTCCTGAACAGCTCTCCTCAGTTTCGAGTTTATAGCTGAGACAATAGAGAGAGGACAGGAAGACAGATAGATAGAAGATACAACTCCTAGGGGAGGTGGGTGGGTTGTGAGGACTAATTCCTGCTGTTCCCAGAGATCACCTGTTACAGGTAAGTAACTGTGCTATCTCCAGGAACAAGCAGGAATAAGTCCTCACATATGGGGACTCCCTAGCTGAGATGCCTGGGAGATCCCCCTCCAAGGGTTCGCCATCTTCGTATGGATCTCAGGCATCCATCCTGGGAAGGTGGGCAGGAGTTGTCTAAGAATGGAACAGGTGTTTGAGGACAGCCTGGCCAAACAAGGCATCCCGGCGGGAGTCCTTGTCCAAACAGTAATGGGCTGTAAAGGTATGAACCGAGGCCCAGGTAGCGGCTCGACAGATCTGATCAATGGAAACAGAGTGCAGATGAGCCATAGAAGTTGCCATGGCTCTCACATTGTGAGCTGTGACATGGCCTTCCAGAGAAATGTTTTTACTCTGGTAAGTAAAGGAAATACACTGAGCAATCCAATTGGAAAGTGTACGCTTGGAGACTGGAAGTCCCAAATGGGAAGGATCAAAAGCCACGAAAAGTTGAGAAGACTTTCGATGTGGCTGAGTCCTATTAAGGTAAAAGGCTAGAGCTCTTTTACAATCCAGAGTATGAAGGTTCCTCTCTGCACTGGATGCATGAGGAGCCGGAAAAAAGACAGGTAGATATACCTCTTGATTAAGATGAAAAGGCGAGACCACTTTGGGCATAAAGTGGGGATTCGTCCTAAGGACCACCTTGTCATGATGGAATCTTGTATAAGGTGGATTAGCCACTAGAGCCTGCAGTTCGCTGATGCGGCGAGCGGAAGTGACTGCAATTAGGAATAGTACCTTCCAGGAAAGAAATTTCAAGGAGGTAGAAAATAACGGCTCAAAAGGTGGCTTCATAAGCTGACCAAGCACTAGATTCAAATCCCATGCGACCGGGGGGGGTCTGATGGGAGGTTTAGTGAGAGTCAGGCCTCTCATGAATCTTGCAACAAGAGGATGAGAGGAGATAGGTTGTCCATTTATAGGTTTCAGGGATGCTGAAATAGCACTTAAATGGACTCTTACAGAATTCGTCTTAAGGCCTGCATTGGAAAGATGCAGGAGATAGTCTAAGAGGGAATTCAAAGGAAGTGCCAGAGGGTCAAGGCCCTGCTGAGCACACCAAATGGAAAAACGTTTCCATTTGAAAGCATAAGACCGCCTCGTGGAAGGTTTCCTAGAGGCATGAAGGATATCTTTCACAGGTTGAGAAAGATTAAAGTCTTGAAGACTTAAGCCTTCAGTAACCAAGCTCGGAGATGTAGGGATTTGGGGTTTGGGTGCCACAAAGTCCCCTCCTCCTGAGACAGAAGGTCTGGTGCAGCTCCTAAGTCCAGGGAGGATCCCTGGGAGAGCTGTAGAAGCAGAGGGAACCACACTTGGCGTGGCCAGCGTGGAGCTATGAGGATCATAGAGCCGTGATCTCTCTGGAGTTTGAACAGAGTCTTGGGAATCAGCGGAATGGGTGGAAAGGCATATAGGAACGCCTGACCCCAATGAAGGAGAAAGGCGTCCGTGGCCTGAGCTTCCTGACACGGAGTCCCTGGAACAGAACCGGGGAAGTTTGGCATTCCACGGACTTGCAAAGAGGTCTATGTCCGGGGTCCCCCATTCCTGAAAGATTCTGCTTATCTGGTCCACGTGTAGGGACCACTCGTGTGGCAGCAGAACTCGACTGAGCCTGTCTGCTCGCGAGTTTTGAACTCCTGGAAGATACACTGCCAGAAGATGAATTTAATGCTCTCTGGCGAAAGCCCATAATCTGAGAGCTTCGTTGCAAAGCGACAGAGAGCCCGTCCCTCCTTGTTTGTTTATGTAAAACATGGCCACCTGATTGTCTGTCTGAACCAGGACAGTCAGGTTGGCAAGGAGGGTACAGAAGACCTTGAGGGCAAGATAAATTGCTCACAGTTCCAGGAGGTTGATATGAAGGGTGGCCTCCTGTGGAGACCAAGTGCCCTGAGTGGAGAGAGTTAGCAGATGGGCTCCCCACCCCAATTGGGAGGCATCTGTTGTGAGGGTTGCTTGGGGTAGCAAGGGCTGAAAGGGAGCCCCCAACAACAGATTCTTGGTGGATATCCACCAATGGAGGGACCAAGACAGACGGTTTGAGGTTTGTATTTGGTCTGAGAGTGCTCCCGACGCCTGAGTCCACTGGGTGGCCAGGGTCCATTGAGCTGCTCTCATATGAAGACGAGCATAGGGCACCACATGTACTGTGGAGGCCATATGGCCCAGGAGGCGTAGCATTTCCCTGGCTGTCAAGTGAGTACTGGACTGGGCTTGGGAGGCCAAGCTCAGCAGACGCTGACCCCGAACCAGTGGAAGGTAGGCTCTTGCAGTGGTGGTGTCCAACCGGGCCCCTATGAATTCTAGAGACTGAGTAGGGCTGAGTTGAGACTTGGGAAGGTTTACCACCAGTCCCAGATACTGCAGAAGGCTCCTTGTGCGGTCTAGGGAAATCTGGGCCTGCGACTGAGTTGGAGCTCGAATGAGCCAGTCGTCCAGATATGGGAATACGAAAATCCCCATGCTTCTGAGAAATGCGGCTACGACTGCCATGCATTTGGTAAAGACTCTTGGGGCAGAGGCTAGACCGAAGGGGAGTACTCTGTACTGGAAATGTTTTCCCTGAAACAGAAATCGAAGGTATTTTCTGTGGGATGGATGGATGAGTAGATGTGTATACGCATCCTGCAGGTCTAGAGAACAAAGCCAGTCCTGACTCTGAAGGTATGGAAGGAGAATGCCCAAAGAGAGCATTTTGAATTTCTCCTTGTACAGAAATTTGTTCAATTCTCTCAGATCTAGGATTGGTCTGAATCCCCCTGTCTTCTTTGGAATGAGAAAATAGGGGGAGTAGAAACCTGACCCTTGTTGATGAAGAGGAACCTCTTCTATGGCCCCTTGGGCAAGCAGAGAAGAGATCTCCCGACCCAACAGGGCTAGGAGAGGAGATGGAGAATTGAAGGGTCTCACCATGTGATGAGGAGGAAGGTTGGAGAAATGAAGTTTGTAACCCTCTCGGATGATAGAGAGGGTCCATTGCTCTGTTGTGATTTGTTCCCATCTGGGAGCAAAGTGAGCTAACCTTCCAGGTATGGTGAGAGGTTCTGGTTGGTCCAGAACCAGGAATGGCAAATTCTCTAGGGGCAAGTCAAAACCCCTGAGGGGGTGGAGCCTGTTGAGCTGTAGTAGCTGCTGCAGGCTTTGCTCTTGCTTGTTTCGTTTGCTGACGTTTAGCCGCAAAACGAGGTTGAGAAGATTGCTGGCCAGTATTGGAAGCATATCTGGCCTTCTTATAATAAGGCCTCTTGAAAGACTTCTTCTTAGTGGGAGTAGAAGTGGACTTAGAAAGTCTCTCTAAGGTGGCATTTTCAGCGTCCATTTGAGTGGCTTTAACTTGCCACTCTGCACCGAATAAGTTCTCACCTGTACAGGGCAGATTCCGTAAGCCATCTAGAACCCAGGGTTCCAGATCAGAAGCCTGGAGCCAAGCCAGACGTCTGGCTGCAATAGCAATGCCAGAAGCTCTGCTGGCTCCCTCGAAGGAATCAAAGGCAGCTCTGTTGGAGAACTTAGAAACATCTGAAAGTTGTTTCACTACAGAAAGGAAGTCCTCCTGTTTATCCTCAGGGATAAAGGGGGCAAAATGCCGCACTTTCTTGGCAAGTTCCCCTAGGAACATGCCCATATAGAGGCTGTAGGAATTAATCCTGGCTATAAGCATACTAGCCTGGAAGATTTTCCTACCAAAAGAGTCCAGTGTCTTACATTCCCTTCCTGGAGGTGTAGAAGAGTGCCTTTTAGTACTCTTGATCTTTTTCATTGCAGACTTTACCACAATGGAGTGGTGAGGCAATTGAGTTTTCTGAAAACCAGGAGAAGGAGGGACCCGATACATGGTGTCCAACCTACGGGAATAAGGAGACAGAGTTAAAGGGTTCTCCCAGAAATCCATCAATTGTTCCTGAAGGATTTCATGGATAGGCAGGGTAACTGCTTCTTTAGGAGACTTTATCCTAAAATATCCAATCTTTTTGACCTTGGTTCCCTTTCAGAGGAGGTAGTGATAGAAAGGCCTTTAGCCATTTCTAAAATAAAATCCTGAAAGGACAAATCCTCTGGAGGAGACATTCTCCTTTTTGGAGAAGAAGGTTCCTCAGGAAGGTCAAGGGAGAGCTCTGCAGACTCATCAGAGGAGCCAAAATCCTCAGAGGAATCGGTGTATTCTCTAGTTTCCTCCAACGCACGATACGCATACCGATCGGTATCGACATCGGGCGTACCGGGTATGGAAGCGGTATGGAGCGAAAGCCCATACGGTACCGATTTGCGTTTAGAAGAGGAAGGCCTGGGTTCCGGCATGGCGGACGATACCGGAACCGGGCCCGGAACCGCTGGAGGCGGTACCGATGGCGTTGCAGCTTTAATGAAAGCCATGACGGCCTGCTGCATGGATTGGACAGTATTGCCCATAGACGCCACGGCTGCCTGGATGTCGGTACCGGTATGGGCCGGTACCCCAGAGCAGTCCAACAGGTGATCTGTCGAGGCCGTGCCATCGATGTCAACCTGTAGCCCCTGAATTGGCGTTTTGGAAGGCAGAGCTTCCCGCCGGGGCTGTTTGGCTGGGGCAGGGTCCTCAAAACTAAGAGCCTCTCGATGCTTTGAAGGAGATTTGCCCTTTGAGGACTTGCCCACAGAAGGTTTGGTTACCTGAGATCCATCCGGAGATGATGACCTGGATGACTGTGATGTTGGATTCTCTGAAGCAAACAGCACATGGAATTTGTTGGCCCGGTTCTGCAGCCCACGCTTAGACATTTGGGAGCAGGAAGGGCAGTCCGGAATGGAGTGGTCAGGCCCCAAACATTTAAGACACCATTCATGGGTGTCTGTGACTGATATTACAGCAGTACACTTGGTACACTTCTTAAATCCAGGGGCTGGCTTCTCCATGTGGAGAATTCAAGTAGGCCTGAAGGCCTAACTGAAGTGACCAAGTGGTGAAAAATAATAAAAGAAAAAGAAAATAATTTTTCAAGAAAGAAAAAGGAAGACCGGCGATACCGGTATCGGTATGGGAAGGCAGGTACGCGGTCTAAAGAAACAAAACAAAAAACTACAATTTCTTCAGCGGTGACAGGATACACGACCTGCTGGCTCCGCGGAAAAAGAGAAACTGAGGAGAGCTGTTCAGGAAGGCGGGAAGGCAGCGCGCATGTGCAGTGGGAGGTCCCAAAAGCTTCCATTCTAGGAAGCTGGGGAGCTTTCCCGCGCAGGCTCCGTCGGTTCCGACGTACCCCATATGTGAGGACTTATTCCTGCTTGTTCCTGGAGATACAGTGTTCCAATTCCATACTGTCAGGGCAAGGGATTCAAGATATGGATTGAAAAGGGAGCTCATATTCCGCATTAGCAAAACTGGGAAAGCTTTGAAGCCTACATAAAAAGCCAGCCCAACCATTAGGCAAGACTAGGCAGTTGCCTAGGACAGCAGCTTCTGAGGGGAGGCAAAGAGCAGCAGCAGTCAAAGCACAACAGAGAGCCATCAGCACATTCTTCTTAGCTGCAGGATGAGCAAGCATACGCATGCAAAGTAAAGTTTAATATTTAAATGTATGATACCCAAGTATGTATTTTTACAGGATTCTTCTGTGTGTATAGGTGTTTCGATGATCACGATAGTTGAACTTTATTATCGAAATCTCAGGGGACGGAAGGCATATGGCTTGAAGGTTTGCCTAGGGTACCCAATATTCTTGGCACATGCCCTGCCTGCATAGAGGTAGAACAGAGCGTCTTTTGAGGGTCAATAGATACAGGCTGAGACGAGACAACCAGTTTTGACATTATCAGTATGGTGTTATGAGAATCATTGTGCTAAGCCCTTTTTCATGCTAGTGCATGGATTGTGCTATTAAGGAGGATGGTTGGGTAAGCATAGAAGAGAGACCAGATGCAGTTTATAGGCAACCTATCTCTCACTAGCCTCTTTGGAGACAGACCACCACTGAATAATACAGGAATCAGCTTTGCGTTTTTGATGCTGGCAAGCAGGTCTATTTGAGGAGTGCTCCAAGCCTGAAAAATGTTCTAGAAACAGAGGCAAATAAAGACCATACAGACTAGCCTTCCATATGAACCACTAGGTTCTACAGTCCTTTTTTTCCTTTAGAGACCCCTATGTGTTTGAACCATGCTTTCTTGAATTCAGAGTTTTGGTACTACCACCTCCACTGGGAGACTCTTCCATGCATTTACCACTCTTTCCGTAAAAAAATATTTCTGCAAATTACTCCTGAGTCTATCTCCTTTCACTTTCACCCTATGCTCCCTGGTTGCAGAGCTTTTTTTCAACTGAAAGAAACTCTCCTCCTGTGAATTTATGCCACTGAGATATTTAAACATCTCTATCATATTATTTTATTTATTTATTTTATTTGCAAATCTTTTATATACCGCCACTTCCTAAGATCAGTGGCGGTTTACATTAAACAACATGAAATACATAAAACAGTGCTGTGATAAAACAGGTACATTGAACAGTAATCAAAACTATTTACAGGTAGTTATAATCAGGTACATTGAACAGTAATCATAACTATATACAGGTAGTATAGACAATGGTTGGAACTATTTACATATAATCCTATTAAAATTTTGGCGTATGTTCTATTTTGGGAGTAGTATTTGCGAGTATTAAGGCAAGTATATCATGGAGATCTATGGAGGATGGGAGGCCTTGTCCAAATCATTATCTATGTTAGAGTAATATTGTGAGAACAAGTAAGTTTTAAGGTCTTTTCGGAAATGTTTTAGGTCTTTTATTTCCCTTAGTTGGTCAGGGAGATTATTCCATAATGTTGGGGCTACAAATGAGAAGGCACTGTTGCTTGTTATGTGTTTAGTTTTTCTTATTGAGTCAGGAACTAAGATAGTATGAAGGTTCCTTCTACGTCTTATTTTATATTTTATTTTATATCTTATATTTTCCTTCTTTCTTCCAAAGTATCCAAATTGAGATCTTTAAGTCTGTCCCTATGTGTCTTATGGCAAAGCCCACTGACCATTTTGGTAGCCACCCTCTGCACACACTCCATCCTGTTTATATCCTTTTGAAGATGTGGTCTCTAGAAGTGCACACAATACTCCAAATGAGGTCTCACAACCTACACAGTGGGGCTATCACCTCCTTCTTCCTGTTGGCCATTCCTCTCTCTGTGCACCCAAGCATCCTTCTGGCTTTTGCAGTCACCTTTTCTACCTATTCAGCCACCTTAAGATCATCAGAAACAATCACTCTTAGGTCCGCTTTTCTTTCGTGGACAGGAGGTCTTCACCCCCATACTGTACCGCACTCCCTTGGATTTTTGTAACCCAAATGCATTACCCTGCATTAATTTAGCATTAAATCTCAGTTGCCAAATTATAGAAACATAAGGTCGTATAAAGGTTTGTTGGTTCAAAAACCACTCAAAGTTTAAGAACTCAGTTGAGCTTGTCATAAGAACTGCCATACCGGTTCAGACCAAGTGTTCAACAAGCTCAGCAGCCCATCTCCAACAGCAGACAATCCAGATCACTAGTACCTGGCAGGATCCTGAAAAGTAGCAACATTCCATGCTGCTTATCTCTAGGGATAAGCAGTGGATTTCTATTTGGTCTGCTATCTGGTTCTGACTGTCAAAATTGTAAAGTCTCAAATTCATGCTAAGTCCCCTCACAAGAGAAGGGAACCCATAACGCCTCGTTTGTTGACATAGAACAAGGCAACTTCATTGCCTATGACACAACTGGTCCTGATGAAGATTGCAAACACTTATAGGGAGTAAGATATTGCCCTGATCTTCAGTTGACTAATGTGGAGTATTTGCTCTGCTTGTGACCAAGATCCTTGCGTTACTCAAACGCAGAAGTGAGCTTCCTAACTGATGTGGGAAGCATTCTGTTGAAAGCACAGAATAATATTCCAGGTGATCAAGACACCTCTGTTCAGGATAACTTCTGACATCTACCACTGTAACATGGTCTGAAGTAAAGGAGATGTATGAACTGTGGTTGAGGCTAGGTGCGTGCTGACGCTATTAGAATTGAGATCCCACTTTAATTTTCCCATCTTGCGGCAGGCGAAAGACACGCACGCACTCATGGAGCCATTTTTATGGTTGCTGCCAGCAATCCGAGGAGCTGAAGATAATCCCAGACTCTGGGAGCTTGCTGTACATAACAGTGCTAGGCAATCCAACAGTCTTGACTTTCTCTTCTGGCAGGAGACTCTGCCCACATGAGTGTTGAAATGTGCTCCCAGAAACTCCAGGGACTGGGAAGGCAACAGCTGTCACTTTCCCTGATTGATCACTCAACCGAGGCTGTGTAAGAATACCACCACTCGGGATGCCACCCGAGAGGCTTCTGAATGGGAACGAGCCCCTCGTCCAGATAAGGAAGGACACAAATCCTTTGACACTGCAGCGGCCACCATCACCATGACCTTGGAGAACATATCTTCAAGGCGGTGGATAGGCCAAAAGGGAAGTGGCAAACTGATGGTGAGAGCCAAGCACGGCAACATGCAAATACTTTGCTGATCCGCATGGATCAAGATAAGAAAATACACCTCGGCCAGATCCAGGAAAGCTAAAAACTCCCTGAGTGCAAGGTTTCCATCTGGAAGCACAGGAAGCACAAGTGCTTGACGACTCCCCCTCCACCTTGAGGTCTAGAATGGGCCAGAAGACACTGTCCTCTATGGGCACCACAAAATAGATGGCACATCACTCTTTGCCCCACTCCTCTGGCAGGAAGGACATCATCGCCTTTAGACGCAGCAACTTGTCCAAAGTGTTCCACACAGCAGCACTTTTGATCGCAGACCCACAAGGGGAGATGACAAAGGCATCCGGAAATGGCTCTTTGCTTTCCAGGGCATAGTCGAACTGAACTGAAGTATTCCTTCTGCAAATCTGGAAATAAGTAAAAAGATTGTGGATGCCTTCCAAGAAGCATTGCTCAGAAAAATGATGATGGATCCGGCCAGGGAAAGTTTGATGCTGAATTTAGCATTCACCAATGGAGATAGCGTGTCAAATGTCTTGGTGGGTGGACATGTAAGCAGCAGCAATCATCACACAGTGTGGTTTGAAGTAAAAGCCAAGGCTGAGTCCAATCACAGCAACTCAAAGTCCTAGACTTCAAAAACACTGACTTCAGTAAAATGGCAAAGTGCCTGAAGGAGGAGTTAGCAAGGTGGGAGGAGATAAGGGAAGTGAAATTGCAGTGTGCTAAACTAAAAGAGGCAATAACAGATATATATGTAAGGGAAGTAAATAAAAACAAGATGAAAAGGAAACCTATATGTTTCTCCAAAGAAGTGATTGCACAAATAAAGGCAAAAAACACAGCTTTCATAAAATTCAGAAGATCGCAAACAGTGGAACACAGAAAATAATACAGGATAAAACTAAGAGAGACAAAGTGAGAAATCAGGACAGCAAAAGCAAAGGCAGAAGAAAAGATGGCTAAAATCTGAAGCGTGGAGACAAAACCACAATTGCTTCCACAAGGCCAATCTGTCCCACTGGAATCCCGGGATACAGCAACTTTTAAAAAGAAGCGCCTTCAGGTGCTGCTCGCAGCTGCTCCAGCCACCAAAAGCCTGATGAGTGTTGGGAAGGCGAGCGGGAAGGGAAGCCCTCCCTGATTGCTTCCACAAGGCCAATCAGACCCACCAGAACCACAGACACAGCAACATTTAAAAAGAAATGCCTCCAGGCGTGCCCACACCTGGATTGTTATAGGTAATCACAAAAAAATTGTGTTTGTTGTTCCATGTAAATTGCCTTGGCATAAAGGTGGTATAACCTCCCCCCCTGTTAAATAAAACCTTTTTTTCAGGCATATTCGGGAGAAGAGGAAGATCAGAGATGGAACTGCAAGACTCAAAGAGTGCTGAGGACAGATTTGTGGAAAAAGCGAAAATGCTAAACAAATACTTCTGTTCTATATTCACTAAAGAATATCCTGGAGAAGGACTTTGTATGACTGATAAAAATACAAATGGGAATGGCGTAGATACCATACCATTCACAGAAGATGATGTGTTTGAACAGCTTGAAAAACAAAGTGAACAAGAACATGGGACCGGAGGGGATACATCCCAGGATTCTGAAGAGTTGAGAGAGGTTCTGGCATGACCTTTAAAGGATGTTTTTAATAGATCTTTGGAGACAGGAGAGGGTCTGCAGGACTGGAGAAGGGCTAATTAAGATCTTTGACTGGGTAACTAGAGAACTAGATCAAGGGCATGAGATGGATGTGATCTACCTAGATTTCAGCACGGCCTTTGATGCTGTCCCTCAAAGGAGGCTTTTATCAATAAACAGCACCTTAGGGATGGGTCCCAAGGTGGTGAACTGGATCAGAAATTGGTTGATTACCACCACCTTCTGTCAAACTGAACTCACTCATAAGGAAGGTGTGTTCCCTAGGGATTGGTCCTGGGACCGGTATTGTTCAATGTATTTGTGAGTGATATTGCTGAAGGACTGAAGAGAGTCTGCCTTTTTGCAGCTAACACAAAAATTTGCAAGAGTGGACTCCTCTAAGGGAGTGGATAATATGAGGAAAGATCTGCCAAAGCTGGAAGAATGGTCTAATGCAGAGGTACTCAAATCCAGTCCTGGGGGCTGCAAACCAGTCAGGTTTTTGGGATATCCCTAATGAATATGCATGAGATATATTAGCATGCACTGCCTCCATTGTATTTGAATCTATCTCATGCATATTCATTAGGGATATCCCGAAAACCTGACTGGTTTGTGGCCCTCCAGGACTGGAATTGAGTACCTCTGGTCTAATGCTTGGCAGTTATGATTTAATGTGAAGACATGCACTGTCATGCACTTGGGAGGCAGAAATCCAAGGGAACTGTAAGAAACAGGGGGGTGAGAGGTTGGTGTGCACAGACCAGGAGAAGGACCTCAGAGTGATTGTTTCTGAGGATCACAAGGTCATAAAACAATGTGACAAGGCAGTAGTCAAAGCCAGAAGGATGCTGGGTTGCATACAGAGAGGAATAACCAGCAGAAAGGAAGAGGTATTTAATGACCCTATACAAGTCATTGGTGAGGCCTCACTTAAGAACATAAAATATGCCATACTGGGTCAGACCAAGGTTCATCAAGCCCAGTATCCTGTTTCCAGCAGTGGCTAATCTAGGTCATACGTACCTAGCAGTTTCCCCAAAAGACACAGGTCCCACAATGCTTGTCAAGCAGTGATAGCCTGGATCCCTTTTAATACTGGTTTATTGACTTTTCCTCCAGGAACTTGCCCAAACCTTTTTTAAACACAGCTACACTAACAGCTTTTACTACATCCTCCAATAACAAATTCCAGAGTTTGATTACACGTTGAGTGAAAAAATATTTTCTCTTATTAGTCTTAAATAGGTTACCCTGTAGCTTCATTGTATGTCCCCTAGTCTTTCTATATTCTAATGATGTAAACAATCAATCTACATTTACCTGTTCCACTCCATTCATCAATTTATAGACCTCTATCATATCTCCCCTCAGCCGTCTCTTTTCCAGGATGAAGAGCCCTAACCTTTTTAGCCTCTCTTCAGGGGGGTATCCTTCCATTCCCTTTACCATTTTAGTGCCTCTTCTCTGTACCTTTTCTAATAACGCTATATCCTTTTTAAGATACAGCGAACTGAATTGCACACAATATTCAAGGTGCGGTCGCACTATGGAACGATAAAGAGGCATTATAATACCCTTTGTTTTATTTTCTATTCCTTTCCCTATGATACCTAGCATTCCATTTGCTCTCTTGGCCGCCGCTGCACACTGGGCAGAGGGTTTTATCATATCATCCACGAAGATGCTTAAATCTTTTTCCTGGGTGGTGGCTCCTAATGTGAAATTTTGCATTGTGTAACCATAGCTTGGGTTGTTCTTTCCTAAGTGCATAACTGCACTTGTCCACATTAAATTTCATCTGCCATTTTGATGCCCAGTCTTCCAATTTATCAAGATCCTCTTGCAATTTTCCACAATCCTCATGGGTTTTAACAACTTTAAATAGCTTTGTGTCATCTGCAAATTTGATAACCTCACTCGTTATTCCCTTTTCCAAGTCATTTATGAATATGTCAAAAAGCAGCGGACCCAGCACAGATCCTTGGGATACTCCACTATTCACCTTTATCCATTGGGAAAACTTGGCCATTTAGCCCTACCCTCTGCTTTCTATCTTTTAACCAGTTCCTGATCCACAATAGTACACTGCCTCCTATCCCATGACTTTTTTGTTTTACCAAAAGTCTCTGATGAGGGAACTTGTCAAAGGCTTTCTGAAAGTCCAGATACACTATATCAACCGACTCACCCTTTGTCTACCTGTTTATTCACACCTTCAAAAAAAACATAACAGATTAGTAAGACAAGATCTTTCTTGTCTAAAGCCATAATGGCTGTCTCCCATTAAGCAATGACTATCTACATGTTCAGTAATTGTGTTCTTTATGATGGTTTCTATCATTTTTCCTAGTACTGATATGAGGCTCACCAGTCTGTAGTTTACAGGATCACCCCTGGAACCCTTTTTAAAAATTGGCGTTAGATTGGCCATCCTCCAATCTTCAGGTATTTCAGATGATTTAATGATAGTTCACAGACTACTAATAGCAGGTCTGCAATCTCATGTTTCAGTTCTTTCAACACCCTTGGATGTAAACCATCCTGTCCAGGTGATTTGCTACTCTTCAGTTTATCTAATAGTTGTATCAATATTTCTTTCAATTCTTCCGCAGTATCACCTTTAAATACCACTTCAGTCATGGGTAACATCCCTACATCTTCCTCAGTAAAGACCAAAACAAAGAATTCATTCAGTCTCTCTGCTATGGCCTTGTCCCCTCTTAGTGCCCCTTTTACCCCTCTATTATCTAATGGTCCAACTGACTCTCTCAAAGGCTTTTTGCTACAAATGTACTTGAAAAAGTCTTTATTATGCTTTTTTGCTTCCACACCAAACTTCTTCTCAAATTCTCTCTTTGCCTGCCTTGCCTTGCATTTAACTTGCCAGTTCTTTTGCTGTTTCCAGTTTTCATCATTTGGCTCTTTTTTTCTATTTCCTTAAAGATGGTTTTTTTTGCTACAGCCTCTCTGACCTCACCTTTAAACCATGCTGGCAGTTTTTTGGACTTCCTTCCACTTTTCTTAAAGCATAGAATACAGTTGGTCTGGGCTTCCAAGATAGTATTTTTAAACAACACCCAAGCTTGATGTAAGTCTTTAATCTTTGCAACTGATCCTTTTAGTTTTTATCTTAACTATTTTCCTCAATTTATCAGAGTCTCCCTTTCGAAAGTTAAAAGATAGTACTGTGGATTTCCTTATCACTCCTCCATTAATAAAATCAAACGTGATCATACTATGATACTGGAGTGGAGGAGTAGCCTAGTGGTTGGGGCAAGGTACTTCAGGCCGGAAGGTCGGGGGTTCAAATCCCACCAGAGGACAGCAACCTTGGGCCGGAAGGACTGGGGTTTCTAGTCCCACAGGTGCTCCTTGTAGTCTTGGGCAAGCCACTTAACCCTCCATAGCCCATGTTCCCTGTAAAATAGTTATCTCCAAGTTATAATGCCCTGTTCAGTGTAATTTTCAGTTTGTTCAATGTAAACCGCACTGATGCAGAATAGTGCGGTATATAAGAGAATATAAATAAATAAATACTATGATCAGTATTGCCAAGTGGCCCCAACACCCTTATCTCTTGCACCAGATCTGGTGTTCCACTAAGGACTAGGTCCAAAATGGCTTCCCCTCTGGTCAGTTCATGAACCAGCGGCTCCAAGAAGCAGTCATTTATTTCATCTAGAAACTTTATCTCCCTAGCATGCCCTGCCATGACACTGACCAAGTCAATACCTGGGTAATTGAAATCACCCATTATTATTACTGTGCTGTAACCTTTGTTAGCTTCCCTGATTTCTTTGAGCATTTCATCATCCATTTGTTCATTCCAGCCAGGTGGTTGATAGTATACCCCCACTGCCATCGTCTTCCCCCTTTTACATGGCATTTCAATCCATAGAGATTCTACAGCAAATTTTGTTCCCTGCAAAACTTTAATCCTTTGTGACTCAATGCCCTCTCTAACAGAGCGCAACCCCTCCATCAATTTGATCAGCTCTATCATTACGATATAGTTTGTACCTAGGTATCATAGTGTCCCACTGGTTGTCCTCCTTCCACCATGTCTGAGATACCAATCATATCTAACCTCTCATTTAGTGCTATATATTCTAACTCTCCCTCCTTATTTTTTAGACTTCTAGCATTTGCATACAAGCATTTTAGAGACTATTTTATTCATATTAATCTGGCTATCAGTAGGCAGGGGTAATTTGGAATCTTTAAGTTCTTGGAGTACTGTGTTCAGTTTTGGAGACTATATCTCTAAAAGGATAGAGTAGTTACTCACCTGTGTAATGGGGAAGAGACGTCCTTTGCCATGCAAACAGAGGAACTTGAGAGAAGTAGGTCTGTTGCTGACAGGAAGGCAAAGCACAGGACTCCCAGTTGCCAGGAGCAACATAAACAAACCCAGCCACGAGTGCAGCAGCCCCGCCCAGCTAGCAAACAATCCCCATCTCCTGAGTCCAATAGTTTTCACCTGAGAGGGGGAAGGGCTAGATTAGCTCCAAACCAGACATATAAGAAACGCTCATTAGAGTTTCAGTGTGAAGGGCAGCAAGGGAAGCAAGAGAAGCACGGGAAGCAAAGAGCAGGAGGAGCAGAGGAACTGGAGAACGAGAGAGAGAGAGAGAGAGAGAGAGAGAAAGCTTGGACAGACCCAGCTGGGAAAGCTGAATGAGCTGAAGTCTGAGACTCAGAAGCAACGTGTGTTTCAGTGTGGAAGGAAGCACGAGAGAAAGTACGTGAGTGACTCAGAGGATTGTGATTCTGAGAGTGACAGAGAAATACAGGAAGTAACCAGCAGGAATAACTGGAGGAGCAGGGCCCAAAAACCCTGTGGCAAGAACTCCAGGCAATTGTCCTATTGGGAAGGCACACAGAGGGAAACGTTACCGGTAAAGCTATCTGGGAAGCACTTGCAAGCTCCAGGGAGTGAAAGGTATTCGGTGGAGGACATTTGCATGTCAGAGGAAGAGGTTGAGAAGCCAAAGTACAGAGGAAAACCTCTGAGGTTTAAACCCCCTCCCTGACCAGGCTGTGCACGGACTTTCCCCTGTCTCCAAGCCAGAAGGTAGGCTGTCTAATTACTATAAGGATAAAAGTGGTTATAAGAAGTTCTCTCATAGAAACCCTAAAGGGTGTGACTCTCCTCTCTGCTATTCTAAAATATATGGTAATACTGAACCCTATCTCACGGAGGGCTTGATAGAGAAGCCTCAGGAACAGATAGAGGGTGGAAGTTTGGAAACGTTGTATACCAAGCAGAAGTTGTACTTATCAGAGAATCAGCATGAGTCAATGCTGATTGATCCTCAGGAAGAAGAAATATCAGATAACCAAATGGACTGTACTTTAATGGTTACAGATGATATAATTTCTCTGTGCCGAGCCAGGTGATGTGAAAGCTGTCTAAACTGGCAGTTGAAGAGCACAGGATTTTCCTTGCTTATACAAAGTGACTGTATGATGTAAATACCGTGGAACTTTGGATTTAAGTTGAGAAGCTGTTATTATTTCCTTTCTTATTTTGTGCCAGAGTGTATGGCTTTTTGTCCTGAGTTATTTTGTGTTTGAATCCACCCCGGGAGGGAATTAAAAGCCTGTCATTGCCTGAACCACTCGCACCACAACTGCATCTTATTGAAAAGGGAAAAATACTACAACTCCCAGGAGGCAATGCAAGCCTAAAGCATTGCTCCAGTCTTTCAATAAAGAGTCCCCATAAGCTACGGGCCGACTACTGGTGACACCTGTAACAGGTGTTCTCCAGGAGCAGCAGGAATAAGTCCTCACATATGGGTGACGTCAGCGTCGACGGAGCCCCCATGCGGAGCATTTCCCCAGCTTTCAAAGAAAGCCTTTGGGAATGCAGGCACGCATGCGCGGTCCCCTTCCCGCCCAAAGGTGCCATCTTGCTCAGTCTAATGACATAGCTAAAAGACAGCACAAAAATAAAATGAACTATATACAACTGCAACTCCAAGGGGAGGAGAGAGGGTCGTGAGGACTGATTCCTGCTGCTCCTGGAGAACATCTGTTACAGGTGAGTAACTACTCTTTCTCCAGGACCAAGCAGGAAGTCAGTCCTCACATATGGGTGACTCCCTAGCTCTGGGCTACCAGGGACCCAGGCTGAAAAATAGAGCTCCCTCTAGAGCCTCAGCAACAGTGAGAGAATCTTCTCTGAGACCACACCTGAACGGTAGCCCAACACCAGGGCCGGAGGGTAGAAGATTGCCAAAACCTCAAAGAGATTACGGAGTACCGCTTGCCCGAAAGCACTGTCCCTACGGGACTCCCTCTCGAGGCTGTAGTGGTACGCAAAAGTCTGGCTTGAAGACCAAGTAGCGGCCCGGCAGATGTCTGCCAACGGAACAGAACGGAAGTGAGCTACTGATGCAGCCTTCGCCCTGACCCGGTGGGCCGTGACGCGACCCTCCAGGGAGAGGCCGGCTGCCCTGTACACCCAGGCGATACAGTCTGCCATCCAGATGGACAACGTACGCTTAGTGACAGGCAACCCCAATTTATTAGGGTCAAAGGAAATGAAGAGCTGAGAAGCCCTTCTATGCCCCTGCGTACGTTCTAGGTAAAAGGACAGCGCCCTTCTACAATCCAGGGTATGCAAGACAGTTTTGGCCCTACTGGTGTGTGGCCTGGGAAAGAACGTCGGAAGGACCACCTCCTGGTTGAGGTGGAAGGAGGACACTACCTTTGGAAGGAACTTAGGATGAGTCCGCAAGACTACTCTGTTCCTATAGAACCTGGTATATGGCCTATCCGAGACCAGGGCCTGAAGCTCACTCACCCGCCTAGCCGAGGTGAGTGCTACAAGGAACAACACCTTCCAGGAGAGGAAACGTAAATGGCAGGTTTGCCATTGGCTCAAAAGGTGGGCGAGTCTGTTGCTGCAAGACCACATTGAGATCCCATTCAGTGGCCGGTGGACGAATAGGAGGCTTAAGCAGAAGCAGACCTCTGAGAAAGCGAGACACCAGAGGGTGGCCTGAGATTGTCCATCCACCGGCGAGTGGTGAGCTGAGAGGGCACTGAGGTGAACCCGGACAGAGTTGGACTGAAGTCCTAGGTTGGAAAGTTGGAGCAGGTATTGTAGCACCACCTGAACCGAGCAGAAGGGGTCCTCTTGCTGTTGAGAACACCAAGTAGAGAACCTACGCCACTTCAGAGCATAGGCCTTCCTAGTGGAATGCTTCCTGGAGGCCAACACCACCTCTTCAACCTCCTTTGATAGGAGCAAGGGAGCAAGGACTAGCCTTTCAGCAGCCAGGCCATCAAATTGAGGGATTTGAGATAGGGATGCAAGAGGGACCCCTGATCCTGAGTCAGAAGGTCAGGTTGCAACCCCAGAGGAAGTGGAGTATCCACTGCTAACTGCAGAAGAAGAGGGAACCACGGCTGCCTGGGCCACCTGGGGGCTATCAGGATCACCGTGGCTCGGTCCTGCTGGATTTTGAATAGAGTCCGGGCCACCAGAGGTGTGGGAGGAAAGGCATACAGCAGGCTCTCTGACCAGGGGATCAGGAATGCATCTGGCGCTGTTCTCAAGGGATGCGGTTGCCTGGAACAGAACCTGGGTAGTTGCCTGTTCAGCGGACTGGCAAAAAGATCCATGGTCGGAAGACCCCACTTCAGAAAGATCTGTTTAACTACCAGAGGATCCAACTGCCACTCGTGAGGCTGCAGGAGTCTGCTTAGCCTGTCCGCCAGGTAGTTTTCCTGGCCTGGGAGGTAGACTGCCCTGAGGGTCATGCCCTGAGTGACAGCCCAGGAGCAGAGAGCTTGTGCTTCCAGGCACAGAATTCTGGATGCTGTGCCTCCCTGCTTGCTGACGTAGAACATAGCCACCTGGTTGTCCGTCTGAACTCCTTGTGGTCTTGGGCAAGCCACTTAATCCTCCAATGCCCATGTTCCCTGTATGTATTAGTGTGTGTGTCTCATATCCCCTCATGTTAAATGTATCCCCCAACTGACCGCTTTGACCCGGTGAAAAGCGGGATATAAATACAGCTAAATAAATAAATAAATAAACTAGGACAGACTGGTGAGACAGGATCTGAGAGAAAGTCCATAAGGCTAGTCGAATGGCCCTCAATTCCAACAGGTTGATCTGCTGGGCGGCCTCCCACGGAGACCACAGGCCTTGGGTGCAGGCCCCCTGGCAGTGTGCCCCCCAGCCCTGCAGGGAAGCATCAGTTGTCAGTACCTGAGTGTGTGGGGAGGCCTGAAAAGGAACACCCCTGACCAGATTTGGGAGATGTCTCCACCAGCGTAAGGAGTCCACTAAGAGTTTGGACACCTTTATTCTGTCTGACAATTTCCCTGAAGCCTGCAGCCACTGCGCCCTGAGGTGCCACTGAGCCAGCCTCATGTGCAGCCGGGCATGTGGGGTGACATGCACTGTGGAAGCCATGTGACCTAAGAGCCGGAGGAAGTGTCTGGCTGAGACCAGAGAGTTTGCCCGAAACTGGCCGGTCAACTTTATCAGCCAGTGAGCTCTGTCCACAGGCAAACAGGACTTTGCATGGATGGTATCCAACCTTGCCCCTATGAATTCCACGTCCTGTGAGGGGACCAAAGTGGACTTTGGGAAGTTTATAACGAACCCCAGGTGCTGAAGCAGGGATATGGTTCTGCAGGTGGCCTGCCTGGCCTCTTGTGGAGACTGGCCCCTAATGAGCCAGTCATCCAGGTAAGGGAACACAAAGATTCCCTGGTTCCTGAGGTAGGCCGCAACCACCGCCAGGCATTTTGTAAAAACCCTGCGGGCGGAGGTGAGGCCAAAAGGAAGCACTCTGTTCTGGAAGTGCTTGCCTCCCACCACAAATCTGAGGAATTGTCTGTGACTTGGATGGATGAGTATGTGAGTATAAGCATCCTTCAGGTCTAAGGAGCATAGCCAATCTCCCTGCTGGAGGTAGGGCAGTAATATTCCAAGGGTAAGCATCTTGAACTTTTCCCTCTCCAGAAACTTGTTCAGATTTCTCAGGTCGAGGATGGGTCTGAGGCCTCCTGTTCTTTTTGGTACCAGGAAGTACCTCGAGTAGAAGCCTTGCCCTTCCAGGTGGTGGGGCACCAGTTCCACTGCCTGGTCCCTTAGTAGACCTTCCAACTCCTGAAGGAGTAAGTTTCTGTGCAGAGAGGGTCTTGGAGGCTCCCCTGGAAAGTAGGAGGGGGGTATCTGGGTGAAGTGGAGCAGATAGCCCCTTTCGATGATGCTCAACACCCAAGTATCCCCTGTGATGGCTGGCCACCTGTCTGCGTCCAGGGTCAGCCAACCTCCTGTGCCCTGGAGAGGAGGAGAGGCTATGCTGGCATAGTCAACACCCCCCCCCCCCTGCTGAGCAGGAGCCGGAGTAGGAGGCTTGGGGGCCTTCTGCCTACGGGGCCCATGACCTTGCCCCTTGGCCTGCTGGCCCTGTTGGGGAGCTGCAGAGACCTGGTAGTGAGGGTAGGTTTTGTAGGCAGCGGTCTTTCTCGGGTAAAAAGTCTTTTTCCCCGAGCCCTTCTTCTTCTGAGAAGGGGCAGAGGTTTTCCTGGACAGCCTTGTCCGGGTAAGAGTCTCCGTCTCGAGTTCTGCAGCCTTTTTGGCCATGGGCTTGCCAAAGAGGTTTTCACCTCGGCAAGGGACATCGACCAACTTGTCCTGTACCCACGGCTCGAGGTCCGAGGATTGTAGCCAGGCTTGGCGGCGTGCACCGATGCCGGCCCCTGCTACCCAGGCCGAAGCCTCAAATCCATCATAGGCTGCTTGAGATATAAACTTCGAGCACTCTCGAATACCAGAAGACAAGGCCTTGAACCTCTGCAAAGGTTCCTCGGACAGACCAGCAAAGAACCCGGCAATCTCCTATCCCAGGTCTCGAAGGTACATGCCCATGTACAGCTGGTAGGTCTGGACACGGTAAGCAAGCATAGAGCCCTGGAAGCACTTTCTACCGAGGGCATCCAGGTCTTGGGCTTCCCTGCCGGGAGGCACCGAGGAGTGAATCTTCTGACTCTTCAGGCGATGCATGGCTGATTCCACAACCATGGAATGGTGCGGTAGCTGTGTCTTTTGAAACCCGGGGCTCTTGCGGACTCGATAGATGGAATCGACCCGCTTGCTTAGAACCGGCATCGAGGCCGGCGCCTCCCACATGCGGAAGAGCAACCGCTACAGCATCGAAGGAACCGGGACAGTAAAGGCCTGCTTGGGAGGAGAGTCATACTGCAGAGCCTCGAGCTCCTTGGCTCGAGGCGCCTCCTCGGGGTCCGCAGGGAATGCCAGTGCCTTGGCCATGTCCCTTACGAAATCCGAGAACCTGGTATCCTCCGGAGGGGACCTTGTCCAAGGCTCGGAACCCGGTGAGTCCGAAGGGACACACCGAGTCCGGAAGGTGTCAGGGGACTCCTCCTCCTCCATTTCCCACGTCGATTCCTCCGAGGAGGAATCGAGCGGCTCTGAGTGGGCGGGCACCGACGCCATCCGCCCTGACGCCGAGGGAACCGGCGTCGATGACCTCGGTCCCGAACGGGAGGCTGAGGGTGACCTCGGCCGAGGATCGACTCGAGTTCGCATGGTCTCGAGGATCGGCTCGGCCTCCAGGGTCGACTTAGACGTCGATGTCCCGGTGGTCGGGGCAGATGCGCCGGTGAGACCGGCGATCAGCACCCGCTGCTGCTCCATGAAGGCAGACAATCTGCTCTCCAAGGCCGTCAACCCGAGTCCGAGCTCAGGAGACCCAGCAGCTTCCGACTCGGGCCCCGACGTCGGCTCCCCCGGAGGAGAGTCCACGAGGACCACAGTACTCACGTGACTCGGGGCCTCCGACTGTACACGAGGATGCTCTGCAGGCCTCTCCGACTCCGAAGACCCGGGACAGAGGTCGGGGCTATGCAACCTGGCCCTCAAGAAGCCAAGAGCGTCCACCGATGCCGCCCTCGCGGGTTTCTTCTTCCTTCGTTGCTCCCTCGAGGGGAACTCCCTTTCAGAGGAGCCCCGACGATGCTCGGGGTCAGACTTCCGAGACGTTGAGGCCTCTGGCGAAGTCCGGACCCGTCCAGAGGCAGATTCGGAGAAGATCCTCTCACGCTGGTGCTGACGGCTCCGTAATACCTTGGAAGACATTTTGCCACAGGGACTACAGACCGTAGAGTCATGGTCTGGCCCAGGCACCGGAGGCAGCAGTCATGTGTGTCGGTGAGAGACATCAGTTTCTTGACGGACTGGAAAGGGGGGCTGTTACTTCTGGAGAGAAATCTGAAATTGTGAGTATATACTTCTGGGAATTTTTCTGAAAGGAATTGTTTTTCTTTTAAAGCTAATTAATCTGTGAACCCACTATTTTTTTTGTTAAATCAGTCAGGGCCTAGTAGCAACAGTTTAAGATTCAATTTAACATCAATTTAACAACACAGAAGAGAACTTTCTGGTTACCTTTCATACCCAGTAGACAGCTGTAGTTTAAATTTCATAGTCACTCAGGGCCTAGCATCAGCAAAGTACTTTTTTAGTTTCAAATTAAAACACAGAAGAGAGCTTTCTGGTTAAATTTAGAATCCAGCAGAGAGCTTGTAGTTTAAATTTCATAATAGGTTAGAGCCTAGTAGCAGCAAAGAGCTATAATTTAAATCAAATCAGAATATAGCTTAGCACAAGAGGCAAAACAAGGTCAATTCTCCTTGAGCAGCATATAAAGTCTTCTAGAGACCTTTACAAAGAGGCCTTCTACCTAGTGGGCAAGCAACCTGTGAAGCTTTTTCAATAGGTGTTAACACCAGCTGGCAGTTCAAAAGGCCATTTTGAAAGACTCCTTCTATCCAAGCAAGGACTGTTAATTACCCAGGAAGTAGGTCACTGCTTACATCATCAGCACAAGCATAAATAGCTCAACCAGAGCTCTGTGACCCTGTCTTGACGGACTGGAAAGGGGGGCTGTTACTTCTGGAGAGAAATCTGAAATTGTGAGTATATACTTCTGGGAATTTTTCTGAAAGGAATTGTTTTTCTTTTAAAGCTAATTAATCTGTGAACCCACTATTTTTTTTGTTAAATCAGTCAGGGCCTAGTAGCAACAGTTTAAGATTCAATTTAACAACACAGAAGAGAACTTTCTGGTTACCTTTCATACCCAGTAGACAGCTGTAGTTTAAATTTCATAGTCACTCAGGGCCTAGCATCAGCAAAGTACTTTTTTAGTTTCAAATTAAAACACAGAAGAGAGCTTTCTGGTTAAATTTAGAATCCAGCAGAGAGCTTGTAGTTTAAATTTCATAATAGGTTAGAGCCTAGTAGCAGCAAAGAGCTATAATTTAAATCAAATCAGAATATAGTTTTCCTCAGCAGCGCAGGACAAGGTACTGTGTAGCAGCCCTTTTTTAATAAGTGATATATCCCTCCCTCCCTCCCCACACCCACCCTCCCCTGGGAAAATCACAGCTTTATAGGTACTTGCACAACTTAAAAGACAGGAGGTGCTCTCAGGTGAAGCTCATTACCCAAATCAGTCATACACCAAGGACCTGAGATTAATTAAGCTTCAGGTGAACAAGGTATATTAAACTTCTTAGGTACAGTTTTAGTGGTATAAATATCCATTGCACCCTTTAGTACATATAGAACTTAAAGATCTAAACACAAACTTAAAACTAAGATGCAGACAGCAGTCCAGCAGCGGGATGTGGGCTTTCCAGTCTTTTGCATTGAGTGTCACATGTATGATTTTCTCCCAGCTGGTGAGAGGTCTTACGTGTGCACTAGGTGCAAGGAGCTCTCTGCTCTCAGGGAACAAGTCCGTTCTCTAGAGGCTAGAGTAGCAGACTTGGAAAACATAAGACAGACAGAGAGGTACATAGACGAGACCTACAGGGATATAGTCCTGAAGTCCCACCTCCAGTCTGGCAGCATCCCTGTTGCCATGGAGGAGAGAGGTCACGTGACAGGAGAGCATCACCCTGGTGTGGCAGGAAGTGATCCTGTAACTAGGACCTGTCCTCCAGGTGATGTAAACCCCTCTCGCACCGAGGAGGTTTCTCCAGGGCCAAGTGCCCATGCGGGAAGGGTTAGGACAGCAGTTATAGTTGGTGATTCGATCATTAGGCATGTAGATAGCTGGGTGGCTGGTGGACGTGAGGATCGCCTGGTAACATGCCTGCCTGGTGCGAAGGTAGCGGACCTCACACGCCACCTAGATAAGGTCTTAGATAGTGCTGGGGAGGAGTCTGCTGTCTTGGTACATGTTGGTACCAATGACATAGGAAAATGTGGTAGGGAGGTTCTGGAAGCTAAATTTAGGCTTTTAGGTAGGAAGTTGAAATCCAGAACTTCCAGGGTAGCGTTCTCCGAAATGCTTCCCATTCCACGTGCAGGACCCAATAGGCAGGCAGAGCTCCGGAGTCTCAATGCGTGGATGAGACAATGGTGCAGAGATGAGGGGTTCGGATTTGTTAGGAACTGGGGAACATTCTGGGGAAAGGAGGGGCTCTTCCGAAGGGATGGGCTTCACCTTAACCGGGATGGAACCAGGCTGCTGGCATTAACCTTTAAAAAGGAGATAGAGCAGCTTTTAAACTAGATAATAGGGGAAAGCCGACAGTCGCCCAAGAGCGCATGGTTCGGAAGAATGTATCCTTGAAGGATACTACAAAAAGCAGAGAGGTTCCAAAAAAGAGTAAAGTAGCCCAAATGCCCTCGAGTATGGAGAAGACAGAACTTAAAGATCCCAAATTACCCATGTCTACCAATAGCCAAATTAATATGAATAAAATACAGTCTCTAAAATGCTTGTATGCAAATGCTAGAAGTCTACAAAACAAGATGGGAGAGTTAGAATATATAGCACTAAACGAGAGGTTAGATATGATTGGAATATCAGAGACATGGTGGAAGGAGGACAACCAGTGGGACACTGTGATACCTGGGTACAAACTATATCGAAATGATAGAGCTGATCAAATTGGTGGAGGGGTTGCGCTCTATGTTAGAGAGGGCATTGAGTCAGAAAGGATTAAAGTTTTGCAAGAAACAAAATTTGCTGTAGAATCTCTATGGATTGAAATTCCATGTAAAAAGGGGAAGGCGATGGCAGTGGGGGTGTACTATCGTCCGCCTGGCCAGAATGAACAAATGGATGATGAAATGCTCAAAGAAATCAAGGAAGCTAGCAAAAGTTACAGTGCAGTAATAATAATGGGTGATTTCAATTACCCCGGCATCGACTGGGTCAGTGTCACAACAGGACATGCTAGGGAGATAAAGTTCCTAGATGAAATAAATGACTGCTTCTTGGAGCAGCTGGTTCATGAACCGACCAGAGGGGAAGCAATATTAGACCTAGTCCTTAGTGGAACACCAGATGTAGTGCAAGAGATAAGGGTGTTGGGGCCACTTGGCAATAGTGATCATAGCATGATCGCCTTTGATTTAATTAGTGGAGGAGGGATAGTAAGGAAATCCACAGTACTACCCCTTAACTTTCGAAAGGGAGACTATGATAGAATGAGGAAAACAGTTAAGAAAAAACTAAAAGGAGCAGTTGCAAAGGTTAAAGACGTACATCAAGCTTGGGTGTTGTTGAAAAATACTATCTTGGAAGCCCAGACCAGCTGTATTCCACGCTTTAAGAAAAGTGGAAGGAAGTCCAAAAAATTGCCAGCATGGTTTAAAGCTGAGGTCAGAGAGGCTGTTGTTGCCAAAAAAGCATCTTTCAAGAAATGGAAAAAAGAGCCAAATGATGAAACCTGGAAACAGCACAAGCACTGGCAAGTCAAATGCAAGGCATTGATAAGGCAGGCAAAGAGAGAATTTGAGAAGAAGCTTGCTGCGGAAGCAAAAATGCGAAATAAAGACCTTTTCAAGTACATTCGTAGCAAAAAACCCGTGAGAGAGTCAGTTGGTCCATTAGATGATAAAGGGGTTAAAGGAGCACTAAGAGGCGACAAGGCGATAGCGGAGAGACTGAATGAATTCTTTGCTTCGGTCTTTACTGAGGAAGATGTAGGGATGTTACCCACGACTGAAGTGGTATTTAAAGGTGTGGAAGAATTGAAGGAAATATCGATACATCGGGAAGATGTCCTACAACTATTAGATAAACTGAAGAGTAGCAAATCACCTGGGCCGGATGGTATACATCCAAGGGTGTTGAAAGAACTGAAATTTGAGATTGCAGACCTGCTATCAGTAATCTGTGAACTATCATTAAAATCATCTCTAATACCTGAGGATTGGAGGATCGCCAATGTAACACCAATTTTTAAAAAGGGTTCGAGGGGTGATCCGGGAAACTACAGACCGGTGAGCCTGACATCAGTACCGGGAAAAATGGTAGAAACCATCATAAAGAATAAAATTACTCAGCATATAGATAGTCATGACCTAATGGGAGACAGCCAACATGGCTTTAGACAAGGAAGATCTTGTCTTACTAATCTGTTATGTTTTTTTGAAGGAGTGAATAAACAGGTGGACAAAGGTGAGTCGGTTGATATTGTGTATCTGGACTTTCAGAAAGCCTTTGACAAGGTCCCTCATGAGAGACTTTTGGCAAAACTAAAGAGTCATGGGATAGGAGGCAGTGTACTACTGTGGATCAGGAACTGGTTAAAAGATAGAAAGCAGAGAGTAGGGCTAAATGGCCAATTTTCCCAATGGAGAAAGGTGAATAGTGGTGTACCCCAGGGATCTGTGCTGGGTCCGCTGCTTTTTGACATATTCATAAATGACCTGGAAAGTGGAATAACGAGTGAGGTTATCAAATTTGCTGATGACACAAAACTATTTAAAGTTGTTAAAACCCAGGAGGATTGTGGAAAATTGCAAGAGGATCTTGATAAATTGGAAGACTGGGCATCAAAATGGCAGATGAAATTTAATGTGGAGAAGTGCAAGGTTATGCACCTAGGGAAGAACAACCCAAACTATGGTTACACGATGCAAGGTTCCACATTAGGAACCACCACCCAAGAAAAAGATTTAGGCGTCCTTGTGGATACCATGTTAAAACCCTCGGCCCAGTGTGCAGCGGCGGCCAAGAGAGCAAATAGAATGCTAGGTATGATAAGGAAAGGAATGGAAAATAAAACAAAAGATATTATAATGCCTCTATATCGTTCCAGGGTGAGACCGCACCTTGAATATTGTGTGCAATTCTGGTCGCCGTATCTTAAAAAGGATATAGCGATTTTAGAAAAGGTTCAGAGAAGAGCCACCAAAATGGTAAAGGGGATGGAAGGCTACTCCTATGAAGAAAGGCTAAAAAGGTTGGGGCTCTTTAACCTGGAAAAGAGACGGCTGAGGGGAGATATGATAGAAGTCTATAAATTAATGAACGGAGTGGAACGGGTAAACGTAGATCGATTGTTTACCTTATCAGAATATAGAAAGACTAGGGGACATGCAATGAAGCTACAGGGTAAACTATTTAAGACTAATAAAAGAAAATATTTTTTCACTCAACGTGTAATCAAACTCTGGAATTTGTTACCGGAGGATGTAGTAAAGGCTGTTAGTGTAGCTGGGTTTAAAAAAGGTTTGGACAAGTTCCTGGAGGAAAGGTCCATAAACCATTATTAAGAAGGGACCCAGGATATCAATGCTTGAACCAATACAAGCATTGTGGAACCTGTGTCCCTTGGGGAAACTGCTAGGTACGTATGACCTAGATTGGCCACTGTTGGAAACAGAATACTGGGCTTGATGGACCTTGGTCTGACCCAGTATGGCATATCTTATGTTCTTATATGTTCTTATGAACTGATCACACTTCTTAAAGCCACTGGCAGCCATCGGGGGAAAAAGGGCCCCTGCAAGATCAAAAAATTGGGCTGCCAGGGAAAAGAAAAAAGGCGCGAACGCAGTCTCTAAGGACAAAAATTGAAAAAAGAGATCCGGGCTCGGCACCGGTGTACTGAGTCCAGGCGGGAAAGGAACCAACATCGAACCGAAGAAAAAACTCGACCCAACGCAGAAAAATCAGCTTTTTTCACGGGTGTCAAGGACAGGCATCCGTAGGGCTCCGCGGAAAAAAGAAGACTGAGCAAGATAGCACCTTTGGGCGGGAAGGGGACCGCGCATGTGTGCCTGCATTCCCAAAGGCTTTCTTTGAAAGCTGGGGAAATGCTCCGCATGGGGGCTCCGTTGACGCCGACGTCACCCATATGTGAGGACTGACTTCCTGCTTGGTCCTGGAGAAATAAAAAGTCTTGAAATGGTTCAGAGGAAGGCGACCAAAATGCTTTGGGGCCTGCGCCAGAAGATATATGAGAAGAGACTTTAAGACCTAAATATGTATAGAGGAGAAGAGGGACAGGGGAGATATGATACAGACTTAAATACTTAAAGGGTATTAATGAACAAACCTTTTTCAAAAAAAGGGGAAGCTGTAAGATCAGAGAACATAACATGAAGCTGCAAAGAGGTAAATTTAAAAGCAATGTCAGAAAATAGTTTTTCAATGAAAGGACAGTGGATGCTTGGAATGCCCTCCCGATAGAGGCGGTGGGGACAAATACAGTGATAGAATTCAAAATGGCATGGAACAGACACAGTAGATCCCTTTATAGCAAAGGATAAAATCAAAATAAACATAACTATTTCTTATACTTCAACAGAGATGGGTGACCTGTACAGAGCAGCAGGTACACCTACTCTAAACACTGGGAAGGCTAGATGGACCATACTGGTCTTTATCTGCAGTCATATATTATGTTACGTTACCACGTTATGTTATGAATGGTGTCTAGAACGCAGCAATCCTTAGTAACCTATGTCTATTCCTGAAAGAAAAGGCAAAACCTGCCTTCCAACTGAAGGAACCAGGGAATGGGCCCCCAAACCTTCATTGCACAGCCCGGGAGGGTCCTCCTCTGGAAGGGACTGAGTCCCTGGGCCCATGTGCTCCACGAAAGGACTGAGAATGAGAGTCTTGAGAACCCCATGAATCTGACAAGTGTGCCCTTGGTGGACTGGCGAAGGCTGACAAGAAGAAGTACTGGCCCACTTCACAGGTCCGTTAGACCTGTCTTCCAGAAGGCAGTAAGATTTTGGCTTGGCCAGGTCCTTCCAACAGCTTCTCCATATCGGCTCCAAACAGAAGCTTCCCTGAAAAGCCAGTTGGGCCAATCAGGCTGTGGAAGATGTGTCTGCTGCTTAGTGTCAGTAACAAATCCAGCACCATGATTTAGTTGGCAGGGCACCATCCCTGGCCGCCAAATGTACCAGGGCATACATGGCATCAGAAAGGAAGGCCATAGTAGAGACTCTAAAAGAGGGGTAGAATCATCTGGTGGAAGAGACTGAATCCACTGGAGCAGGGTTCGAGACATCAGGCTGCTACATACTGCCAGCTGCAGAACAGCCACCACCATGGCGAACTGACTCCTCTACAATGAATTCACCATACGGTTCAGAAAATCTTTTAAGGCCAATCCACCTTCCACAGGAATGGTGGTCCGTCTGGTAACTACTGTGACCTGCGCATCCCCTGGGAATACCAAACCACTCAACGCTCGCCTCCTCTGGGAGAGTGGAGATTTTCTTACACACCCTTAACCCTTCAGGCAGGAGAGTCCCACTCCGACCAGATCATATCCTTGATCACATCCGAGAACGGGAACATAGTAGTGGATTTTGGCACCCCTTGAAGAAGCAGATGTACTTTCTGCTCCTGCTCTGTGTCGGAAGCATCCATCACGTTCAAGGCAGACAAGACCCTAAAAATCAATGCTGCCACTCCCCTTCTGGAATAGGTGGATCACACCAGCCTCCTCACAATCTTCTGAAGGTGAGAGTACCTCTACATCCATGACAGAGTCCAGTATCGAGTCATCTGAATCCAAGTCATAGTCAAAAATCTCAGAAGCTCGCAGCTGTTCCCCATCTTCAGAAGGTGCCCCACACCAGGGATGCTTAGCCAAAGGTAATCAAAGAGGGCCTCCATTTGCCTACCCCACATGACACTGTGCCTGGGGGGGCACTCAGATGCCGCAGGGTCTGAATTTCCATGCCAGAAGGACCAGGCCTGCTGCAAAAAAGAAAGAATTACAGGGAGGACAATCCGGAGTCCAGAAACTCTCCTGTTGGAAATGACCCCACAACACTAGGGGGCACAACCGCCATAGGTGAAACAAGGTTTCCTAGAAGACAGTGTTAAGGCAAGTATCACAACAGCGCATGCTAAGGCTGCGGCAGCCCAAAGGTGCATGTTAACTGCGCCTTTACTGTGGCATGCGTTGCCAGCACTTTTACTGCATTGTGCATTACAAGCACTAGTGTAGGAACGTGTGTTGGAGACACCTGGGCAAAACATGCGTACAAGACTGCATGACCACCAAGTGCACAACAGTAGAAAACATTGCTAACACATGCAAAAAAAACCCACACTGTGCCAAAAGTCATTAGCAGTTTACCCTGAATTGTGTCCCACACAGATGGAATCGGGAGCCCTCACAACAAGGACAATGATGAAATCAAGGCCTTGGACTCACCCTCTGAGAGCTCCAGGAAGAGAATCCATGTCAGGCTCAACTCTACTTCCATGATACTATTTCACTGGCTTTTGCAGCACTGTGTTTAAGGTGGCTGGCAGGCAGATCCCTCTGAGCCTTCTGCAATCTTCAGGAGCCAGAGCAGGTGGCAACAGAGGAGGAGGGAGGAGGTGTTGAGGTTGTGTGAGGCTGCTGCACTCTTCCAGATCTTTCCAATTTGTGGCTGCTCAACTGGCCCTTATCATGATAAGAGCATGGAGCTGAAACAATTTTCCCTCCTCCTATGGCTACCAAAAAGACCGCATTCTAGTGGAGCCTCCCACGTCATGTCCAAGTGAGAGCATCACCCTCAAGTTGGTCATTCACGAGTGTTTAATCAATCTTTTCCTCTCAATTCTCAGATTTTCTTCAGAGAGGAGAAAATTAATTCACCATCTGCTGGAAACAAAGAAATACTGAGGAGATCTCTAGTAGCTGAGGTGAATAGAGGCACCGGAGTAATGTGGAGTGGAGGAGTAGCCTAGTGGTTGGGGCAAGGTACTTCAGGCCGGAAGGTCAGGGGTTCAAATCCCACTAGAGGACAGCAACCTTGGGCCGGAAGGACTGGGGTTTCTAGTCCCACAGGTGCTCCTTGTGGTCTTGGGCAAGCCACTTAACCCTCCATAGCTCATGTTCCCTGTGCCCTCCATAGCTCATGTGCCCTGTAAAATAGTTATCACCAAGTTATAATGCCCTGTTCAATGTAATTTCAGTTTGTTCAATGTAAACCGCACTGATGCAGAATAGCGCGGTATATAAGAGAATAAATAAAAAAAATAAAATAATGTCGTCATCGAAACCTGGGCTTTTCATTGGTTCTTTGTCTCCACCAATCTGCTGGTAGGGGAACACAACCCACTTGTCTGGACTGGTTTAGCAGGACAATATGGAATATGAATTTCTTCATGCAGACCTGAAGTACACAGCCACACAAGCCTGATCATGGCAGAAGCAGAGATTATTTAAGAGATGCTGAATGTATCATATGAAGTCATAAAATATATTCCACACTCATCAGTCTTCACAAAATTTGCTTTCAGTTCACACTGTGACTGGGGAGGTAGAATGGATGAAGTCTTCAACACACTGAAAAACTGTGTGTATATATCAAACCAGGTAGCACATTAGAAAATCATCTGCATTTCTAAGTCTTCTTTATTGCCAATTAACTACCAAAGAATGAGAACAATGGACTTCACTGAACCCAGGTGTTAGCTGTACTTTATACTTTAAGCTCATCTTTTTAGAAACAGGCTATATTGTGAGTGGGACTTGTTACAAATGATGCTGTTGTGAAGAGCTACTGTGGCCTTTGGTACCTCTATGAACTTCAAGAGGCCAAATACATCTGAGATTCTGCCTCCTGTTGTAGAACATGGGGCAACTCTCTGGAGACATGTTGAATGAATTTCAGGTAAGAGATACTGTACCTTTGCAGGAGATTCACTGTGAGCAGGGATTGGGGGGGGCGGGGCGGGTACCAAGAGGGAATGCCCATAGAATATTTTCCCTTCATCTACAGAGGATTCTAGTGGAATGAAATAAAGATCTGCGCTTTAGCCTGGACATCTGGGTTGAGGCATACACCACCTTAGAAGGACCCTGGTGTGCTCCTTTGCGGACAGATTCAAAGGCACTGTGCATGAAGGTAGAGGCAACATCTGCACAAGAGGACCTACTGAAGAGTGCGTCAACCTATCTTTGCACAGATATTCTTTCCTCCTCCTGTGCAAGCAGGACTCTCTTTCATGATTGCAGAGCTGATCAAAGCGATAGTTTCAAGCTCATGGTGACATCTTTCCTCAATGCTTATACTTAGCCTGGTATGGTCTGCACTGAGGCTTATAAGGCATCTAGAATATGTGATGACATTCTAGATGTTTCTAATACATGGAGGGAAGGCTCTGAACCTCAACTGTGACATTTTCTGCAGGGAAATATTAAATATATAGTTTATTTTTATTAATTTTTTAAAACAATGAATAAATGCCAATAGAAAAAAGATTTCCTCAGTAAGAAGAGAGTTTTATTTCCTGTCTGGCCAAAAAATAGACCCCCACCCCCGAGACTGAGTAGATCACTGTGCACAGGAAGGGCCATGCATACTCAACTTTACACTTAATCCTGAATGCTTGATGCATCCAATTGTGCAAATGATTCAATCTTATTTGTTCCAGAAAAATACCAACTACTACTAATATATATATGTATACACACCTCCCCCCCCCCCCTTGGGCTGATTTTCAATGTGCCAGATATAAAATAGCACGGCAGTCCGTCATGGCATTTAAATATAATCTACATATTCAGCGCTGGCATCCAGAACAGTTGGCACTGAATATCCCAACAGAGTAGCACTGGCCACTATCTGGATAGTGTCAAGAACCTTATCCAGATAGCACTTAGGACATCTCTTTTGGCTGCCTTAAGTTATACAGATAAGCTATCTGCATATGGACGGAATTTCCTGCTGCTACCTGGATTAGTCACTAGCAGCGAACATCCTGCCACACTAATTTGGACGCGCTGAAGTGGTCTGTGGAGATATTCAGCAGCACTATCCAGATGCTACTGCTGCTAAACTGATCATTTCTGTGGTTACCTGACCTCTCTAACTATATCTAAAATCTAACTTCCCCATATTCTGAGCAATATAATTTAATAGCACATTTATATTCTGAAACAACTCTGAGGCGCTCAGGATGGATTACAAACTCCTACAAAGAACAGATTTCTACTTAAGTTGATAACTGAAATATTCAAACGATATTCTCTCTACAGGCTTTTAATGTAGAAACTATAGAAAGAGGATCAATACCTGACTTGAAGGACCAGGAGATGTGAAAGGTGAAGAACAAGGGCCATCTTGCAATGAGAAATGTGCAATAAATACTATAAGCTTTGCAAATGCACCTCTCACTTCTGCACTAGGGCACTCCAGAAGATACTCAGAGAAGCGATTTGCATAAGCAAAAAGGACATTGTGTGCAAACCAACAACGCACATTCTTGCTGTGACGAAGGAGGATGCATAATGCATCATACCTGTAAGACAAATAAATAGTTTATTAAAAAAATATCTAACAAAGAACAGACATGCCACTTGCAGAGAAACACAAAGTTCGACACAGCAGTCTACAGAAAGGAGAAATTAGGTCTTACCTGCTAATTGTCTTTCCTTGAGTTCTCTCTGGGCCAGTCCAGGGAACGGTAGGGTTGTCAATCCCGTTCAGCAGCTGAGGACTGAAAACTAAGTTTTTCTATGATGACAGGCTTAGCCACTCCCCCTGCTGTTCCTGCTCCAGTCTCCTCTTGGCCAAGCAGCTTAACACCTATGACTAGAAACAGAAATGAACGAACGAAAAAGAACATTGCATACTTCTCTAGCAGAAAGCTCACTCGCTAAACAGCAATGCGGCTTCCATATAGCGCTTACTTTAACCGAAGCCTAGGGGTGTTTTTTTTTTTTTTTTTGTATTTTAAACCCTGGAAATTAGACACCGAAACTGAGAATCGAATATAGCCCCTCCCCTAAAACCGAGGGAGCCCCAAGCATCCCTCTACCCAACCACTCGGAAATCTTACTTCAACTGTTCTGATGCTCTGGTAGATGCACACTCTTGCCTATATGGAGACCAGAATCCGAAGCAAAAACGCGAGCTGGGTGGGCCCTGGACTGGCCCGGAGAGAACTCAAGGAAAGACAATTAGCAGGTAAGACCTAATTTTTCCTTCCTTATCGTTTCTCCGGGCCAGTCCAGGGAACGGTAGGGCAGTACCAAAGCAGTACCTAAAAACGGGAGGGACCCGCGAGCCCAGCTACAATGGCCGACGCTCCCACATTTGCATCGCCTCTGGCCAGCACATCCAATCTATAGTGCTTAGTAAAAGTATGCAGGGAGGACCACGTAGCAGCCCGACATATATCCACCAGAGGAACCAACGCATACTCCGCCCAGGACGTCGCTTGACTACGGGTGGAATGAGCCTTAAGTCCCTCCGGAGGTGACTTCCCCGCGGTTTCGTAAGCCGCCACAATTGCACTTTTTACCCACCTGGCAATCGAAGCCTTCGACGCCGCTTTACCTTTGCGTGCTCCCCCAAAAAGCACAAATAACCTATCTGACTTGCGGAAAGACTGAGTGGCCTTAAGATATCTCCGCAACACTTTCCCGAGATCCAACTTCTTAAGGGAACGATCCATAGGCGACCCCGTCAAATCGGAGAAAACGGGCAACGACACCGATTGATTCACATGAAACGACGAAACCACCTTAGGCAGAAAAGAAGGAACCGGACGCAACACCACTTTTCCCGGCAAAAACTGAAGGTACGGCTCTTGACAGGAGAGAGCTTGGAGATCTGAAATTCTTCGAGCCGAACACAATGCTACCAAGAAAGCTGTTTTCCAAGACAGTTCTTTCAACCTGTTAGACGAATTGAACAAAGCCCGTGATAATGCCTCGAGCACGACGTTCAAATCCCACGGAGGGACTACTCACCTTACCGGTGGCCTGATAAGCTTGGCCGCCCGAAAAAAACATTGCACATCCGCATGAGTCGTCAAACGACGTCCCTGCACCGAACCTCTATAGCAGGACAACGCTGCCAAGTGAACTTTGAGAGTATTGAGAGCTAAACCTTTCTCCAGCCCATTCTGCAGAAAAGATAAGAGAGCCGGAAGAAGAGATGCCGACAGGGGGCGAATGCCACGCTGCGCACACCAAGATTCAAAAACTCTCCAGACCCGAACATACGCGAGAGAAGTGGACGATCTTTTGGACTGAAGCATCGTGGAGACCACTGATGTCGAGAAACCTCTGCGCCTCAGCCTATCCCCTTCAAGAGCCAAGCTGTAAGCAAGAAGCGATCCACCTGCGGCATTAGCACCGGCCCTTGAGTCAATAGGTTGAGACGAACCGGCAGACGCCAGGGAGGCTCTATCAGGAGCCGTACGAGATCTGCGTACCAAGGCCGCCGGGGCCAATCCGGAGCAATGAGAATTACTGTCCCTCTGTGCTGCGCTATCCGGTGAAAGACTCTGCCGATCATCGGCCAAGGCAGGAAAACATAGAGCAGACTGTCCAACGGCCATGGCTGCACCAGCCCATCCAGGCCTTCCGACATGCGCTCTCTGCGCCTGCTGTAAAACCGTGACGCCTTGGCAGTGAGGAAAGTAGCCATGAGATCCATCACCGGCATCCCCCAGCGGCTGGTAATATCGTTAAACACCGCAGCGTTCAATTCCCATTCTCCGGGATCAAGAGTATGTCGACTGAGAAAATCGGCTTGCACATTGTCCTTTCCTGCAACATGGGCCGCTGACAGGGCTACGAGATGAGCTTCCGCCCAAAGAAGCAACTCCTGGCTCTCCTCCAGCAGAGGCACACTGCCTGTATCCCCCTGATGATTGATATACGAGACTGCTACAAGATTGTCTGAGAAAACGCGTACCGCCTTCCCTTGAATCAAGTCTTCGAAACGAGGTAAGGCAAGACGAACTGCCCTGAGCTCCAAGCGATTGATCGACCATGTCCTCTCCTCTGCGGACCATAGTCCCTGCGTCACGCGATACAGACAATGAGCCCCCCAGCCGGATAGACTCGCATCCGTGGTTACGAGCACCCATTCCGGGTCCTGCAAGGGAACCCCTGCCCGAAGATGAGTCGCATCCAGCCACCAGTTCAGACTGACGCGTACCTCCGACGGGCAAACTAATCTCTGCGTGAGCGGGTGAAGCTGCAGAGACCATCGGGATAGCAACGCTTGCTGAAGGGGACGCATATGAACCCTGGCCCACGGCACTAAATCCAACGCCGCTGCCATTGATCCCAAGAGCTGCAAGTACTTCCACACTGAAGGAGCCGACAGATTCAAGAACGCCCGAACCTGACTGATGATCTTCAACACCCTGCTCTCGGGCAGGAAGACAGACCCCACTGCTGTGTCGAAGAAGGCCCCGAGATAGGTAAGCTGTTGCACCGGCTGTAAGTGACTCTTTGCCCTGTTGAGAACCCAACTGAGCTCTTCCAGGACCTGCACGACTCGCGAGGTTGCTGCGACCGCTTCCGGAAAAGACCCGGCCCTGACCAGCCAGTTGTCCAGATAAGGATGCACCCGGATGCCTTCCTTCCGTAGCGCCGCCGCTATGACCACCATAACCTTCGTGAAAGTTCGAGGCGCTGTGGCTAGACCGAAGGGCAAGGCTCAAAACTGAAAATGACCCATTGGAACTGCAAACCTCAAGAACCGCTGATGATCTGCTCTGATGGGAATGTGCAGATAAGCCTCCGTGAGATCGATGGACGAGAGAAGTTCTCCGGGACAAGAGAAGTTCTCCGGGACGAACCGCTCGAATAACGGATCGCAGGGTCTCCATACGAAAATGGGGCACCCGCAACGAACGATTTACGCCCTTGAGATCGAGAATTGGGCGAAAAGACCCTTCCTTCTTGGGAACTATAAAATAGATCAAGTATCGACCTAATCCGTATTGGTCGGGAGGCACTGGCACGACTGCCCGAAGGCGCAGCAGCCGCAGAAGCATGTCAGTAATCGCTTGCCTCTTGGGTCCCTGACCACAGGGAGAAACCATAAAGGCCTCCCTTAATGGCTGTGCAAACTCCAGGGCATAACCATCTCGAATAATCTCTAGCACCCACTTGTCCGTGGTTATCGCGGTCCAGGCGAAGAGAAAGCTCTGTAAGCGCCCTCCCACAGGCACTTCCGCCTGGACCAGCGGACCTTCATTGCGGCTTCTTAGCGGATCTCTGCTGGGAATTGAAATACTGTCTGCCAAAACCTTAGTTCCGCGAAAGGACTGTCCCCGGAGTCCGAACCGACCTCTGGAATAGGGAGCAAAGCGCGCCCCCCGGAACCTCCTGAAATCTCAATTTTGCCCCCGCTGAAGCGTACCCCCCTCTGGGAGCTTTCGGCCGATCCTCTGGCAAGCGACCCCCTTTGGAGTCTCCCAGATCTTTCACAATTTTTTCCAAGGCTTCTCCAACTTGCCCTTATAAGGAAGTTTACTAAGCCTGGACTTGGAAGATGGTCCGCCGCCCAATTCCGAAGCCAAAGGAAACGCCTGGCTGCAATGAGCGAGGCCATAGACTTTGCCGAAATCCTAACCAAATCATAACAAGCATCTGCCAAATATGCCGCCGCCGATTCCAACTTAGCGCCTTCCGTGGACGAGCCTTCCCCCCCATCCGCAGAAACCTCCCCTTGGAGCCACCGTATGGAGGCTCGAGACACATACGCTCCACAAATGGACACCTGCAGAGAAAGAGCACTTGAATCAAAGGCCTGCTGCAATAGTACTTCCAGCTTGCGATCCTGCAAATCTTTAAGCGCCGCATCCCCTTCCACAGGGATAGTGGTCTTCTTAGTCACCGCTGAGACCAAGGCATCCACCTTCGGCATTTTCAAAAAATCTTTCTCTTCCTGCGGAACAGGGTTGCCTCTGGGAATTCCCATTCCGCCTCAATCATTTGCTTGATCACGCGGTGCACTGGAAAACAGCGGCTCTCCGTTCTGAAACCTTGCAACATTGGATCTTCCAGCGGCTCCTGAGCTATTGAGGGAAGAGGAATATTCAGAGCTGCTAAGGAGTGGGAGGATAAGCGCCCCTAGTTCCTCTTTGCGAAAAACCCTAAAGACATTAGGGTCCTCGCCCGGCACAATCTCCCCTTCCTCCAATTCCCCCGGGCCAAAGTCAAAGCCCGCCTCGGAGAGGAGCTCTCCCTCCTCTATCCCCTGAGGATCGGACATCCGAGGTTCAAGGTCTCCCAAGCCAGACCCCGCATTAATGCCCATCTGGGAAGAACCCTCTTCAGGATCTACTCCAGTAAATTTAGGAGCTTTGTCATCTAGAAGGGAGGGAGAAAGGAAGGAACTGACCCCCTGAGACGCTTTTAACAAATAGGCCTTATGCAGCGTCAAAATGAAATCTGGAGAAAACAAAGAGGAAAACCCCTGCTGAGACTCTGCCAATGTTTTAGGGGGTTTACTCACAGAAGCCGCAGCCCTGTGAGATTTTGCTTTTCTTTTCCCCCTGTTTTTGAGGATCCGCGGGAGAAACGGCAGGCTCTATCAAAATGGCCGCCGTTCCCGCCTTTTCTGAGGAGCTCAGAGGCTTGTCTAACTCACCCAGAGCCTTGCTGTCCATTCTTTTGCCCGACGTTCCAGCGACGAAAACAAACAAAAATAACTACACTGCGCTGCTAAAACGGCTCCCGCCGAAAAAGTCAAACGAGCAGCTGCACACCGCAGACAGCCCGATCGCACCGCTCTGGGCTCCAGAGCAGAATGCGACGCCGCGCGGTCTGCCGGGGATCAATAAGGCCTCTCACTTCCAGATGCAGAGGTAAGCCCCGTTGCCACGCGTTCCGGCAACCCCGCTGCTAGCGGAGAATGGAACCACGGCCGTGCAGAAGGGAGAGAGGTTCGTGGGGCTCCCAGAACCGATTCCCTTACCCGGACACTTAGGATCCCTGAAAGGCAGGCTCTGCCTTTCAGCTCCGCAGGCACTCGCAGCCCGGGATCCTAAGGTTTACCTTTGAGAGCTAGTACTGGTGCCAGGAAGAATGCAGAGAACAGCCCCGCTAGGACCAACTGCACAAACAACGAAAATAAATGAAATAAAAGAAAGCCTATCAGACTAGCACAGGGAGATGTGATCATCGACGTCCTATTCAGCTGCTGAGGACTGAATGACTGGAGCAGGAACAGCAGGGGGAGTGGCTAAGCCTGTCATCATAGAAAAACTTACAGTTTTCAGTCCTCAGCTGCTGAACGGATTGACAACCCTACCGTTCCCTGGACTGGCCTGGAGAAACGATAAGGAACAGTTATACCGAAAAGTCTCCAGCACAGATTATTCTAAATAAAGTACCTGACCTAGACAGACAAAAGTGCTGCCACTATAACTTGCAGACAATCATATTTCTTTACCTTCTTGTACACAGAAGTAAAAATGTTTTACCATTACTGCAATTTGGTTAATTGGCACCACTAGGCCTCCAGACTAGGCCTCTTCTTCCAGCATCAAGCTATGGCCATTCTTGCTGCATACTGAAGCTGTATAGCGACAATCTGTTGCTTACAAATTGCTCTAGCTAGCAAGATCCCTGCTTTACTGCCTTGCATATAAAATTGTTGCCAGGTGCACCTCATGCTCTTTTCAATTTTGGAAATTGGGAGAGCACCAAATTCTGGTCTCTCCATCATGAGAACCTTGTATACCGTGGCCTCCCCAGCTCTTTAATTCTCTTCTTTAACAGTAGCTACTTAGCCTGCATTTCTTTCTTGAGATAATAGGTAGATAATTAAATCCCCTTGTAACACTATCTTTCATGTTCTCATCAGGTAATAGGGTCCTACTCAGCCAGGTGGTTGAACTCCGTATATTCAGTGTTTTCAAGACCATTTCATGGCGCATCCTGTTACACAGCACAGAAAGGTTAAGCCTCCAGAACCTCCCCAGTGTTATTAAAATGGAGCTATGATCAGATATAAAGCTGGTGAGAATATGCACATCCATTACCCTAGTCACAAGCTCTGGTACAGATAAAACAGTCTAGTCAACTGTAAATCCCACGCCTGCCAGATTACTACTGCTACTATCATTTGTATAGCACTACAAGGTTACGTAACACTGCACAGACACACGTAAAAGATGGTCCCTTCTCAGCAGAGCTTACAATCTAGTCAAGACAGACAACACAGCAGTTGTGGACAGAACACATTTAGGGTGAATGGTATGAAAACACAAAGGAGATTAGGCAGATCAGATTCAAAAGCAGCAACGAAGAGGTGAGCGTTCAGATTGGGACATATAATCCCTAACAGTTTGGTAGTATCTTCCAGGTATCAAACAGTTGAAGGGACCAGATCAGGTTTTTTTTTGTAAAAACTCAAGTGGAGGTCCAGTCTCTCTCTGTGATAGAGAGTAGTCCATCCTCGGATTGTGGCTCACATTCCAGTCTCCTTCTGCCAGGGATCTGAATAAACGCCTACCCACCTGTAAAAATTTTCCAAAAGAAGGGTGCCTAACAACTGCTGGTTACACATACATTTGCTAAAAGCAGCTGGGAACCAGTCAATGTTTCTTCCACTAGGACATACTGCCTCTCTGGGTCAGCATGAGACTTGTTCACAGCAGTGGGCAATGACTTATGCAGCAGAATACATGCTCCATGGCTCCAAGAAATAAACAAATCACTATAAACATGCCCTACCCAATTCATCTCCAAGTTTTGATGTACTTATTTATTAAGGTGAGTCACAGACAGCGCTGTTTTTAAGTAACTAAGAATTCCTCTTTATTGGGGAGGAAATCCCTCTCACCCTCAGTGAGAACATACTCAGATGTCATGTATCATCCTGTCAAATATCCAGCCTTTCTCACCTATGATGTGGATGCCACACATGGCTTTCATTTGAAGCTTAAACATTGATAGGTTCCCCCTCCCACCCCATGCATTGCCTATGATCATACATTTGTATACTGTTGCTTTGGCATCCATTTGCATCAGTTCCACTGCAGCTGAATTATAAAATTGTGTACACATGCATCTGCTGTTCAGTATTTTTACCCTTACAACCCCCAATAAGAACCATTCCCCAACTGACAATCCCAAAGAGCTCAAACCAAACAAACTTGAAGGATCATACACATTTTCCTGACTGTTATCATTGAGGGGGTTAATTGGACATATACATAGCAAGGAGTAGTGGACTCCCACCATTCTCCTGCAGGCCACACAGGAGAACACTTGGGCCACAGCCACCAAAGAGGTCGGAATCTAGCCCTACACCTGTCCCCCCAGACAACATCCCCCCAACTAAATACCGAAGTCGGTACAGAGGGGAATCGGTACCGGTGTAACGGTACCGGAAGGCATCGCATGACTGGGTACTGGCAATGTGGATGCCAATGTCGATGCTGTCGGTACCGGTACCGATGCCGGAGTCAGTGCCGGTACCAGCTGAACTGTCTGAGGCGGTTCCAAGGGTGTCGATGCCACAAAGAGAGCCGCCAGACTGCGTTCAATAGCCAGAACTCTCTGGTCTATCGACGCTGCTGATGCCTGGATGTCGGTACCGGAGAAGACCGCCGGTACCCCAGAGCATGGCACCAGTAGTTCTGCCGAGGTCGAGGCCTCGAGAACGTCCTGGAGCCCCGATAATGCTTTGGAAGCCGAAGCCTCCCGCCGGGGCAATTTTGCCGGTGCAGCATCCTAAAGGGCAACGCCAGAGGCATCTCGATGCTTAGAAGGAGATCTACTCTTTGAGGACCGGCTAGACTTATGTTTAGTTACTTGAGATCCACGGGAGGAAGACGAAGCCCTGGAAGACGTTGATGCCACCGAGGCTGCATCAGAGGGAAACAGGGTACTGAGCTTGGCAGCTCGGTTCTGTCGACCTCTCTTGGACATCATGGCACAGGCCATACATTTCGAGATGGAATGGTCAGGACCTAAACATTTCAGACACCACTCATGGGTGTCGGTGACGGAGATGGTACCGCCACACTTGGTGCACTTTTTAAAACCCGAAGAGAGTTTTTCCATTGTGGAAAAAATATTGGGCCTAAGGCCCAAAATGGCGCGTGCACCTGGAAAAAATGGGAAAAAAAGTACTAAGAATTTATTTTTTTTTTTAAAGAAAAGAAAGAAAGAAAGAAATAAAAAACGGCGGTACCGGTAAAGCGTCGAGGAAGGCAGACGCGACCACAAAAAAGAAGGAAAAATTTTCTGCGGTGACAGGAACACGACCTGCTGGCTCCACGAAAAACGAAGAACTGGAGAGAGGCAGTTGGGAAAGGCAGGAAGGCAGCACGCAGGCGCTGTGGGATGCTCCCAAAAGCTTTCTAAGTGGACGCTGAGGAGCATTCCTGCGCAGGCTCCGTCAGTACCAACAATACCCATATGTGATGACTACATTCCTGCTTGTTCCTGGAGATTGCCAGTTAGGAAACATTTTACATTCCTCCATTTCTGCCAGCACTACTTGTCAAATTACAAAGTAGCATATGCTTAGAGACTAGTCCTACTATATGAAAAAAGCCCCACCATATCCATTGTTTCTCTCATCCATAACCCTGCTTAAATAAACTACAATCAGCAACCACTCTGTCAGGCTATTGGGCTGCTTTCAGCAAAACGATGGACAAACACTTCTGCTTTTTCCACCAATCCTAGCATTAAGGTCTTGCCGTAACATTCCATTTGTGAGTTCACAAGGTACAATAAAGTATACTTGATCTCCTGGCTCTTTAACTGTTGTTTTACTGCTGCAAAGCCTTGGCATAGCCTCAGGAGATCAGCTGAGCAGTCACAAAAAAAGATGACTCTTCTGATTGAAGATTTTGTCTTTACTCTAGGCTGAAAGTTCATGCATTTTATCTTAGAAATTATACAAACATATAATCCCAGCTCTTGGTCTGTCTCCCTCTTTTGGAATTGGGGTATGAAATTAACGAACCCTATCAAGTTTAATTCTGCCACTTTTAAACTTCTCTACCCAGCATCTCTGGGATCCGTTTTTGCATTAATTTCACACAATTCCCCTCTTGGGCTCATTCAGGTAAACCAACTGTATGCAAACTGTTTCGCCAACTCCAGTTTTATTTATTTATTTATTGTTTTTTTCTATACCGCACTATTCATCATCAGCGCAGTTCACAGGGAACATATTTGTGCAGTGTAGAGGACTACAATGCACTTACAATAAACAGGGTGCTTGAACAATTAACTTACAATAAACAGGGTGCTTGAACAGGGTTAACAGGTAAAAACTATTTACAAGTAGGTAGGTGAGATTCTGCATGCATCTCATCAATATGTACAGAACATACAGCAAGGAAATTTTGGCTGGCAAATCGTTGTGTAGGCTGGGTCGGGTATCAGAGGAAGTGGTGATTAGAGTGGTGTGGTAGGTGGGGGATTAAGGCGGTTTTGGTTGGCCATGTGGGGGTAGAGGCTGCGAGATGTCGTTTGGGTTGGAAAAGTACTGGAGGAACAGGTGATGTTTCAGCACTTTCCTAAACTGAGGAAGGTTGTTGATGGCTCGGATGTTGGGTGGAAGAGCATTCCAGCAGGAAGGTGCGTAGAGAGCAAATGCGCGGTTCCTCGTAGTCTTGGAACATTTAGTGATTGCTTTGGGGAGAATGAGGGTGTTAGTAGCAGCGGATCTCCTTATCCTGTTGGGAGGAGTGGTCTGGACAAGGTCAGAGAGGGAAGGTGGCCGTGCATTTATTGATGGCCTTGAATGTCATTGTTAGGATCTTGAAGGAAATCCTACAATGGACAGGGAGCCAGTGCAGATGTTTTAGTATTGGGGTAATATGGTCCCTTCTAGAAGCTCCATGAAGAGTTCTGGCTGCAGCGTTCATTGCCAGCTGCAAGGGATGCAAGGTGCTCTTCGGAAGTCCATGCAGTATGGAATTAGTGTGGTCGAAATGAGGCATTACTAGCGTTTGAAAGACTGTTCTGAAGTCTTTCAGGTCTAGCAATTGTCTCATGTGGCGCAGTGTTCGAATTTTATGGTATACTGCCTTTACCATGTTGGTTATCTGGGCGTTCATGTTGAGATGTTGATCGAGCATGATACAGAGGTATCGTATTGTAGGCTTGGTGAGGAGTTCTGCATCGCGTACCTTCAGTGATGTGGGAGGGGTGAATGCTTGGTTTCTGCAAATGAAGAGGACTTCCGTCTTTTTGAAATTTATTTTAAGCTTTTGAGTGTGTAGCCAGTCCGTGACTGCATCGAAGCATGCAGACATGTTGGAGAGGTCTGGATGTTCAGTTGATATCGGTGTGTACATCAGGACATCATCAGCGTATATTAGGCAATTTTTTTTTTAATAGTCTCTTCTATACCGCACTATTCAGCATCAGCACGGTTTACAATGAACAATGATGTTACAGGATCTGATGAGGGTGCAGATGGGTTGCATGTAGACGTTGAAAAGGAGGGCTGAAAGTGATGATCCTTGTGGAACGCCCTTCGCTTGTCATCCTCTCTTTCATGCTATTCTCCTTCTCCACTGCCTTGATCTTACTAAAATTGTTTTTCACAGCCATCTCAAGCACCTCAATCCTGGGTTCCACATGATCCAACTTGTCCTTGGGCTACTCTGTCATAGCTGAAGCTTGGACAATTTGGAGCAATATTTCCTCAAGCCTACAAACTTCTGGACCTGGAAGCCCTAATGGTGGAAATGGATTTGGACATTGTGGCCATTACAGAAACATGGCTTAATGAATCACATGATTGGGATATAGCCATAGCTGGCTATAATCTATTCAGAAGAGACAAATGGAAGAGGAGTAGCCGCCTTGTATGGCAAAAGCAATATTAAAGCTACTGAAATGCAGGGTGCATGGGGAAAAGAAGAAGCGCTCTGGATTGTGTTGGAAAGAGGAGATGGCACTGTCGTCCATACTGCTGTAGTCTACAGACCTCCGACACAAATTGAAGAGATAGATAACGAATTGATTATAGATATTGCCAAGATAGCCACAAAGGCGGAAGCGATCATATTGGGTGACTTTAATCTACCTGATGTGGATTGGATTACTCCTTCTGCAAATCTGGAAAGAAGCAAAAAAATTGTGGATACTCTCCAAGATGCGTTACTTAGACAAATGGTGATGGAACCAACCAGGGAAAGCTCAACACTGGATTTAGTGTTCACCAACGGTGATAGCGTGTTGAATGTCTGTGTGAGTGCCCCTATGAGCAGCAGCGATCATCACACGGTGTGGTTTGAGATAAAAGCCATGGTACAGGGCAATCATAGCAAGCTCAAAGTCCTAAACTTCAAAAACACTGACTTCAATAAAATGGCCGAGTACCTAAAGGAGGAGCTGACGGGGTGGAAGGAGATAAGGGAAGTGGAATTGCAATGGGCTAAACTAAAGGTGGCAATAAAAGGGGCAACAGATAAATATGTAAGAAAAGTAAACAAAAACAAGAGGAGAAGAAAAGCTATTTGGTTTTCCAAAGAAGTGGCTGCTCAAATAAAGGCAAAAAACACAGCTTTCGCAAAATTCAAAAGCTTACAAACAGAGGAACACAGAAATGAATACAGGATCAAACTCAAAGAATCAAAAAGAGAAATAAGGATAGCAAAATCAAAGGCTGAGGAAAAGATGGCTAAAGATGTTAAGGGTGGCAACAAAACTTTCTTCAGGTATATTCGGGAAAGGAAGAAGATCAGCGTTGGAATTGCAGGACTCAGAAGTGCTGGGAAATGACTCATGGAAAGTGACATTGAAAAAGCAAAATTGCTAAACAAATACTTTTGCTCTGTTTTTACTAAAGAAAATCCTGGAGATGGACCAGCTGTGATTCCCAAATATAAAAATGGGAATGAAGTAGATACCACACCATTCACAGAAGATGAGGTGTTGGAACAACTTGCTAAACTGAAAGTGGACAAAGCCATGGGACCGGATGGGATACATCCCAGGATACTGAAAGAGCTCAGAGAGGTTCTTGCAGGGCCGTTAAAGGATGTATTCAACAGATACTTGGAAACAGGAGAGGTTCCTCATGACTGGAGAATGGCTGATGTCGTACCTCTACACAAAAGTCTTGACAGGGAAGAAGTGTCAAACTACAGACCCGTGAGCCTTACCTCGGTGGCAGGAAAAGTAATGGAGACACTCCTTAAAGAGCGAATAGTGACCTTTCTCAAAACCAACAGGTTGCAAGATCCAAGGAAACATGGTTTTACTGAAGGACGTTCTTGCCAAACAAATCTGATTGAGTTCTTTGACTGGGTGACCAAGGAACTAGAACAGGGGCAATGTGATGGATGTCATCTACCTGGATTACAGCAAAGCCTTTGATACTGCTCCTCATAGGAGGCTTGTCAACAAACTCAGTAGCTTGGGGATGGGTCCCAAGATGGTGAACTGGATTAGAAATTGGTTGACTGACAGACGACAGAAAGTGATGGTACATGGAGCTCACTCGGATGAAAGGAAGGTGATTAGCGGGGTGCCCCAGGGTTCGGTCCTGGGCCCGGCACTGTTCAATGTATTTGTGAGGGATATTGCTGAAGGACTGAATGGAAAAGTCTGTCTTTTTGCAGATGACACAAAAATTTGCAACAGAGTGGACTCCCCCGAGGGAGTGGATAACACGAGAAAAGATCTACAAAAGCTGGAGGAATGGTCTAATGGCTTGGCAATTACGATTTAATGTGAAAAAGTGCAGTGTCATGCACTTAGGTAGCAGAAATCCAAGGGAAATGTACGCAATAGGGGGCGAGAGGTTGGTGTGCATGGTTCAGGAGAAAGACCTTGGTGTGATTATCTCTGATGATCTCAAGGTGGCAAAACAGTGCGACAAGGCGGTGGCAAAAGCCAGGAGGATGTTGGGCTGCATACAAAAAGGGATTACCAGCAGAAAGGAAGAGGTACTTATGCCACTGTACAGGTCGCTGGTGAGGCCTCACTTGGAATACTGTGTTCAGTTTTGGAGACCATATCTTGCAAAAGATGTAAAAGACTGGTAACTGTTCAGAGGAAGGCGACCAATATGATTTGGAGCCTGCCTAAGAAACCCTATGAGAAGAGACTTGAAGACCTAAATATGTACACTTTGGAGGAGAGGAGGGATGGGGGAGATATGATTCAGACCTTTAAATACTTAAAGAGGAACGATGAACAAACAAACCTCTTCCAAAGACGGGGAAGCTGCAAAACTAGAGGGCATAACAGGAAGCTGCAAGGTGGTAAATTGAAAGGCAATTTATTTATTTACTTAGCTGTATTTATATCCCACTTTTCATCGGGTCAAAGCGGTCAATTGGGGGATACATTTAACACGAGGGGATATGAGACACATACGCTAATACTTACAGGGAACATGGGCAATGGAGGGTTAAGTAGCTTGCCCAAGACCACAAGGAGTACCTATAGGACTAGAAATCCCAGTCCCTCCGGCCTGACATTGCTGTCCCCAGGTGGGACTTGAACCCCCGGCCCTCCGGCCTGAAGTACCTTGTCCTAACCACTAGACCACTCCTCCCTCCAATGTCAGGAAATACTTTTTCATAGAAAGGGTGGTGGATGCTTGGAATGCCCTCCCAATGGAAGTGGTGGGGGCAAACACGGTGAAGGAATTCAAAATGGCATGGGACAGACACAGTGGATCCCTTTACAGCAACAGGATAAAATCAAAATAAACGGAACCATCTAATTTCTCAACAAATAGGAGTGTCCTACATGAAGTGGTGGGTTCACCCCTAAACAGACATGGGGAGGGGTGGCCTGCACAGAGTGGCAGGTGCACCTACTCTTGCCATCGTACTGGGCAGACTAGATGGACCGTACTGGTCTATATCTGTCATCATTTACTATGTTAGCTAACAGGTTGTTCATGAAGTCCTTGATCATTTCCCCTGTGTCCCCCAACACCAGGATTTCCAGGTCCACTTCTTGGTTTTTTATATTTAACCTTTTATAACACTATCCTTCAATCAAAGAGCTTACATTATAACTCAACAGTATACATAGAACGTTTAACCAGTATACAATGAACGCTTAAACAGGGGAGGGGGGAGGAGTAGATCAGTAACAGGTTAATTTATGTACAATGTTGTGTATATATTTATTTATTTATTTATGCTTATTTCTATACCGCTTTTTCCAAAGATCAAAGGCGGTTTACAGGTAACATTTAGTGAACATGTTTTACATAGAACATCGTTTTTTTTCATAACTATGTACAGTTAACATGATAAACGATAACATGGAACATTGTTACAGAACTAAATACAGTTTAACATGGGTTATTGTTACAGAACTATATACATTTTAACATTAGCTAGTAATATATGACAAACTATGTACAGTTCAGTCCGTGGCGTTACAGAGAAGTTGTTGGTCCAAGGCCGTTCTTGAAGTTTTTGATGTCTATTGTCACTCGCATGTCATCTGGAAGAGAGTTCCATATTGAAGGGGCATATAGTAAAAGCATTCTTCCGGATGTGGATTGTTTGGTCTTTTGGTAATCGTGGGGTGTGATGATTCTATGCTCCTTGTTGTTTCTCCTGGGTTGGGTGCTTGTGTCTCTTATTATGAGATCTTGCAGGATGTCGGCTGATGATTGGTGGATGATTTTGAAGATGTTTAAGGTTGTCTTGAACCTGATGCGGCAGTGTATTGGGAGTCAATGTAACTGGTCGAGTATAGGGGTAATGTGCTCGTTTGGGTGTTCCTGTGATGATTTGTGCTGCTGTACTTTGTGCTATTTACAGTGGCATGATGGTTTGTTTTGGGAGCCACTAGTAGAATAAGTCAAGTGTTGAGGTGATTACTGACTGGCAAATAGTGTGGAAGTGATCTTGGTCCAGAATCGGTTTTAGCCTCCTGATCACTTTCATTTTATGATAGGTGTTTGTGGTGGTTCTCTTTATGTTGGGTTGCATCGTGAGGTATCTGATCTCTTTTTTTTTTTTTTTTTTTTTTAATGTTATGGGCTTTTGCTGTATGTTGATTGATTGCAGTGGGATGAATGAGGTATGCCTTGTGACGCTTTGTGATGCTTTGTCAGATGCTTGTGCTTCAGCAGGGCAGCTTCTGCTTTTTCCCTGTGTGCCTTGCCCTGTTGGCGGCTGCAGGGACGGTTTAGCTATTAGGCAAATAAGGTGGTCACCTAGGGCAGCAGTTTCTGAAGGGCACCAAAGAGCTGCTGCAGTCAAAGCAAAATAATAGGTCCCGACATCCACACCAACTCAAAGAACCATCACTGTATACTATTACCTGCAAGGAGGAGCAGCAATTTAAAAAAAAAAAAACACACACACACACTTTTTTGGGTAAATTACACAGGTACACTACCAAAAAACTGCCTCCAGTTTTGCAACTGATTCCTATAGATTTTGGGGTGCTGAATCCAGGAAAAATAGCCAAAATGTTCCATCACGTCACGTTTTCTTGCAAAATTAGATTTCTTACCCATATAAGGAATGTTCACATAATTTCTTTTTAGCCGACTGCAGTTTATTTTCTTGGCCCAAAATAGAGGTTGTAATGGTTAACTAACTAGAAACACTCCCTCATGATATTTTAGAGTGTTTTGTATTCATTTTATACATTAACAGGACAATTGGGAGGCGGGGGGCTAAATCCAGTACTCGCGCTGGCGCATGTTCTTTCCTGTTCGCCTCGCCTCGTTCGCTCGCTCAAACACGGTGGTTGCGACATGAACGTTCCTGTCAAATTTCAGTTTCTTGCAAGTTCATTATTACCTTTTGTTTGCTCAGTCGTAATCCAGCTTTATTCCGAAGTGGTTCACTACAGTTGTAGTTTGCAGTGCTGTGTATTTGTGATGGCTCACAGAGCCAGAGGTTGCGTCAACTCTCCGGACAGTTTTTGTTTTATTTGTGGGGAATATACCGTGAAAAAGCGGCAGAGGAACACTTCTGCATTTATTAAAAAAGTATATTTCGCCTATTTCGGTTTGAAGTTAGGGATCAAGACAAACCGTGGGCTCCTCACAAAGTGTGCAAGACATGTGAGGAAGATCTACGCTTATGGATGAAAGGTAAAAAACAAGCATTTCGTTTCAGAATACCTATGATGTGGCGTGAACAAAGAGACCACAGCAGTGACTGCTATTTTTGCTCTTGCATTGTGAAGGGATACAACTTAAAAAATAAGAACGTAATAAGTTACCCCAACCTTCCCTCAGCAATTAGGCCTATGCCTCATAGCAACGAAGTACCTGTGCCTGAACCACCAAAATCTTTGGATCATATTTGTGTGGACGGTTCTGATCATGATGAGACTCATCAGATGGCTTTTCCCGATGAGTCCAGTACTTCCGAGTTTGAAACTGAACCAGATCCGAAACCTGAACTTTTCTCTCAAGCTGAATTGAATGATTTAGTCCGGGATTTAGGACTCCCAAAAGATGCTGCCCAACTGCTAGGTTCTCGGCTTAAACAGAAAAATCTATTGTCACCAGGAACAACTTTTTATTGGTACCGCAACCGCGAGACACAATTTTTGAAGTATTTCAGCAAAGAGGAAGATTTGGTATTTTGCAACGATATATACGGAGTGATGGAAAAGTTTAAACTCAAGTATGATCCTGCTGAATGGCGGCTGTTCATTGATTCGTCAAAAGACAGCATAAAAGGTGTTCTTCTTCATAATGGCAACACATTCGCTTCAGTTCCTATTGCTCACTCTGTTATTCTCCAAGAAAAATACGAGAATTTGGCCCTGATTCTTCAGAAGATTCGTTATGATGAGCATAAGTGGATGATTTGTGGAGACTTTAAAATTCTATCCATGCTATTAGGGCAGCAATCCGGTTTCACCAAATATCCCTGCTTCCTTTGCTTGTGGGATAGCCGGGCCCGCGACCTACACTGGGGGAAAAAAGACTGGCCAATTCGGGAGTATTTGAGACCCGGTGAGAAAAATGTTCTTCATGAGAGCTTGGTACCTCGTGATAAAATTCTATTACCACCTCTCCACATTAAGTTGGGTCTCATTAAGCAATTCATCAAGTCCCTTCCAAAAGATGGTGAGTGCTTTCGGTACCTTTGCTCAAAGTTCCCCCGACTTTCTGAAGCAAAGCTAAAGGAAGGAGTGTTTGTTGGCGCTGATATAAGGAAACTCATTTCAGATGGAGCATTCGCTGAAACGATGTCTGAGAAGGAAAAAGAAGCCTGGGATTCCTTCAAGGATGTTGTTCTCAAATTCTTGGGGAACAGGCGGGATGAGAACTATAAGGATATTGTTGCCAGGATGCTCAATGCCTTCAAAGAACAAGGCTATAACATGAGCCTGAAAGTCCATTTCTTGCACTCCCATGTGAACTACTTTCCCGAAAACTTGGGGGCATACAGTGAAGAACAAGGTGAAAGGTTTCACCAGGACATCAAGGACGCAGAGAGAAGGTACCAAGGAAGATGGAACACCACTATGATGGCTGATTTCTGCTGGTTGCTGCTGCGGGAAATCCCAGATGAAAAATACGCCAAGCAGCGCACCAAGAGAAGCATTCGGGGGAAGAAGAAACGGGCCCACCAGGAGATTGATTGACCCAAGAATGACTTTAAAATCTAAACTGTGTTGACAAATATCGTGTTTTTACTAAACTTTGAAATAAAAATTTGCTAGTTATTACCAGTGTCGGATCTCATTTATTAGAATTTTATTTTCTCACCATCGGGTGTTTGTCTTCATGTATTGCAATGGTGCGGTTTGCGTTTTCTATTCTTACATACATACCTGTACAACATTTTTTGCACATTTCTTTGCTTTGCTTTGTGTCTAACCTCGCTCTTATATGCTCAATGTTTGTGCACATGTATGTGGCTGTTTTAAGTGCAGACAATTTTGCTACCATCACAGTGTGTTTTGTTGACATTTCTCTATTCTTATGTGCTGCCTTGTTACAATTTTCTTTATTCTTATTTGAATAACTACTAAACAATTAGTATAAAGAATTCATCCAAGAAACTTTTATCTCGATCGCACTCAATCTGAAACGTTCACCTCAAACTGCTAACCCAATGTAGCAAAAAATCTGTACGTGATGGAGCAAATTGGTTACCAGATTTGGATTCAGCGCACCAAAAAACGTAAAAATCAATCGAAACATTAGAGGCAGTTTAAAAAAAAAATTTTTTAGTGTACCTGTGTTATTTACCTGAGGAAATGACTTTTGGAAATTGTCTTCATTATGTACACATATATCTATTTAGCTTATGTCTTTCCAGTAGTAGTTCAAGGCAAGTTACATTCAGGTACAATAGATATTTCCCTGTCCCTGGTGGGTTTACAATCTAAATTTGTACCTGAAGCAATGGAGGGCTAAGGGACTTGCCCAAGGCCACAAGGAATGCCAGTAGGATTCAAACACTGGTCCTCTTTGTTCACTAGACCACTGTTTCAATCACTAGGCTACTTCTCCATTTTAAACTAAATGTAAAAGTATGATGTCCAGACATAGGAAGGGGAAAGGGGTGGGCTTCAGGGGCCATGGCCCCACCAATATTTTGCCCAACACAGCACTTGCAAAAGAGAGCTTGGAAACAGGGCTGGAGATTGGTTTGTTTGATCTCTCCAACCAAAAAGGTGTTCCGCTGCCCTTGTGTCCAATAATGTGTTTTTACAGGACCATTCTTGAGGCTATGATGTTGGGATGATCATAATTGCTAAATTTAACTCTCAAAATCTTAAGGGAGAATTAGGAGCCTATAAGGTAACTGAGATGAGGCGCAATCCTGAAGGCTTGCCCGGGGCACTTAATACCCTTGGCATGGCTCTAGGGATATGATTTGCCCACAAAGCAGGTATTAGTCACTTAACCCTCCATTGCCTCAGGTACAAACTTAGATTATAAACCTTCCGGGGACAGGGAATACCTGCCTTACCTGATTGTAACTTACCTTGAATTATTACCGGAAAGGAGTGAGCTAGTTAGATAACTAAAGACATACATATATAAAATAGACTGCTTGCTAGTCTTCTTGATCACTACAGTCATCTTTGACTCTTCCTTCTCCACCTCCACCTCCACACATATACAACAGATAGCTAAAACCTGTTGTTTCTTTCTCTATAACATTAACAAAATTTGCCCCTTCCTTTCTGAACACACTACTAAAACACTTACCAACTCTTTAGTCACCTCTCGTTTCGACTACTGCAATCTTCTCCGTGCTGGTCTCCTTTGAATTACCTCTCTCCCCTTCAATCTGTTCAGAACTCCGCTGCGCAGCTAATCTTCCGTCAGCCCTGATATACTCAAATAATCCCTCTTCTCAAATCACTTCATTGGCTCCCCTTCTGTTTCCATATCCAATTGAAACTTCTCCTTCTGACCTACAAATGCATTCACTCTCCTGCTCCTCACTACGTTTCCTCTCTCCCTATACACCTCCTGAGCTCCGCTCTTCCACTGGCTTGCTTCTCTCTATGCCCTTTTCTTCCACTGCTAACTCTAGACTTTGATCCTTTCACCTTGCTGCTCCTTATGCCTGGAACAAACTTTGATCCTAATCTCGTTTTCCTTGTCTCTCCTTACCTTTCCCTATTTTTACCTTTATTCTCATCTATTGTATTGTCTGTCTTGATTAGACTGTAAGCTCAGACGAACAGGGACTGTCTTTTATTTGTATCTGTACAGAGCTGTGTATGCCTTGTAGTGCTATATAAATGATTATTATTATTAGCAGTAGTAGTATTAGTATGCTGCCAAAAAACAGCCCAGTTTGGCTGCATTTAATCAGGGCGAGTACAACACAGACAGATAAGCAATATGACTCGATGTACTGCTTTTAAAAAACAATTAAAGGTAAGCAATTATCTTTTCTACGAATGACAAGCAACTAGAATGTGCAGCACTAATGGGACTCTAGTTAAGGGCTGCTTTCAAATAAAAGGGAAAACAAGATATGACCACTATTGAAGGGTGGCAGATATAATGAAAGTTTATTGGTAGAGACAACTTCATCTGCACAGTCACAGAATGGGAAGATATGGAGAAATACAAGATTTAAGATGGTGGCAATTGGGCTCTATGCTGCAAATAGGCTTACTATAGCAAAAATCCTGACAGGTCACTATATCAAGGCAATAGTGACTAGTGAAGGTGTAGAAAGAACTCCAAATTACAGTTTCATAAACCTCTGATGGGATGGCCTTAGTTTGGTCACCAAAGTAACCATGGCCCTGGCAGCTTCTTATTCAAAGGTCATATCTAGCAGAACATAACAATGAATGAAACAATCCGCTGTTCAATTAGAAACCGTATTCATCACATCTGAATGGATTCAAAATTGTTAAAACACAAGAAAATTGTGAAAAATTGCAAGATGACCCTGAGAAACTGGCAGACTAGACATTCAAACAGCAGATGAAATTTAATATGGATAAGTGCAAAGTTAAGTACTTAGGGAAGAACCCCCCAAACTACAGCTACATGATGCAAGGTTCCACATTAGGAGTCCCACCCAGAAAAAGGATCTAGGCATAATCATGGATAATAAGTTGAAATCCTCTAATCAGTGTGCGGTGGCAACCAAGAAAGCTAATAGAATAGTAGGAATTATAAAGAAGAGCATGCAGAATAAAACAGATTTATTTATTTTATTTATTAGAATACTTGTTATACCGCTGAGATGTAGGCGTCTCTGCTATCAGTGGTATAGCAAGTTTTCTAATAAATAAAACTTAAAATAAATAAAACTAAAAATAAAATAAATATGTTAACCTGTTCCATGTAAACCGCCCTTGATCTCTGGAAGGGGCGGTATAGAAGTAATAGATAAATAAATAAATAAATAAATAAATCTGTTTTATTCTGCACGCCCTTCTTGCATGACCTATACTGGGTCAGATCTAAGGTCCATAACAACTTTACCGCTGTATTTTGGATTAGCTGCAAATGTTGCAACATATACAAAGGAATTCCCAAATACAACAAATTACAATAATCCAACCGATTAATGACCAAAGCAAGGATTAATGTCCTCAGACCGTCTTTCCAAAAAGCACCAAATGGAGTGCAAGCAGCAAAGAGTATAAAATAACTTCTGAACCAAGCAAGATATCTGAGGCTTAAAAGAATTTATCATTCAATTTTATACCTAACACAGCAACCTGATCTTTAAATGGAACGGAACAGCCAAACATCCAGCAAAAAGTTTGGTGGCATACTCTTTCTACAAAACCAAAGAGCAGAAAATTTACCAGCATTCAACAACTAATGAATTTGGAACAAGCAATAGTATCCAAATTAGTAGAAAAGAGCCTGAAAAACAGAATCCTATGTAGCCTGACATATGAGAATATGAATATCATCTGCATCTATGTTGCCTCTGTATTGCTCCATGGTACAACAGCGCCTTGAGTACTGAGTGCTGTTGTGGTTGCTGCATTCATCGAAGAATTAAGCTCTGGATTTTGTTGCTGGAGGGTGTAGTAAACGCTGTTAAGTGTAGCTGGATTTAAAAAGTTTGGACAAGTTCTTGAAAGAAAAGTCCTTAAGCCATTATTAAAGTAGACTGGGGGAATCTGTCTGCCTTTTGGAATCCTAGTAGGTACTTTTTACTCAGATTGGCTATTGTTAGAAACAGAATACTTGGCTTGATGGACTGTTGGTCTTATGTTCTTATGACTTCCTATTGACTTTAGGTCTTGCAGTCCAGTGTGTGAAAATACAGCCTCACTCTCATACACACAGAGGTACAGAAATACTGGAACGACTGCCTAATGACATCCCTAAACAAAGGCATGGGGAGGGGTGACTTGCACGGATCGGCACGTGTACTTGCTCTTGCCGCCTTGCTGGGCAGATTAAATGGGCGATACTGGTCTTTATCTGCCGTCGTATACTATGTTACTATATTACTAATGCAGAAAAACCAACATTACCTTAGACCAGGGATTCTCAAACCAGTCCTCAGGACCTACTACTTCTACTTATTTGTACAGCGCTACAAGGCATATGCAGCGCTGTACAGACACATAAAAAACGGTCCCTGCTCATCAGATGTTAGTCAAGACAGACAATGCAACAGTTGAGGACAAGGATATAGGAGACTAAGCAGATCAGGATCCAAAAGCAGCCTCGAAGAGGTGAGTTTTCAGCCTGGATATGAAAAGGGCCAGAGATGAAGCCTGATGTACAGACTCAGGTAGTTTGTTCCAGACATAAAGCAGCCAAGGCTCTCAGGATAACCACAACGAATATACACAAGAGAGATTTGCATATGTTGCTTCAAATGTATGCAAATCTCTCATATACATATTCATTGTGGTTATTCTGAAAACCTGACTGGCTAGGTGTGTCCTGAGGACTGGGTTAAGAACCCCCGTCTTAAACAAAAATCTGGAAATAGCGCAAAGCACTACCCTGTTCTGATAGAATTTAGGGTAAGGGGGACTAAGTCACTGACCTAGAATTGGCAGGTCAGCTACTTGAGCTCACAAGAGTCCACTGTTCCTGGACACTGCAGGCGGCTTTAAGCAAGGCTTCAAGTGACATAAGCCACTATAGTAAGATTTAAAGGCAAGCAGAAATCTGTTTCTCTTCTCCAAAGTGGTGGGTAGGGCCATATGAATAAAGGAGTATGCTGATGGAGTTACTTTTTAAAACCAGACTTAGATGATAAAATACTTGAGCATTTTTATTTATTTATTTATCTATTTAGCTGCATTTATATCCCGCTTTTCACCGGGTCAAAGCGGTTGGGGGATACATTTAACACGAGGGGATATGAGACACATACACTAATACTTACAGGGAACATGGGCAATGGAGGGTTAAGTGGCTTGCCCAAGACCACAAGGAGCACCTGTGGGACTAGAAACCCCAGTCCTTCCGGCCCAAGGTTGCTGTCCTCTAGTGGGATTTGAACCACCGACCTTCCGGCCTGTAGTACCTTGCCCCAACCACTAGGCTGCGCCTCCTTTTGTGTGTTGCAAGAGAAAGAGTCAAGGGCATTACTCTTCCTTAGATGAAAAACTGCCTCCATTTGAAAGTATATTTTGGCAGACTATTTAGAACAACCTTTTAGAGAAGTGTACATAGTATAAAGTTAGCTTGTAAATAGTTTTCCCGGTTTTCTCCATGTTTAATATCCTGTTTCACTGTAAACTCAATGTTTCCTGTATGCATTGTAGTATGTTTTTGTTCGATGTACACCGCACTGATTATAATAGCGCTGTATAGAAGAAATGTTAAATAAAATAAATAAATAAATAACCTGGGGACAATTCCTTAGACAGCTAAAGACCATAGATCACTATACTCTCAACATTCAGGCTATGAGGGCTAGAAAAAGGATTTTCAATTGAGTAACAAGCTTTGTTTCTGGGTTACTACGGTATTCTTACGGAGGATAGGAACATAAGAAATGCCATGCTGTCAGACCAAGGGTCCTTATCAAACCCAGCACCCTACCTTGTGCAGCAGTCAATACGGGTCATTCAGAAGTACCCTGCAAATCCCACAGAACAGATCCATTCATTGCAGTTCCCTCCCAGGGAGGAGAGAGAGCTTTCTAAGGCTAACTTGGCTAATTATGGAGGTCTCTTCTAGAATTTGTCCAAACCCTTTTTTAAATATGTCTTGGGTACATCCTTTGACAACAAATTCCACATAGGAATTGCCATACTGGGTCAGACCAAAGGTCCATCAAGCCCAGCATTGTTTCCAACAGTGGTCAATTAGATCACAAGTATTCAGCATGATCCAAAAAAGTAGATAAGATTTCATGCTGATTATCTTTAGGTATAAGCTGTAGATTTCCTCAATCCTAATAAATAATATATGAATTTTTCCCCCAGGAACTTGTCCAATCTTTTTTAAAAACAGCTACGCTAACTGCTTTCACCACATCATCCAGCAACAAATTCTGGATCTTAAATTATGCAATAAGTGAAAAAATATTTAGTAACTTCATAGCATGTCCCCATTTCTATATTAAATACCTCTGTAGAAATGGATAAAAGGGGCAACATCTGGAAAGCGGTGTGCATAAATGCCCATAGGGTGGTAAATAAGATCCCAGATGTTGAGGCTTTAACAGAAGAGGCTGGCTTGGATTTAGTGGGGGCTATGGAGACATGGTTCATGGACAACAATGACTGGGATGTAATTATACTGGGCTATACTTTATTCAGGAAGGAAAGGGTAGAAAGAAGTAGCGCTATATGTAAAAAATAATATTAAAGCTATAGGATTATTGGGCTTACAAAGGAGCGAGGAGGCACTGTAGGTTAAACTAGAAAGAGGGAATGGGAAATACATTTGCATTGGTGTGATATACAGATCTCCTTCACAGGGAGAAGTGGATAGAGATTTAATAGAAGACATACACAGTATTGCCATGAAAGGAGAAGTGCTACTGATAGGTGATTTCAATATGCTGGATATTGACTGGCACATTCCTGCTACGGTGTCATCTAGAAGTAAGGAGATCCTGGATTCTCTACAAGGAGAATTATTCTGGCAACTGGTAATGGAACCCACATGTGAAAAGGCCAAACTGAACCTGGTGCTCACCAATGGGGAAAGTGTTTCCGATGTTATAGTGGGAGATTATCTCGCATCTAGTGGTCACCACCAGATGGTGTGGTTCAGTATTAGGACTACGGCTGATAAAATCTATTCAAAGCGAGGGTTTTAGACTTTAGGAAAACTAATTTTGCCAAGATGAGACAATACTTCAAGGAGTCATTAGCAGGATGGGAACAACTGGAGAATTTAGAAAAGCAATGGGCAAAACTGGAAAGGGATATTTTAAAGGCAGCAAATCTTTTTGTTAGAAAGGTAAATAAATGTAAAGGAAAAGGAGACCATTATGGTTCTCAAAAGAAGTAGCTGAAGAGGTGAAGAAAGAGTGCAGCTTTCATAAAATGCAAGAGATCACAGAGAGAGCAACTATAATTGGAAAAACTTAGAGAAGCTAGCAAAGTAATCAGGAAAGCAAAGATAGAAAAAAAGAAGAAATAGTCCATGCAATAAAATGGGGGGACAAGACATTTTTCAGATATGTTAGCAAGAGAAGGAAATGCAAAAGTGGTATTGTCAGACTTAAGGGTGAAGGGGAGGAATATATTAGAAGCTAATGAGGATAAAGCAGTATTGATTAACAAATATTTTTGTTCTGTCTTCACAAATGAAGGGCCAGGAGCAGGATCTCAGAAAAAACCCACAAATAGTTACAGAAGTGACGGGGATCTTGAACAATTTTCAGAAGACTTTTTGTGAGGAACTAGCTAAACTAAAAGTTGACAAAGTGATGGGGTCAGATGGGATAGATCGAAGAGTATTGGAGGAATTTGGGGAAGTTCTAGCAGTTCCACTGTCAGATCTTTTCAGTGCTTCTTTATTTATTTTATTTATTTATTTTATTTTATTTACATTTCTTATATACTGCACTATTCGACATCAGCGCGGTTTTACATCGAACAAAAATTCAGACAGAAACATGTGTCTGAGTTTACAATAAAACAGAATTATAAAACTTGGATAACAAGGTAGTTACAAATAACAGGACAGCCAACTTGGAATGCGAGGATAACTATTTACATCATCGAGTTACAGAAAACAAACGCATAATTAATGGTCACAGGACACCTTACTACGTGCGGTATCATGGCTCACCAGGTGATTTGGTGTCACTATCACTCTTGGAGAGGGGGCATGCTTCTGTGATCGCTGGGAAGTAATTGAGGAATAAGTAATGTTTGAGGGCCTTTCTAAATTGAATTAGGCTAGTGGTTGCTCTAATGTTTGCTGGCAAGGCGTTCCAGAGTTTAGGTGCACGGAGACTGAAAGCCCTGTTTGCTGCAGTTGTGGTACATCTTATTTATTTTTATTTAGACAGTTTTTGTATACCGCCTTATTCTTCAATCAAAGCGGTCATGACACAATTGGGGGATACATTTAACACGCGGGGATATGAGACACATACACTAATACTTACAGGGAACATGGGCAATGGAGGGTTAAGTGGCTTGCCCAAGACCACAAGGAGCATCTGTGGGACTAGAAACCCCAGTCCTTCCGGCCCAAGGTTGCTGTCCTCTAGTGGGATTTGAACCCCCGACCTTCCGGCCTGAAGTACCTTGCCCCAACCACTAGGCTACTCCTCCCATCTTGTAAGTTCTCGAGGCATCATTAGCATATTTAGTGCAGTTGATCTTCTCGATCTATTCGGGGTTATGGGTTTGATGAGGTCGGTTAAAGATGTGGAGGAGAGATTATTTACTGCCTTGAAGGTCAGTAACATTGTCTTGAAGATGATCCTGACCTGTATAGGAAGCCAGTGTAACTGCTTCAAAAGGGGCGTCACATGGTCACTCCTAGATGTCCCATGGAGAACCCTCGCTGCGCTATTCATTGCGAGCTGTAAGGGGTTCAAGGTGGATTGAGGGAGGCCTAGTAAAATGACATTAGCATCATCAAAGTGAGGCATGATCAGAGCCTGGTATATGGTACGGAAGTCCTCTGGTTCAAGTAAGGGGCGAAGATGTCTGAGTGAACGGATCTTGTAGTATATAGCTCTTACAGTATTAGCTATATGTGCCTTCATGTCGAGGTTTTGATCAAGTGTCACACCTAGGTACCTTATTGAGGGCTTTGTTTGCAGATCAGCTTCTTTCACCTTCAAGTATTGTGGAGGGATAAAATTCGGGTTCTTCGATATGAAGAGCACCTCTGTCTTCTTATGTTGAATCCTGAGGTTTTGTGACGTGAGCCATTCCGATATGGCATTAAAGCAATTGATCAGGGGGGATAGGTATAATTTGTCTACATCGAAAGGCATATATAGCAGGACATCATCTGCATATACCATGCAACTTACATTGAAAGACCGGATAATCTTACAAATAGGTTGCATGTATATATTGAACAACAGAGCAGAGAGGGAGGATCCCTGTGGCACCCCCTGACCTTGGTGAAATGGTTCTGACATTGCTCCACCAGATCGAACGTGTTGCCATCTTCCGGACAAGTATGAGCTGCACCATTCAAGTGCAGTTCCACTGACGCCTTTCTCTTTTAGCCGTATTAGGAGGATCTCATGACTTACGGAGTCAATCTTTAGAGTCAGGAATGGTCCCAGAGGGCTAGAGAAAGGCACATATGGTCCCTTTACACAAAAGCGGAAGTATGTATGAGGTTGAGAACTACAGGCCAGTTAGTCTGACCTCAGTGGTGAATAAATTAATGGAAACGCTGCTAAAACAGAGGAAAGTGAGGTTTCTGGAGTCAATGGATTGCATAATCTGAGACAGCATGGTTTTACTAGAGACAGATCTTGTCAGACAAATCTTATTGATTTCTTTGACTGAGTGACCATAGAGCTGAACTGAGTGAGAGCCCTAGATGTGGTGTACTTTGATTTGAATGACGACACCATTCCATACAAGAGACTTATAAATAAATTGAGTACTCCAGGGATGGACTCTAAATTGGCTGGATTAGAAATTGGCTGAGTGAGAGGCGACAAAGGATACAGATAAAGGGAGCTCACTCTGAGGAGAAGGATGTTCCAGTAAGTGTGCCACAGGGATCTGTCTGCCCTTGGCTCGACTTTTTTTAAACTTTTTTTTTTTGTGATATTGCAGTATCTGCAATACAGTAGACACCCAGGAAGGAGTAGATAACATGAGAAGTTATCTAGCTAAGCTTGAAAAATGGTCGAGAATTTGGAGACTGAGATTTAACGCTAAAAAACGCAGGGTCATGCAACTGGGCTGCAAAAATCCAAGGGTGTAGTATAGTATATGGGGGTGAAGTAATTCTGTCCATGAAAGAACAGCAGGACCTGGATGCAATTGTTTCTGATGATCTTAAAGTGGCTAAACAGGTAGAAAAGGCGATGGTGAAAGCTAAAAGGATGCTTGGGTGCATAGGAAAAGGAAATAACAAGCAGGAAAAAGGAGGTGAGAATGCCTCTATAATTCTTTGGTGAGACCTCATTTGGAATAGTGTGTGCAATTCTGGAGACCACACCTTCAAAAGGATATAACAACAGGATGGAGTCAGTTCAGAGCGTGGCTATCAAAAGGATCAGTGGGCTTCGTCATAAGGAATATGGGGACAGACGATCTCAATATGTCTACTTTGGAGGAAAGATGAGAGAGAGGAGATATGATAGAGGCATTTACAGATCTTGAGGCATAAATGCACAGGTGAGTTTCTTTCAATTTAAAGAAAGCTCTGCAATGAGGAGACAAAGGATGAGGGTGAAAGGGGATACACTCAGGAGTAAAATGTGGAAATATTTCTTTACGGAAAGCGTGGTAGATATGTGGGAATTATCTCCCAATGGAGGTAGTAGAGACGAGAAATTCTTGAATTCAAGAAAACATGGAACAAATATAGAAGCCCTCTAAGGAAGAGAGAGAGACTATAGTGGTTGATATGGAAGAACAGACTAGGTAGGCCCATATGGTCTTTTTCTGCCATGATATTTCTATGTTCTTAGTCTTTGAACTTTTGTTAAGAGCAAACAAAACCAAGTTGCGTTCACGCATTCCATTCCACTTATGATTTTATAGACCTCTTCATATATTCCCCTCAGATGTCTCTTCTCCAAGCTTCAGGGCCCTAACCTGCTTACAGCCTTTCCCTCTTGGGAGAGGAGTTCCATCTCTCACCTTTCTCTGAACCTTTTCTAATTCTGCTATTTTTTCCCATATGACACAACCATAAGGCCATAAAAATAAATCTCTTTTTGGAATACTATGGACCAGAAACCTAATACCACCCTTGGACACGCACCCACCACAGTAAAACATGGACCAATTCATACCCCTCTGGATGGTTTTTGCTACCCTATATTGACTTAAATTTCATATGTTTCCAAACATACAGTGACAACAGATATCACAGTCTGAAGTAAATTCACCATGTGATTAACATTGCCTGTTGACCCTGTTAACTCCAAGTTTAATCCTCTTGTTCTATGTAAAGTTCCAAGTTCATTTGTTCACTGTAAACTGCTTTGAATACAAGAAAAGGTGGTATAGAAAACTTGTTAAATAAATAAAAAAAGACTGCACAGTACTCAAGATGCAGTTGCACCATGGAGCAATACAAAGACATTTTAATATTCTTTATTTTATTCTCCATTCCCTTTCTAGCATCTTATTTGATTTTTTGGCTGCTGCTTCGCATTGAGCAGAGGATTAAAACGTATTGCTCAAGATGATGTCTAGATCCTTTTCCTGGGTGGTAACTCCTAAAGTGGAGCCTAGCATTGTGTAGCTATAGTATGGCTTATGCTTCCATTTATGTATCACACTGCACTTGTCCAAGTTAAATTTCATTTACCATTTGGATTATCCAGTCTCCTAGGGCTCTACTGCAATTTTTCACAATCTGCTTGTGATTTACCAACTAAGTAATTTTCTCTTATCTACAGATCTGATCAGTTTTATTTATTTAAAAGCATTTATATACCACTATCATGTTTAACGTTCTAAGCGGTTTACAAAAAAAAGAACTAAGATAATGCCATACAAAAAACAAAAGAAATAGAAAAACAGACTGTGGGCCCACCAACCTGCTCACCCCACCATTCTGTGGCCGCTTACTTATTTAACCAGTTTTTATACTGCTTTATCGTACGATCAAAGCGGTCTGCAATGAACATTAACAGAACGATTACATCACAACTATTACATTATAACATGATAAACAGTTAACGAGAAACTGGGGAAAGGAAGAAAGGATAGGGGCATGCGGTATATGGTGGAGTGGGGGGGGGGGAGGGAGGTTATCTGCCACTGTCTGACTCAAACATGGTCAATGAATAGGTGTGTCTTTAGATTTTTTTCGTAGCTCTGATATGTTGTCAGTGGAACGCAGGTATTCTGGGAGGGAATTCCATAGTTTAAGTTCAAAGAGGGAGAAGGCTCTGTTGCATGTTTGCTGAGTGCTTTTGGTTTTGATCGCTGGGATATGAAGGAGGTTCTGATTGTTGGATCTTCGAGATCTTGAGTTTGGAACTTTATAGATTAATTTTCGTAATTCGGTTGGGAGTTGGTTCTGTATAAATTTGAAGATGGTAATGACTACCTTATATAAAATTCTTTATGATATGGGAAGCCAGCAAAGGATTTTTAATATGGGCGTGATTCAATCATATCCGGATGATCCAGTAATGATCCTGGCTGAAGTGTTCTGAACCATCTGGAGGGGTAAAGAGATTGTTTGAAGAGACACTGGTACAGTATACTGCAGTAGTCCAAGGGTGGTGTGATTATGGCTTGGCATACTGATCTGTAGTCATCGTGATCCAGAAATGGACGCAGGTTCTGAAGGGTGCATAGTTTGTGATAGTCAGTGCTAGTGTATTTTTTTTTAATGTGGGAAAGCATGTTCAGGTTTTGATCTATCATGATGACCAGGTATTCGATTTTGGTGTTTATGTCTAGTTCTCCTTCTTTGAGTCTTAATTTGGTTGGTGGGATGAATGTGGAGTCTTGCGTAACGTGGAGAGTTTCAGATTTATTGTAGTTTACTGAATGGCTGAGAGTGGCAAGGGAATGGATGATAGAAATGAGACATGAAGTAATGGCTGTGTAGTCCGGGGTTTTCATGGAGAAGGTAGGTGATACATTAAATACCTTTACGGAAATGGGTAACAGGGGTAACATATGGAAAGCAGTGTATATAAATGCCCGTAGGATGGGAAATAAGATTCCTGATGTTGAAGCTTTGGTGGGAGTGGCTGACTTGGATTTTGTTTACGTAAATAATTCTCTCATTAATATCAATTTACTCACTGCAAATGTCTTATGCAAACTGTTGTTTTACTGCGCCTTGTAAATAGTTCCTGTAATTTAGTTCAGTTAATGTTCCATGTAATCTTACCTGTACATAGTTTAAACACTGTTCTATGTAAAGTATACTGAAGTATACAAAATTGTTAACTGTTCCATGTAAACCGCCCTTGATCTCTGGAAGGGGCGGTATAGAAGAAATTTATAAATAAATAAAAATAAAAATAGTGGCAGTTAAAGAAACATTGTTCACAGAAAACCATGACTGGGATGTAACTATACCAGGCTATACTTTATTCAGAAAGGACAGGGTAGGAAGAAGGGGAGGAGGCGTGGCACTATATGTAAAATCTACTATTAAAGCTTTGGAATTACAGAGCTTAAAAGGGAGAGAGGAGGCATTGTGGGTTAAACTAGAAAGAGGGAAGGAGAAATCTATTTGCATTGGTGTGATATACAGACCTCCCTCACAAGAGGAAGAGGTGGACAGAGAGTTAATTGAAGACATACGCAGCATTGCTAGGAAAGGGGAAGTGCTACTGATAGGAGATTTCAATATGCCAGATGTTGATTGGCACATTCCTGCTGCAGTATCATCTAGAAGTAAGGAGATCCTGGATTCTCTACAGGGAGAACTATTCAGGCAATTGGTAACAGACCCCACACGTGAAGGGGTCATACTGGACTTGGTGCTTACCAATGGTGAAAGTGTTTCTGATGTTGTAGTGGGAGATCATTTTGCATCCAGTGATCACCAGATGGTATGGTTCAGTATTAGGACTAGGGCTGTTAGAATCCATTCCAAGGTGAGGATCTTAGACTTTTGGAAGACTAACTTTGCCAAGATGGGCCAATACCTCAGGGAGTCGTTAGTGGGATGGGAACAGCTGGGGGATGTAGAAAAACAGTGGGCAAAACTGAAAGGGGATATTTTAAGGGCAACAAACCTTTTTGTTAAACATATGATTTCTTGCTGTAAATAGTTTGAATTCTTGTTATCTATTTAACCCCAGTTATCCATGTTCATTCCCTGTTATCTGTAAACTTAACATATGTTCATGCTTAAGTACAATTTGTTAAAATGTAAATCGCGCTGATGACGAAGAGTGCGGTATATAAAAGCTGTTAAATAAATAAATAAATAAAATAAAGGTAAAAGGAAAAGGAGACTGCTATGGCTTTCGAAAGTAGATGAAAAAGTGAAGAAAAAGAGGGAGGCCTTCATGAAATACAAGAGATCACAGAGAGAGGAAGACAGGCATCTATATTTGGAAAAACTTAGAGAAGCTAGCAAAGTAGTCAGGAAGGCAGAGATTCAAAAGGAGGAGGAAATAGCCAATGCAATAAAATGGGGGGATAAGACATTTTTCAGATATGTTAGTGAGAAGAGGAAGGGCAAAAGTGGTACTGTCAGACTCAAGGGTGCAGGGGAGGAATATGTAGAAGCTGATAAGGATAAAGCGGAATTGCTTGACAAATATTTCTGTTCTGTGTTCACAGATGAAGAACCAGGAGCAAGACCTCAGAAAACACCCACAAACAGGAACAGAAGCGAGGGACATCTTGAACAATTTTCAGAAGACTATGTTCGTGAGAAACTAGCTCAACTTAAAGTAGACAAAGCGATGGGACTGGATGGGATACACCCTAGAATACTGAGGGAACTTGGGGACATTCTAGCAACTCCACTGACTGACCATTTCAGTGCCTCGTTGGAGTCGGGAGTGGTGCCAAAGGACTGGAGAGAGGCTCATGTGGTGCCTTTACACAAAAGCGGAAGTAAGGATGTGGTTGAAAACTACAGGCCGGTTAGTATAACTTCAGTGGTGAGTAAATTATTGGAAACGCTGCTGAAAGAGAGAAGTGTGAGGTTTCTGGAGTCCAGCGGATTACAGGATCTGAGGCAGCATGGATTAACCAGAGGCAGGTCTTGTCAGACAAATCTGAACGATTTCTTTTACTGGGTAACCAGGGAGTTGGACTTAGGGAGAGCCCTAGATGTGGTGTATTTAGATTTCAGTAAAGCCTTCGACACTGTTCCTCACAGGCGACTTATAAACAAAATGAGTATACTAGGGATGGACCCTAAAGTTACTGCTTGGGTTGGAAATTGGTTGGGTGGGAGGCGACAAAGAGTACAGGTAAATGGAGCTCACTCTGAGGATAAGGATGTTACCAGTGGTGTGCCCCAGGGATCTGTCCTTGGTCCGATTCTTTTTAACATCTTTGTTAGTGATATAGCGGAAGGGCTGTCGGGTAAGTTTTGTCTCTTTGCGGATGATACCAAAATCTGCAAATGAGTAGACACCTCAGAAAACACCCACAAACAGAAACAGAAGCGAGGGGCATCTTGAACAATTTACAGAAGACTGTGTTTGTGAGAAACTAGCTAAACTTAAAGTAGGCAAAGTGATGGGACCGGACGGGATACACCCTAGAATACTGAGGGAACTTGGGGACGTTCTAGCAACTCTAATGATTGACCTTTTCAATGCCTCGTTTGGAGTCGGGAGTGGTGCCATAAGACTGGAGAGAGGCACATGTGGTCCCTTTACACAAAAGCAGAAGTAAGGATGTGGTTGAAAACTACAGGCCAGTTAGTTTAACCTCGGTGGTGAGTAAATTATTTGAAGCGCTGCTGAAAGAGAAAATAGGGAGGTTTCTGGAATACAGCGGATTACAGGATCCAAGACAGCATGGATTCACCAGAGGCAGGTCTTGTCAGACAAATCTGATTGATTTCTTTTACTGGGTAACCAGGGAGTTGGACCAAGGGAGAGCCCTAGATGTGGTGTATTTAGATGTCAGTAAAGCCAATGATACCGTTCCTCACAGGAGACTTATAAACAAACTGAACACCCTAGAGATGGACCCTAAAGTTACTACTTGGGTTAGAAATTGGTTGAGCGGGAGGCGACAAAGAGTACAGGTAAACTGAGCTCACTCTGAGGAGGAGGAGGTTACCAGTGGTATGCCCCAGGGATCTGTCCTTGGTCCGATTTTTTTAAAACATTTTTGTTAGTGATATAGCAGAAGGGCTATCGGATAAGGTTTGCCTCTGCGGATGATACCAAAATCTGCAATAGAGTAGACACCTAGGAAGGTGTAGATAACATGAGGAGAGATCTAGCTAAGCTTGAAGACTGGTCTAGAATTTGGCAGCTAAGATTTAATGTTAAAAAATGCAAGTTCATGAATTTGGGCTGCAGCAATCCAAGGGAGCAATATAGTATAGGGGTGAAGTACGTTTGTCCACTAAAGAAGAGTGGGACCTAGACGTGATTGTGTCTGATGATCTTAAAGTAGCTAAACAGGTAGAGAAGGTGACAGCAAAAGCTAGAACGATGCTTGGGTGCATAGGGAGAGGAATGGCCAGCAGAAGAAAGGAGATGACAGTGACTCTGTATAAGTCTATGGTGCAACCTCATTTGGAGTATTGTGTGCAATTCTGGAGACCGCACCTTCAAAAGGATATAAACAGGCTGGAGTCAGTACAGGGGGTGGCTACTAAAATGGTTAGTGGTCTTCATTATAAAGCGAAAGAGGACAGACTTAAGGATGTTAATATGTATACCTTAGAGGAAAGGCAGGATAGAGGTGGTATGATCGAGATGTTTAAATACCTCCATGGAATAAATGCAGAAGAGGAGAGCCTCTTTTGATTGAAAGCAAGCTCTGCTACAAGGGGACATGGGATGAGGGTGAAAGGGGATAGATTCAGGAGTGATATGCAGAAATATTTCTTTATGGAAAGAGTGGTGGATCTGTGGAATAGTCTCCCAGTGGAAGTGGCAGAGATGAGGACAGTATCTGAATTCAAAGAAGCACGGGACAAATACAGAGGATCTATAAAGGTAAAAAGGGGACTGTTGAAGTGGTCTTTTTCTGTCATCATGTTTCTATTTCTTTTTCTAATTGGGAGGTGTGATCTGATTCAAGAGCACATTGTCAGTTGGTGCTAGTCAGAATTCAAAGATGAACATAAGATCTAGGTCACTGTCTTGGATGTGGGTCCAGGATGGTATAAACCTTATTGCGGACTGAGTGAGCATTGATTAGTGTGCATTTGAGGGAAGGTAGGGGGGATGTCGTTTGCGAGCCTTAGGATGTGTCACTGTGGGACTGATTTGTAGGAGCCTGCAAGGGTGAATGGTTGGGTGTTGAGTGAAATGTGACCATATTGTATTTTGTGTGGGATTGAAGACAATTGAGATAAGTCCGTACTGAGCAGTCGTTGCTTCAGATAGGGCGAAGAGAATGATACATATTTTGAGTAGGTTGATTTTAGAGAGCATGTCTGTGAGCCTTATGGTTCGTATATGTTTGGTCAAAGAGCAGTGTCTATTTATTGAACATTTTCTTTTGTATACCATCTTTCTAACAGTCAAGACGGTTTCAAGAGTGCTTAGTGCAGTAAAAGTTAAACATTAAAACATTAAAGTTCACATTACATAGAACATTTGGTTTAACAGTTATTTAACATCAAACAGTTTGGGGCTTCTCTATTTACAAACAGTTATTACTTTGAATAGCTTATGTTTATGTTTATTCATTTGCTTGACCGCCCTTCAGTGGTAAACAGAGCGGTTTACAATAAAATCTTCAGTACAGTAGGGCACAAGGCCAGAAGATGAAAAGGAAGTTACAATTCAATATAGGACAGAGAGGAGAGAGCGGGTAGATAGCAGCAGACACAAGGGAAAAGGCTAAGGCTGGGAGGAGGGAAGGTCGAAAGCAAGGGAAAATAGGTGGGTCTTCAGGGCATGTTTGAAGGTTGGGTGATGTGGTTCAAGACGGAGGGCAGTGGGAAGGGAATTCCAGAGAGCGGGACCTACGAAAAAAAAGGCTGAGCAACGGGAGCTTGGGAGTCTTAACTATTTACAAGGTGCAACAAGTTTGCATAGTGTGGCATTCAATGTTCAGTGATTGTTCCATAATACTCCTGTAACAGCAGTGTCTTTAGGTTTTTGCAGAATTGGTTGGTTTGCTGGATGGATCTGATTTGAGGTAGCAGCGAGTTCCAGATGGTTGGAGCGTATAGTGAGAATGCTCTTTAGTTGGTTCTCTGGGTGTATAAGGGTTTGTCGGTAGGTATTTCCAGCATGTTGAGAGTGGATTTTCTCCTGGGTCTAACAGGGTTGTTGCTTGCCAGTAGTGTAGAGAGGCTAACAGCTGACTGTTTATTTAGGATATTGTGGGTGTTTAGAATGATTTTGTATTTAGTCCTGCTTGTGATGGGCAGCCAGTGCAGCTGTCTGAGGAGTGGGGTGATGTAGGTCTGTTGAGATTTTGCCAAGATGGTTCCAGCTAAAGTGTTTTGTGCTAGTTGTAGAGGATATAAGGTGCTCTTGGGAAGACCCTGGTATATGGAGTTGCAGTAATCAAAAACTAGAATACTGCTTGACAGACTGCACGGAAGTCCGTTGGAGAGAGGAGTTTGCGTAGGTTCTTTAATGTATAGAGTTTAAGATAGATGGACTTGGTAATACGTCATATTTGTGGCTGAAAGTTGAGATTTTAGAGTGTGATGCTCAAATAATTGATTTGGGTTTTGACTGCAAGTGGTATGTTGTTTATCAAGATTACAGGTGGAGGACTGAATTGCTTATTTCTTGTGATGTGGCGTGCTTCTGTTTTGTTGTGATTTATTTTGAGATTGTGTTCACTGAGCTATAGATTGATTGCTGTGAAGCAGTTCGAGATTTTGGTGTAATTTGGTGCCTTTGTGGAGAAGGGAGTGAAAATCATGATATCATCTGCATAATATTAAGTAGGTGACTCCATGATTTTTTAATAGTTTCGCAGACAGTTTGCAAATAGATATTGAATAAAAGTGAGGAGTGTGCAGAACCTTGTGGTACTCCTTGGCTGAAGGGGAAGGGAGCGGACGTGAGGATACTGGATTTGATATACTGTATACGATCGAATAGGCATGAGTGGAACCATTTCAGTGGAGTTCCTTGAATCTCTATGTTGTGGAGCCTGTTTAGGAGGAGTTGGTGTGATATGGAGTCAAACGCAGCTGATATGTACAGGAAGATGAGTATAAAGCCTTATGAATTTCAGTACCTTTGATGAGGAGTTTTATAGGGAGGTCACGAGAGTTTTGATAACGAGTTGAGGGCGGAAACCATGTTGATGAATGTCAAGGGAGGGGGGGGAAATGTTCGTCCAGGTGGTCCTGTAGCTGTTTCTGCACCACTTTTTCAATGACTTTAGCGATGAATGGGATACTGGAGATTGGTCTGTAGGAGGCAGGGGAGGCAGTGTCTAAGTTTTGTTTCTTTAGGACTGGATGGATGGAGGATTGCTGGGGGGGGGGGTGGGGAGAGAGATCCATGTGTTAATGAGTCATTTATCATCTTGCATATATAGGGTATGAAGTGAATTTTCTCTAACATAATCCATGACACGAGGCAGGGTGGTGAGGTGGTTGTGTTGATAGTTGTGAGTATGCTGCCGATATGCTTGTGGCTGACATAGTTGGTTCTTCTATGTATGTTCTGGGTCGACAGCTGATGAGGGGAGCTCAAGTTGTTGGTGTGTGCGGCGGTGGCATGCTCTGGTGGAAGGAAATGGCCCTAGGAGGGCAGGCAGGCTGGGCTGGGCTGGGCCGTGGTGCCGCGATTGCTGGGGCAACTAACAGACTGTGCAGAAAAAAGCAAGGGGATTGGTGATCAGCGGTGATCACTGTGGGGAACAAGTTAACTTGGCATAATGGCTAGGCTAAGAAGCATTAACTCAGCTTCCTTAGTTAAGAGGTTAAAAGAGGTCCAGGAGCGATCTGGGAAACTACAGACTGGAGACCATGATGTCAGTGCCGGGCAAAATGGTAGAAACCATTATGAAGAACAAAATTACCTATCATATAGAGAGTCATGGTTTAACGGGACAAAGCCAACATAGCTGGCTGAACAATCTAGTGAATAAAATTTTTAAAAAAATGGAAGGGGGATGAGGAGCTAAGGTTAACCTATTATAATAGGCCTGAATGTGAAGTTAAAGGGGAGGGGGGATGCCACAGCTGTGAAATGATGCACAATGCCCTCAGCTGCAGAAATTATTATATACAAAAAATATTTATGCACCGGATATACATTTGGCATTCCAGATAAGCACATCTAATGCATATTACTCTATATAAACATACAGCCGTATATATGCATGCAATGCTCCTCCACGTCCTGGTATAGTCTCTGTGCAAAATACTGATTGTGCTGCTAACACAAACCTGAAGCACTAGTATGTATCCATGTTGATTGGCGTACTTTCCAGTATCTCCACGCCTTGTATGCACATTATCTACATACAATCTGATAACTGAATTGGGTGTAATTCTTTTGTTTTACATGTATTTTAAACTATGCAATGAACTTCAGCGAACAGCTAACTCATGACTTATTACAATGGGCTCTGGAGTTGGCACAGATTCTCTCTTGCTCACTAAAATAGGAATGGTGCTCTACAGTTATCCCACAGCAACACAGACACATTTGGAAGTCATTTAACCTGCAGGACACACATTACTGTTGTCAAATGTATATACACTTTAGATTTCAAATAAGTAATTTCCAATAAACTTTAAATTACTTAATCTTTTCCAATGTAGCACCGAGATTCATGCAGTATCTTCAAATCACAATTAGTTCAATGAAAACTAAGAAGTCTCAAAAATCATTTCAGTGAGGATACTTATTTACATTCCCACTGTTTGCGTATCTATCAACCGCTATAACAACAGTATATATGAATTATTGAATGGTGACTCTCTTCACACACTTAGCTTTAACTGTAGATGCAACCGAAGTATTGTATTAAACTTATGCTTAGAGTCCTATACGGTACAAGGCACTAGCAGTTGACTGAGCAGCGTATAACAGATAAGACGAAACATCTTAAGTTCTCAAAAATAGAATAAATATACCAGTCACTGGCAGGGCCTCGGACTATCTTCTTTGTGTGAAATCCTGTGGTGAAGAGGAATCTAGCAGCAAGCTGTATACTAATCATAGTTATTTCTTCTGCTTCAGGCAACAGATGATCTTGTCCTGCAAGAAAAATATTATACAGCAAAATAAATCTTTGCACTCCTTTGTTCTTTTAGGGGTATGTTTACTAAAGGTTAGTAAGTGCTAACGAATGTTAATATGTATTAAGCGCCCACAGAAGTAAGAGCTGCAGCAGCACTTAGAACATGTTAATGTAAGTTAACCTCTAATAAACATGCCGTAGTCTTGGTCTTATTCTACTTCCGCTTTCATTTTTGTCTGGACACATTTTCCCATATTCCCAATTTTAGATTCTTTTTATGTTAGCTTTATTGGTAATGCTCCAATAAGAAGAATATCTTAGCCTAAGCCTACTATATTATGATTTCCATAAATCACTAAGAACTGCACAGGATCAGCACAGCAGCACTCTAAAGTAAGATTCAGAAAAGTGGAAGCAGCTCAGTGAGATGAGATTTCAAACATTGAAATACCAATTTTATGCCAAGAAAAACGATAATTATAACAAACACAAGGGCCAATTAACACCACAAAATGTTTGCAAGTATTTCTGCTTTAAGAGACCAAAATAGTTTGAGGTCATCTTCTGAGCCTGAGGGAACTGCAGCTGGTGAGAACAAGACCTTCCATTTGGTAAGTGCTGAGGTTCTCTAAGTAAGGACATTTTGCTTTCTGAGAAAGTGGAGTTGCTTACCTATAACAGAGGTTCTCTGTAGACAGCAGGGGTATGCAGCCACACTCCATAATGCCGTTCATGATGGTGCCATTGTGCAGGGCTCTCCCCCAGCTTAAAGAAGTCCTTTGGACTTCTTCAAGCATGCATAGTAGCTACTCTCCGCTGTTCCTGCCTATGTTCAGAGCTGTAGAGATTAGTCTCAAAAATAAACATACATACAACCTCAAAAGAAAAAAAGAACATATGTACAATGGGATTGGATTTGAACATATCCCAACAAGGCATTTCCATCATCTTTGAAATGTTTAAGGAGAATCCCCATTACAGGTTAGCAACTCCGCTTTCTCCACAGATAAGCAGGGGAATGCAGGCACACTCCATGGTGAGTCCAAAGTTGAGGGCCGCATAGTATGATTGCAAATGCGCGGCCCAGGCTACAAGCTGTAATGGGCAGAAGGTGAAGTACTCAAGAGGCAAATAGGTTACAGAGGACTGCCTGTCCAAAGGCCGAGTTTCTTGCTGTTGAAGGTCCAAACTGTACTGTCGAGTGAATGTATGAATGGACGTCCAAGTAGCTACTCTGCAGATATCCTGGATGGAGACTGCAACTAAACAGTTGCATGTAATTAATGGGGCCCAATGCAACCTAGGGCTAAGTAAGTGAGCTTGGGCATAGCAAAAGGAGATATAGTCTGAGACCCAGGACAAAATAGTTTTATTTGAAGCTGGTTGTCCGGGGATGTTCGGATTGAAAGTGACAAAAAGTTGCGAGGATGATCTCAATTATTTGGTTGCATGTAGATAATAAAGAAATGCTCGTTTGCAATAAAAGGTATGGAGGGACTGTTCTGGTGAGTCCGTCTTGAAATCAGGGAAAAAGGCAGGAAATACACTGGACTGATTCAAGTGAAACTCAGATACTTTAGGAAGGAACTTAGGATGTGTCTGTAAGAAAACCGGTTATGAAGAAACTGTGTGTAAAGAGGGTAGTGCATGAGCGCTTGAAGTTCATTGATCCTCCATGTAGAGGTTATTGCCACAAGGCATACTACACTGTTCTACAGGTAAGCTGATCCAAGGGGCTTGAAGGGAGCTTTCATGTGATCTGCTAGGATCATAGTAACATAGTAAATGACAGCAGATAAAGACCAGTATGGTCCATCTAGTCTGCCCAGCAATATGACAGGAGTAGGTGCACCCCTTCCCATGTCTTTTAGGGAGTAGGTGCACCCCTACCCATGTCTTTGCTTAGTGGTGCACCCACCAGGAGCAGGTGCACCCCTCCCCATATCTTTGTTTCTTTGTTTATTTAGGGGTGAACACACTGCTCCTCCCCCCATCGCTCCATGTAGGACACCCCTATTTGTTGAGAAATTAGATGGTTCCGTTTATTTTGATTTAATCTTGTTGCTGTAAAGTGATCCACAGTGTCTGTCCCAGGCCACTTTGAATTCCGTCACTGTGTTTGTCCCCATCACCTCCATCGGGAGGGCATTCCAAGCATCCACCACCCTTTCAGTAAAAAAGTATTTCCTAACATTGCCTTTCAATTTACCACCGTGCAGCTTCATGTTATGCCCTCTAGTTTTACAGCTTCCCCGTCTCTGGAAGAGGTTTGTTTGTTCATTATTTCTCTTGAAGTATTTAAAGGTCTGAACCATATCTCCCCTATCCCTCCCTCTCCTCCAAAGTGTACATATTTAGGTCTTCAAGTCTCTCCTCATAAGGCTTCTGACGCAGGCTCCAAATCATAAGAATAAATACTGATGTATATACATGTAAATTCATTGTAAATAGTTTCAGTTAACAATCTACCCATGTATTATCCAAGTTCTTTTTCCCGTTCAATGTAAAACCAAAGAGCTTTTGTTCTGGTCTTTTTGTTATATTGTAAACCGCGCTGATCCCAAATAGTGCGGTATATAAGAGCTTGTAATAAATAAAGAAATAAATTTTGGTCGCCTTCCTCTGAACAGCTTCCATTCGTTTTACATCCTTTCCAAGATACGGTCGCCAAAACTGAACACAGTATTCCAAGTGAGGCCTCACCAGAGACTTATACAGTGGTACTAGTACCCCTTCCTTTCTGCTGGTAATTCCTCTTCGAATGCAGCCCAACATCCTCCTGGCTTTTGCCATCGCCTTGACGCACTGTTTTGCCACCTTGAGATCTACAGAAATAATCACACCGAGGTCTTTCTCCTGCTCCGTGCACACCAACCTCTCGCCCCCTATCATGTACATTTCCCTTGGATTTCTGCTACCCAAGTGCATGACACTGCACTTCTTCGCATTAAATCTTAATTGCCAAGCATCAGACCATTCCTCCAGCTTTTGCAGATCCTTCCTCATGTTAAGCACTCCCTCGGGGGAGTCCACTCTGTTGCAAATTTTTGTATCATCTGCAAAAAGACCTAGATTGGCCACTGTTGGAAACAGAATACTGGGCTTGATGGACCTTGGTCTGACCCAGTATGGCATATCTTATGTTCTTATGTTAAGACAGACCTTTCCATTCAGTCCTTCAGCAATATCACTCACAAGTACATTAAATGTGCTGGGCCTAGGACCGAAACCTGAGGCACCCCGCTAATCACCTTCCTTTCATCCGAGTGAGCTCCATTTATCATCACCTTCTGTTGTCTGTCAGTCAACCAATTTCTGATCCAGTTTACCAACTTGGGACCCATCCACAAACTACTGAGTTTATTGATAAGCCTCCTATGAGGGACAGTATCAAAGGCTTTGCTGAAATCCAGGTAGATGACATCCATCGCATGTCCTTGATCCAGTTCTCTGGTCACCCAGTCAAAGAACTCAATGAGATTTGTCTGGCAAGATCGTCCCTTGGTAAAACCATGTTGCCTCGGATCCTGTAACCCGGTGGTTTTGAGAAAGTTCACTATGCGCTCTTTCAGGAGCGTCTCCATTATTTTTCCCGCCACTGAGGTAAGGCTCGCGGGCCTGTAGTTTGACACTTCTTCCCTGTCACCACTTTTGTGTAGAGGTACGTCGGCAGGTGCCAACCAACCGCACGGATCCACGTGCTCACAACTACCCAGTCAAAAACGTGGACAGCAGTAGGAAGAAACTCTTTATTGGATAAAAGCCTATAGCCCGATACAGGCCGTGTTTCGTTGCCTTCTTCAGGGGCAGGCTAAATAAATTGATATAAATCATAACAAGTAAAACATAAATCAAATACATACATAAATGTAACCAGCACCATAATATCTAATAAAATAAAACCACTAAAACATACAAATTGTATCAAAACGATGATAAAACCAATGATAAAAAGAATGATAAAAAGATCAGCACAGCAAACTATTATGAAACGTTCATCTATGAGAAAAAGGTGTAGCTGAACATCGTGTGACGTATATATAAAACATATATTTCATAACACTCAAAAGAATAAATATTTAATATGCATAAATAAATAAATAATTAAAAGCAATAACTCTTAAAACCATAAAAAGGCTTGTTGTGGTGTATAAAAACCATATATATTGCAACACACAAAATATCAATAAATAATATGCATAATAAATAATTAAAAGCACATGTATATCACATTATAACATGTTACACATACCTTATTCAAATCATTGACCTTCCCAACCACCGCAAACACTAAAGAGGAAAAAGGAGGACAACCACATGGATATGTGTGAACCCATGAAGACCAACACAAACTACTTAAAAACTGTGTAGAATCAAAACTTAAACATCTTAGTGTATTATCTGAACTGTCTCTCGGATAACACTCGAAAACACAAGTGGTCTGAAAACTATCAGATACTCTAAAAGTTAAACATAAAAAATAGAGGTCACAATCACTAAATATCACAACAGCCGCCGGTTCTTCTAAACAAACTATCCAGTAACTATCCAGAGATTTGAATAAGGTATGTGTAACATTTTATAATGTGATATGTGCTTTTATTTATTTATTTATTATGCATTTTATTGATATTTTGTGTGTTGTAATATATATGGTTTTTATACACCACAACAAGCCTTTTTATGGTTTTAAGAGTTATTGCTTTTAATTATTTATTTATTTATGCATATTAAATATTTATTCTTTTTTTTGTGTTATGATATATATGTTTTATATATACGTCACACGATGTTCCGCTACACCTTTTTCTCATAGATAAACGTTTCATAATAGTTTGCTGTGCTGATCTTTTTATCATTCTTTTTATCATTGGTTTTATCATCGTTTTGATACAATTTGTATGTTTTAGTGGTTTTATTTTATTAAATATTATGGTGCTGGTTACATTTATGTATGTATTTGATTTATATCAATTTATTTAGCCTGCCCCTGAAGAAGGCAACGAAACACGGCCTGTGTCGGGCTATAGGCTTTTATCCAATAAAGAGTTTCTTCCTACTGCTGTCCACGTTTTTGACGAGGTACGTCGGCAGCCATTCTCCAGTTCTGAGGAACCTCTCCTGTTACCAAGGATCTGTTGAAAACATCCTTTAACGGTCCTGCAAGAACCTCTCTGAGCTCTTTCAGTATCCTGGGATGTATCCCATCCGGTCCCATGGCCTTGTCCACTTTCAGTTTTGCAAGTTGTTCTAAAACCTCAACCTCTCTGAATGGTGTGCTATCTACCTCATTCCCATTTTTATATTTGAGAGTCACAGGTGGTCCTTCTCCAGGATTTTCTTTAGTAAAAACAGAGCAGAAGTATTTGTTTAATAATTTCGCTTTATCAATGTCATTTTCCATGAGTCCGTTTACAGCACTTCTGAGTCCTGCAATTCCACCTCTGATCGTCTTCCTTTCCCGAATATACCTGAAGAAAGTTTTGTCGCCGCACTTAACATCTTTAGCCATCTTTTCCTCTGCCTTTGATTTTGCTATCCTTTTTTCTCTTTTTGTCTCCTTGAGTTTGATCCTGTATTCTTCTGTTTGCAAGCTTCTGAATTTTGCGAAAGCTGTGTTTTTTGCCCTTATTTGAGCAGCCACTTTTTTGGAAAACCAAATAGGTTTCCTTCTCCTCTTGTTTTTATTTACTTTTCTTACATATTTATTTGTTGCCCCTTTTAGTATAGCCCATTGCCATTCCACTTCCCTTATCCCCTTCCACCCTGTCAGCTCCTCCTTTAGGTACTCGGCCATTTTATTGAAGTCAGTGTTTTTGAAGTTTAGGACTTTGAGCTTGCTATGATTGGATTGCACCTTGGCTTTTATCTCAAACCACACCGTGTGCTGATCACTGTTGCTCACAGGAGCACTCACCCAGACATTAGACACGCTATCACTGTTGGTGAGCACTAAATCCAGCGTTGAGTTTTCCCTGGTTGGTTCTATCACCATTTGTCTAAGTAATGCATCTTGGATAGCATCCACAATTTGTTTGCTTCTTTCCAGATTTGCAGAAGGAATAATCCAATCCACATTGGGTAAAGTCACCCAATATGATTGTTTCCTCCTTTGTTGCTATCTTGGCAATATCTATAATCAATTCGTTATCTATCTCTTCAATTTGAGTCGGAGGTCTGCAGACTACAGCAGTATGGATGACAGTGCCATCTCCTCTTTCCAACATGATCCAGAGCGCTTCTTCTTTTCCCCATACACCCAGCATTTCAGTAGCTTTGATATTGCTTTTACAACTAAATACTAGCCTCTGTCTCTTTAAACGGTTGATCTATCTATAAAATAGAAGATCACGTAAGGCATAGGGCCATTGATGTGAAACTGGCACAGTCCACGAGCTATTAGCTCTAGTTTTCAGTGCCGTCAGTTTTTCTGAGACCAATTGCCGATGTGAATCTGTAAAGGCTTTGAAGTTGCAGTGTTGATTGATATTGCTTTTGACATACAAGGCAGCTACTCCCCCTTTTCCATTTTCTCTGTCTCTTCTGAATAGATTATAGCCAGATATGGCTATATCCCAATCATGCGATTCATTAAACCATGTTTCTGTAATGGCCACAATGTCTAAGTCCTTTTCCACCATTAGGGCTTCCAGGTCCGGAAGTTTGTTGGCTAAGCTTCGAGCATTTGTGCTCATTGCTTTCCAGCATTTAACTGGCTTGTGTGTATTTTGCCTTGATTTTATTCTACCCACTTCTTCCCAGTTGCTTTTGATGTGTTGTTTAAAAGTATGATTGGTTAAGTAGGAGTGGTTAACATGAGGAAAGGTCTACAAAAGCTGGAAGACTGGTCTAATGCTTGGCAACTACGATTTAATGTGAAAAAGTGCAGTGTCATGCACTTGGGTAGCAGAAATCCAAGGGAAATGTACAAGATAGGGGGCGTGAGGTTGGTATGCACAGTTCAGGAGAAAGACCTTGGTGTGATTATCTCTGATGATCTCAAGGTGGCAAAACAGTGCGACAAGGCGGTGGCAAAAGCCAGGAGGATGTTGGGCTGCATACAGAGAGGGCTTACCAGCAGAAGAGGTACTTATGCCACTGTATAAGTCACTGGTGAGGCCTCACTTGGAATACTGTGTTCAGTTTTGGAGACCATATCTTGCAAAAGATGTAAAAAGACTGGAAACTGTTCAGTGGAAAGCGACCAAAACGATTTGGAGCCTGCGTCAGAAGCCTTATGAGAAGAGTCTTGAAGACCTAAATATGTACACTTTGGAGGAGAGGAGGGACAGGGGAGATATGATTCAGACCTTTAAATACTTAAAGAGAAATGATGAACAACCAAACCTCTTCCAAAGACGGGGAAGCTGTAAAACTAGAGGGCATAACATGAAGCTGCAAGGTGGTAAATTGAAAGGCAATATCAGGAAAAATCTTTTCACTGAAAGGGTGGTGGATGCTTGGAATGCCCTCCCGAAGGAAGTGGTGGGGGCAAACACGGTGACGGAATTCAAAACAGCATGGGACAAACACAGTGGATCCCTTTACAGCAATAGGATAAAAAAAAAATAAACAGTACCATCTAACTTCTGAACCATATAACGTCTCAACAAATAGGGGTGTCCTACATGGAGTGGTGGGTTTACCCCTAAACAAAGACATGGGGAGGGGTGGCCTGCACAGTGACAGGTGCACCTACTCTTGCCATCTTGCTGGGCAGACTAGATGGACCATGCTGGTCTTTATCTGCCGTCATTTACTATGTTACTATGATTGTTTCTGTTATTCTGCTTTTGCAGGGGGTGACGTCCAGAACTTGACCTTCCCTGTCCGTCACCCCCTTCTAGTTTAAATGCAAATCGACATACTGCCTGAATTTTTCACGTAGGATTCTTTTCCCTGCGACAGAGGTGTAGTCCATCAGCACAGTATAGTTTCTTGTTGGTCCATGGTTTTCCCAGTCGCCAATAAATCTGAATCCTTCTCGTTTGCACCAGGTCTGGAGCCATGTATTAAAGCTGTTAATGCGATTTAGCCTTTTTGCCCCCTTACCTAGAACAGGTAGAACTTCTGAGAATGCTACAGTGTTAACAATGGGCTTGAGTTTTTCTCCCAGAGATTGGAAGTCCTTTTGGACTGTAGAAGCACTATTTCTAGCCAGGTCATTTGTACCCAAGTGGATGACAACATCAAGTTTGGAGTATTTGCTTTCCGCGCTAAGTACATCAATAATTTGGTTTGTATTCCTGCCGGCTAAGGAGCCTGGGAGGCATTTGACTTTCTTCTCTCCTTTGAACTGTGTTCCCAAGTTGGCGTCTCTGATGATGGAATCTCCAAGTAGTAGTAGTTTTCTGTTTGGTAAGTTTTTCATATTTGGTGCTTTAGTAGGAGATTGGGCATTGACTGACTCCTCTAAGGGCCGTTTAGTTTCTTTGGATAGGGCATCCTCATTAACCAAGGCAGATAATGCATTATGCAGGGATATCTCTTGGTGTATAGGATGTCTCTGTCACAGATCGCAATCTACCCAAACCCACTGTGATCCATTTGTTCCTGGTGTGTTTGACGCTTTGTGGGAGCGGTGGTGGACTTTGTTTCGTCTGTATCCTAGAAGAGGTGCGTTTCACTGCAGTCAGTTCTTCCCTCAGTAGAGACGATTCTTTATGCATGGCAGCCAGGTCTTCTCTTAGTAGAGCCAATTCGTTATACATGGCAGATGACCTTCGGCACATAGGACATGCTCTTAGGCTCCAAATGATTCTTCTTGGAATGAAAGTACCGCAGGTATTGCACTGAATACAAGACATGCTGGTTAAGAGAATATGGGCGTATCCCAAGCTATTGGCCACTATATAGGCAATGCAGCCCCAGGGGTGGGTGGGGTGAGGGGTGGGGTGGGCAGGAACCCACGTGTCCCTGCCCCAGTAGGCTTATACCTGAACTGTGGGCACACTCAAAAGCTGTTAAGGCTACACAAGGAAATCAAGCAGTTTGACTATCCCCAAACGTAATGTAGGACCAGCAATTAGCAATTTTCCCCAATACCTAAAGTTTAACCAACCCTTAGTATGCTATATTTGCAATAAAAAAACAGCAGAGATAGAAAGGAATAAGTTTCTGTGTCTTGTGCAGCTCTGGCTTTTCAGACTGGCTGTGACCAGTATGTGAAGCCAGGTGTCTGATGATCTAAAGTAGCCCCTCCCTGGGAGATGCCTTTCAAGCAGACAATGAACCAGAATTACCCAAAATATACCTTTGTAGGTCTATCAGCCCCCTGTGCAAAGGCCTCTGTTGGTCCCTTGCGAAATAAGTATTTCTATACCAAGTAGTTGATTTTTCTTACAAGTGTCCCTGCCCCAGTAGGCTTATGCCTGAACTGTGAGCACACTCAGAAACTGTTAAGGCTACACAAGGAAATCAAACAGTTTGACTATCCCCAAACGTAATGTAGGACCAGCAATTAGCAATTTTCCAAATACCTAAAAGTTCAACCAACTCTTAGTATTCTATATTTGCAATAAAAAAACAGCAGGCATGGTTTGATGGGAGCTTGGTATTCATGAGGCCTTTCATAAACCTCTAGGTAAGCGACTGAACTGAGATGGGCATGCCTTGCACTGGGGGGGCATGGGAAGCAGCTATAGCGGAGGATAAATGACAGATGTGGTTTGCAGACCAGAGTTGGATAGATTGCAGTAAGTAGGTCTGGACCTTTCCCAGAGGACAGTGAATAGGGTCTTGATGATGTTCTGTCGCCCAATGAACAAAGCAGGACTATTTTCATTGGTAGGATAGCAGAGTAGTCTGTCTTCTCAAGGCCGTAATCACTACTAGCACCTCCATAGGAAGGAGGTAGCTATTGCAGGGGTACTTGGATCTTCCAAGCCGCTAATGAGATGAGGTTGGGGTAGAGAAAGGTGCCTTGATGTTGAGAGCGAAGAAAAGGATCTGTGCCCAGAGGTTGCGGCCCCTGTGTCGTGAAGGCAAGGTGGTGTGGGAATTCAGCCTGCCGTGGCAACCGAGGTGCAATAAGGATGACTGACGCTTTGTCCTAGCGGATCTTGAGAAGAACGCAACCGATGAGTGGAAAAGGAGGGAAGGCATAACAGAGCTGGTGACTCCAAGAGATGGTATAGCCATTGTGTGCCCATCGGAGAGGACTCGGTCAGATGGAGCAGAAGAGCCTGCATTTGGCGTTGTCTGCAGTAGCGAAGAGATCTACATCAGGAGCACCCCACTGTGCAAAGAGCATGCGTATTACCATGGTGTCGAGGGACTAGTCATGAGGGTCCAGACCTTAAACAGTTGACCTGGCAAACCAAAGAACCCCCATAAACAGTTGGGCAAGCATTGTGTTGGGCAACTGTGTATGGGAGTTGTTTGGTTTGCCTGGTCAACTGTTTAAGTGTTGAGATAAGTTCTCTTTTGTGTTTTTGTTTTGGCAAATAAGTGTTTGTTTGTTGTTGTGCACCAAATGTGTAAAGTAGAATGTTATTGCTGAAAATAGGTTTTTAAAGGTTGGAAGAAGATATAGAGGGCCTGTGATGTGTGGAAGGTTGGCTTTATGATCTTGAAGCTGGGTTTATTACCTTGTGTTCTGAGGCTTTTTTCTTCCTTCTTGCTTTTAAATTTTGTGAAACTGTTTTTGGTTTTGATCAGTACCTGATGTGAGGTTTGTTAACCTGGTGGAGTGATTATACTATTTATTTTGTAATAATAATTATAATGCAATCAAATTTCACATAATCACCAGAGGAAGAATATTTAAGTAAAACCTAAAAGGAGTGGTTGAGAGGGTTAAAAGTTTGTTTACAGCATAAATATTTATTTATTTAACCAGTTTTATACACCACCTTTTCATTAAATCAAAGTGGTTTACATCATAACTTATCTGAGTACATTAAATAAGGACAGGGTACAATTGGAATAGGACATAGGAGGGGAGCTGTCATGCAGGACAGTTAACAGGGAGAACTATGTACATATTGAAAATTTATTTACAATTCAGTCCGCGTTTCATGTTGCATGTACCATTGATCTGTAGAAATTAGGAGAAGATATTGTCTGTTGCTTCTATTATTCTATGTAACGTGACCAAAGTGCTCAGTGAACAAGAGGGTCTTTTCCCGGAAATCCTTGATGTCTCGCAAGGCACGAATGTCTTCACTGAGGGAGTTCCATAACAGTGGTGCAGCGAGTGAGAGTGCTCTTCTGGATGTGGTGTAGTAGTTTTTTTGGTATTCTGTGGGTACAACAAGCATATTTTCCTTGTTGTTTCGCTTGGGACGTGAGGTGGGGTCTCTGATGATGATACTCTAAGACTTCTGCTGAGCAGTGGTGGATGATTTTGAATATGTTAAAGGTCGTTTTAAATCTTGCATGGGTGTGAATTGGCAATCAGTGTAGTTGGTGGATTATCGGGGTGATATACTCATTTTGGCTGTGCCCGTGATGATGTGTGCTGCTGTATTTTATACCAGCTGGAGTGGATGGGTGACTTGCTTTGGGAGTCCTTGGTAAAGCGCATTACCATAGTCTAGTATAGGAGTGATAATAGCCTGGCACACTGTGCGGAAATGGTCTTGGCTTAGGAGTGGTTTCAGCCTTCTGATAAGCTTTAGTCTGCGGTATGCCTTTGCAGCTGTTTTGTTGATGTGAGACTGAAGGTAAAGTTTTTTGTCTAGGGTGATACCCAGGTATTTCACCTCACTTTTTACTGTTATTCTCTTGTGCAAGAGGTCAATTGATTGTGGGGGGTTAAATGTAGCGTTTCTACTAATGTATAGTGCTTCTGTCTTGTCGTAGTTTACTGACAAGTAGTTGTTGTTGAGCCAGTTTGTCATTTCTTCAAGACATTGGATTGCGGATGTGAGGTCGGGTGCGTGTAGGTCGATTGGGGTATAGACCATGAGATCATCGGCATATATGTAGTAATGTATTTTATGCCTTTCAATAATGTTGCAGATGGGCTGTATATATAGGTTAAAGAGGATTGATGAGTGCGGAACCTTGAGATATGCCTTGTGGTATGGAGAACAGTGTGCATTTATTTGCACCGCATTTGACTTGCTGCGTTCAGCTGCTTAGGTATAATCCGAACCACTTCAGTGTGTTGTTACGTAGCCCAATTTCTTGGAGGTGTTCCAGTATCAAATGCAGCTGAAATGTCCATAAATATTAGCCAGAATCCATTCTTGACATTGTCTATGCCCCTTATGATTTTGTCGAAGAGAGAGGTTAGCAGGGTTTCTACATTATGTCATGGTTTGAATCCATGTTGGTGGGGGTCCAATGGCACCTTCAGGTTAATGTAGTCCTGCAATTGTCTTTGGACAGTTTTTCAATTATCTTTGCAATGAATGGTAAGCTGAAGACTGGGTGATATGCTTTTGGATCTTCAGTGCTGAGTGAGGTGTTCTTAAATATCGCCAGTATGGTTGTCTGTTTGAGAGAGGGCAGCATATATCCTTGTAAAGAATTTGGTTAAGTTGATCCTTGGCAGATTTAATCCATGTCACCGGACACAGGTCCGCAGGTGAGGTTGCTGTGTTTAGGGAATCCACGATGTGTTCTATTTGTTGTTCGGATGATATAGTGAAGTCATCCCAGGTTTGTGTGTGTTCCAGGTTGGGAGCATTGCTCAGTGCGGAAGAAGCCTGTGGTAGAGATTGTTGTGTTTGTTCATTATGTAGCTTGCAATTTCTTGAGGGTGAATCTCCAGGGCATTCTGTTGTGTCTCTGATGAGTTTCTGTACAATGCTATACAGTTCTCTCGGTTTGTTTGCTGATTTCATAATGGATATTGGTGTGATATTGTTGCTTGCATCTGTTGATCAGGTTATTGTATTCCAGTTGTTTGATTCTGTATTGGTGAAGGGTATCTGGGGCCTTGTTTCGTCTCCATTTACTTTCAAGGTTCCTTAGAGCTCTCTTTGCCTCCCTGATGTCATTGGAGTACCAGGAGGCAGTGTTTCTCCTGTGTGTCTGTGTATATTTTCTGCTTGGTGCAGATGCTGCCTTGGATATCGTGAGATTCCAGTTCTCGATAGTTTGGTCCAGGTTGTCTATATCCTGCTGTAGCTTCATGATTATTTCCAGTAGAAATTTTTCTTTGTTAAAGGTCTTGAATCTTTTGCTCTTATGGTCTTCATCTTGGTGGCTGATGGAGTTGGCGATTCGAATTGAGAATGTTATTAAATAGTGGTCTGACCAAGGTATTGGTGAGATTGCTGGGGTAATGGTTTGATCACGTTTATGCAATAGCTTTGGAAGGAATATGAGGTCAGAAGTTGTTTCCAGTCTGTGTGTGGGTGCACTGACTGATTGGATGTATTGTAAGGATTCCGTCACTTTGAGGAAAGCTTCAGCTTCTCTGTTGGTGTGGAATTTAGATTGAAGTCTCCTAAGGCAAAGAGTGGTTTATGTGGTGTGTTGAATGTGCAGATTGTCTCGAGTATTGGGTGGTCTATATGTGAGGCATATGCTAACATGTTTGTTAGATATCGTGATTGTATTAGCTTCAGTTGTGTTGCTTGAGAAGATGGTCTTGAATCTGTATTTGCTTCTAGCTAGTATTAGAACCCCCCTCCCCTTTTGTGTGTTCTGGGACAGTTGAATGCTGAGTAATCAGGCAGGGTGACTTGATTTAAGATGACCTTGGTCAGTGTCATTAAGCCAAATTTCTGTGATGCATAGGATATCTATTTTTTGGGTCAGTGAGTAGTCAGTGATAGTGTTAGCGTAGTTACTCCCCTGTAACAGGTCTTCTCCAGGGACAGCAGAAATCAGTCCTCATATATGGGTGACATTGGCGCCGATGGAGCCTGCGTGGTGCATTTCCCCAGCTTTCAAGGGTGCCATCTTGCTTAGTCAGATGACAGATTAGGCAAAAAGTGAAATAAGGTAAAGGAGGCAACTCCTAGGGGAGGAGGGAGGGCTGTGAGGACTAATTCCTGCTGTCCCTGGAGAACACCTGTTACAGGTGAGTAATTATGCTTTCTCCAGGAACAAGCAGGAAGTCAGTCCTCACTTATGGGACTCCCTAGCTCCAGGCTGCCGGGGACCAAACCATGACAGCACCAACGGCTACCAATAAGGAGGTCGTAAGTTGCAGAGGATGAGTCCCTACCAAGAGACTCTGCAGACCACAGCATCCAGCATCACCATCACTTCGGTAGCCTGAACACAGAAGGGCCGGAGGACAGGATTGCCTATACACCGAGAATGCTTCGGATTACTGCCTGGTCAAAGGTATTGTCCCTGCGGGACTCACATTCTAGGCCTTATCGGCATGAGGTCGTGAGAAGAAGGTGGGGAGGACCATCTCCTGACTGAGGTGGAAAGCAGACACCACCTTCGGGAGGAACTTTGGGTGCGTGCAAAACACAACCATGTTCGTATAGAACCTGGTATAAAAGTGGATCCACCACTAGGGCCTTTAACTCGCTCACTCTCTGGGCAGATGTCAAGGCCACCAGGAAGGCCACCTTCCAGGAGAGATACCTCAGGTGGCAAGTCGCCAACGGCTCAAATGGAAGCCTGGTGAGCTGTGAGAGCACCACAATGAGATCCCACTCTGGTGAAGGGGGGCGGAGGGGGGTTTCAATAGCAGAAGGCCTCTGAGGAATCTAGAGACCAGGGGCTGGCTTGAGAGGGGTCTCCCCTCCATAGGGTGATGGTTAGCTGCTATGGCACTGAGATGCACCTGACCAAATTAGATTTCAACCCTAAGTGGGAGAGATGCAGCAGGTATTGCAGTATGAACTGCACATGGCAGGAGAAGAGATTCTCATTCTGCTCTGCACACCACAGAGAGAATCTCCTCCACTTGAAGGCAGGTTTCCGGAAGGCCAGGAGGATCTCTTGTACTTCGTTTGTGAGACTGAAGGAGGCCAGAGCTATCATTTCAGCATCCATGCAGTTAACGTCAGGGTGCACCAGGTTGGGATGGAGAAGGGAGCCCCCCCTCCTACGAAAGAATATCCAGCTGACGGCCCAGTGCCACCGGGGGTGCTGACAGGGAGAGTAGCAGGGGGAACCAGGTCTGTCTGAGCAACCTGGGAGCAGGATTACTGTGGCATGGTCACTCTGGATGTTGAAAAGGCACCTGGCTATTAGAGGGGTTGGTGGGAATGCATAAAGCAGGCCCCTCGACCATGAGATGAGGAAGGCATCTGCTGCCACCCTTCTGTGGTGTGGCTGAGGTGAGAAGAATCTGGGCAGCTGTGCATTGTCCGGGGAAGTGAAAAGGTCCAGCCTGGGTCTGTCCCAGAGGTGTAAGAGCCTCTTGTGCCACCCTGGGATCCAGACGCCACTCGTGTGGGTGAAGGATTCTGCTGAGCTTGTCCGCCAGGAGATTATCCTGGCCTGGCACGTACACTGCTCTCAGGAGCATGCTGTTGCGCACTGTGAAGGAGTGGAGGGCTACCACCTCCTGACAGAGGGCATAGGAGCCCTGTCTTTCTGCTTGTTCACACAGAACATGGCAACCTGATTGTCCATCTGTATGAGGACCGAGAGGTTGCTCAGGAGGTAGTGGAAGGCCTGTAGGGCCACGAAGATGGCTCTGAGCTCGAGGAGGTTGATCTACAACCGAGATTCATCTGGGGATCAGTTGCCCTGAGTGCAATGGCCCTCGAAAAGTGCGCCCTAACCCGCCAGGGAGGTATCTGTTGTCAGGTTCTTTTGTGGTGCTGATGTTTGGAAAGGCATCCCCGCTCTGAGATGCTGTGGGGACTGTCACCAGTTGAGGGAGATCGCCGGTCAGTGGGTGACCTTTACCCTGTTCCTCATCCTGCCTGTGCCCATTGGGATCTGAGGCACCACTGGGTTGCTCCCATATGCAGGCAAGCCAAGGGCATAAACTGTTGAGGCCATGTGGCCTAACAAGTGGAGAACAAGGTGGGCTAGCACAGACCTGCAGTTTTGAACCTCCTCCACTAACTGCATCAGGCGGTGGGTCCTTTCTATCGAAGGCCTTGACCTACAGAGTGTCCAGCTGTGCTCCTATGAACTCCAGGTCTTGAAATGGGAAGAGGCTGGACTTGGGGTAGTTGATGATGAATCCCAATTTCTGCAGGGTATGGATTGTAAGCCTTGTGGCTTGGCTGACCCCGACGGCCGTGCTGCCTCTGATGAGCCAGTCATCCAGGTAGGGGAAGATGTGGGCCCCCTGGAGGCGCACATGGGCAGACACTTTCGCCAGGCACTTCGTGAAGACCCTTGGAGAGGAGGCGAGGCCGAATGGTAGTACACTGTATTGGTAGTGCTGCCCCCCACCATGAATCTCAGGTACTGTCTGAGGGAGGGATGGATCAGGATGTGGGTGTATGAGTCTCTGAGGTCCGAGGAGCAGAGCCAGTCTCCCTGGTGGAGGTAGGGCAGCATGTCCCATGGGAGAGCATCTTGAATTTCTCCCTCACCAGGATCTTGTTCAAGTTGCACAGGTACAGGATGGGACAGAGGCCCCCTGTTCTTTTTGGGACAAGGAAATACCTTGAATAGAACCCCTTCCCCCAGAGGTGTTGGGGTACAGGCTCCACTGCCCTGTCCCTAAGTAAGCCTATGAGTTCTGCGATGAGCAAGACCTGGTGGAGGAGAGGCCATGATGTTTCTCCTGGGAAGAAGTCTGGAGGATTCTGTTGTAGATGGAGGTGGTAACCCTCCCTCACCACCTGCAAGACCCAACTATCCATGACGATGCTGGACCAGTTGTGGGCAAATAAGCCCAGACGACTCCCTGTGGGCTGAGGCAGGACTCCTGGAGGAGGAGAGGCCCTGCCCAGGGAGTCAAAAGCTTCCTCCCGATTGGGTGGGAGCTGGTGTCTGAGGCTTCGGGGCCTTGGGCTTCCGGGGCCCATGCCCCTGGCCTTTAGGCTGTGAGGCCTGGTGCTGCTGCCCCAAGTAAGGCTGGAAGGGCCCAGCCTGGTGATAGCCCTTTTTCCTTGGGGAGGGTCAAGGTCTTCCTGGACAGCCTTTGCCATGTCACTACCTCGGCCTCAATTTCAGCCGCCTTGTTGGATATCGGCTTCCCAAACGTTCTCGCCAATGCAAGGCCAAAGGACCTGCCTACCACCACACCATGGAAACAAGCCAGTGCTGCCACCTGAACTTACAGGAAGCTAAGGGAAAAGCCCTTCTCTAGTCCATCCTGCAGATAGGCTACCTTGGCCGCATCAAGAGCCAACCTCAAGGTACATGACCTAGATTGGCCACTGTTGGAAACAGGATACTGGGCTTGATGGACCTTGGTCTGACCCAGTATGGCATATCTTATGTTCTTATGCTCAAAGAGGCACCATATCCGGTATGTATGCTAGCTTGGTAGACCTCCTCCGGGCTCCGAGCAGAGACAACTGCTGGAGAGTAGCCCTTATGCACTAGCCATCTCCTTTCAAGAACCATACCGTAAGTGAGAAGGGAGTTGGGTCCTCCAGGATGATCGATCCCTGCCGCAACAGACTCCAAAGACAGAGGCAGCTGAAGAGGAGATGCCTGCAGGAGCCACATCAGGTCTCCGAACCATACTCTCCTCAGCCAATCCAGCGCCACCAGAGCAATGCTGTCTAGGTGACATTCTATATGCCAAACCATATGCCCCACCAGCCACCAGGGGCTATAGAATACATACATACAGCATCCACTGACTTGGCCAAGGCTGAGTCAGGGCATCGACGACTTCGGAGCCCATTCTCTCCATGGCAACTTGTGATAAGGAAGCTTATCATAGCTCAGGTAGGAGCTATAGAAAAGATGATGTGACTCTGAACAAGCAACCTGTCAGTTCTGGTAGAAGCAAGAAAACAGTTTTCACATAAAAGACTACCAGTCCCAGAATGCACCAGGTTTCCAGCAGCCATGAGGGAGGCTGAAGTGAGAAAATGTGTGTGCAATCAAGAGAGCTATGAGGTAATCCCTAAGCACTCATCTCAAAGGGCAGGGCCTGATTCAAGACAGCTGCGCTGTGTAGGGAGCAGCACACATTAGAACAGGATAAGAATAGAGCTTATTCTTCAGATAACAGTTACTACAAGCTCCAGCCCAGCTTCAGGGAGAGCTACCAGAACAGCTTCAGAAAGAGATACAGAGACAGCAACGGCTACAAGCTCAAGCACCAGTATCACCTGGAGAAACAGAAGCCAAGCCAAGCGGATAGAGAAAGAAGGAAACTCTCTGGAAGGAAGAGAAGAAAGCCCATTGGAAGGTCTGGGAGATTCCAAGGCAGTACCCATACTGGGAGATATTCCAAATGCCAGCAGAGTCCATTGGACTGGATTCAGCCAGAGGAATGGATTGGCAGAGATAGGAATCACCAGTGGCTACCTGGAAGAGAGAAGACTGCATGTGGAAGGGATTTTCAGACCAAGGCCAGAAGGTATGTGAGAGGAGATCCAGTGTCCAGGGATCAAGATTGGAAGGCTGGACATCAGAATTGGATTACATATTGGCCAGGCTTTACAGAGAGGAATTATGATGGCAGGAGAGGCTCAGGTATGAACACTGATCCAGACCCTATCTATAATAGAGAATGGCAGCAAGGGAATAAGCATTCTCATGATAGTGCCTTAATGAAAGACTCATCTGTGCCAATGTATGATATTGACCCTATGATTGTTGATGAAGGGGGAGATACAGCAGATGAAACTATTTATATGGACTGTTCTCTATCTAAATGCTATTGCTAGTTTTCCGTGAGCAAACACATCAGCCATCACAAAGAAACCTAACTTTGTTCTTTATTTCCACTGCAAACAGCTCTTAAAGCAGGATTTGGGCTCACACAGTAGCAGCCAGCCAGCTAAAGGCTTTCAGCTGGTCCATTGATAGTAATTAGGGCTGCACCTGATTGTGTGTGTGAGCAAGGGAGAATCACTGCTGAGATCTGCGTGGAAAATAAGCAGAAGTTAACCTAACCAGCAAAGTTTATTCTTTTCTTTGTGCCTTTGTATTTGGTAATTATTTGCTAAGAAAACATTAGCTAATTGCCTGACAAGCTGAAGGTTGTTTTCTGGTTTACTTTGTGACTTTTTGTTATCCATTTTAAACACTGTAAGCAAGTAACCTCATTTATAGTGCTATCAAGCATACATGTGCTGGGTGAATTAAACCCCATCAATAAAAGAAGTATTTTATTGATCTTACCACTTGGTTTCACAACTCAAATTATTGTCATCAGCTGTGTTTGGGAGTAAATGAACTACAATACCCACAATACCTTGCAAGAATCATATGAATATATGCATCGTCAAGATTGTGTAAGTTCTCACCCTAGGCAGCCGTCTGACAAACTGAGGAAGCGCCAAACTCTGGCATTGGAGTGGGTCTCCAACAGATCCATTTTGGGGCAGCCCTAACAGTACAGAATCAACTGAAATGCCTCCTGATTCAACTCCAGGATCCAGAGAGTGCCGGCTGAGGAAGTCAACTTCCACAATGTCCACCCTGGCAATCTGTTGGGTTGACCAAGCTAGGAAATTCTTCTCCATCCAGTTAAATAGGAGAGCCATCTCCAGAGCTACCCCAGTGCTCCTTGTGCTGCCTTTCCGACTGACATAAGCTACCACCTCAGTGTTGTCTGAAAACACTCGAATGTCCCAGCCCTTGACCAGGGGCCAAAAACACAGAAGAGCTATTCTAACAGACCACACCGCTTTCCTGATGTTCCAATGGCCCTGGGCTGTATGGTCTTGGCAAAGGGCTCCCCAGCCTGGGAGACTGGCATCTGTCGTCAGCAGGATCTAGGAGAAATTGTCCAGTGGTATACCCTTCCTCAGATGATAGGGCTGCTGCCACCATCGCAGCCAGCCTTGACCATCAATAAGAGAGGAAGCCTGCACATGAACTCCTGAGAACTTGGGGACCACCAAGTCAACAAGACCTGCTGGAGCGGTCGCATGTGAGCACATGACCATAGAGATGGGCGTCGCCATCAATCTGAGGAGCTGAAGATAATCCCAGACTCTGGGGGCCTGCTGCATACAGAACAGTGCAGGCAGTCTAACAGTCTTTTGACTCTCTCCTCTGGCGGGAAAACTCTGCCCACTCGAGTGTCAAAACATGCTCCCAGAAACTCCAAGGATTGGGAAGGCAATAGCTGATTTTCCCGGATTGATCACAGGCTTTCCAAAAAAGGTCACCACCCGAGATGCTTATGAAAGGGAACGGACTTGATGAACCAGTTGTGCTGATAGGGGATGGACACAGTTCCCTTGGCGCTGCAGCTGCCACCATCATGACCTTGGAGAACGTCCTTGTGGTGATGGAAAGCCTGAAAGGGAGGGTGGCAAAGTGATAGTGAGAGCTAAGCATGTCAAGACGCAGATATTGCTGTTGATCCGCCAGGATCGGGATATGAAACTATGCCTCGTTCAGATTCAGAGAAGCCAAGAATTCTTCTTGGCGCACTGCTTGAATCATGGGCATGCAAGTGCTTGTAGACCTCCTTGAGGTCCAAAATGATCTAGAACAACTTTCTTTTTATGGCACCATGAAATAGATGGAATATCTTCCCTTGCTCCGCTAATCTGGGGGGACAGGCACCAGCATCTTCAGGCATACCAACTTGTCTAAGATGGTCCGCACAGCAACAGTTTTGATTGCAGACCAACAAGAGGAAATGATGAAGGCATCTGGAATCGGCTTTTTGCAGTCCCGGGACGTGATCCTTGGTAAACTGTGCTCCCAGATCTTCATTGCAAGGCCCAGGAAAGGTCCTCCTCTAGAGAGGACAGAGTTCTTGGGCCCATGTGATCCAGGAAAGGACAGAGAATGAAACTACAGACCGGTGAGCCTGACGTCAGTACCGGGAAAAAATGTAGAAACCATCATAAAAAACAAAATTACTCAGCATGTAGATGTTGTTGTTGTTAAGTGCCGTCGAGTCGAAGTCAACTCATGGCGACCCTCTGGATAGCTATCCTAAATTGTGTTCGGTCTTCAGTCAGGCGGCTCATTGTTGACAGACTGGTACCTGTGGCTGCTGTTATTGTATCGATCCATCTCATTGCTGGCCTTCCTCTTTTGCGTTGACCTTCTATCTTGCCAAGCATGATGTCTTTCTCTAATGATCTCTCTCTTCGCATGATGTGTCCAAAGTATGAAAGTCGAAGTCTTGTCATCTGAGCTTCTAAAGAAAGCTTAGGTTTGATCTCCTCTAGTATCGACTGGTTTGTTCTTCGGGCAGTCCATGGTATACACAGTATTCGCCGCCAGCACCATAATTCAAAGGCATCAATTTTCTTCCTGTCTGTCTTTTTCACTGTCCAGCTTTCACATCCATATGATGTTATTGAAAATACCATGGCTTGAACAAGTCTAATCTTTGTATGGAGAGAGTCATCTCTGCTCTTGAGAATCTTATCTAGGTCTTTCATAGCCATTCTGCCAAGAGCAATGCGTCGCTTGATTTCTTGACTGCTTGTTGCTTCTTTATTGATAGTTGATCCAAATAGGTTAAAGTTGTTCACAATTTCAATTTCTTCTCCTTCAACGATGAACCTGTTGATTATGCCAGTTTGTCATGATCTTTGTCTTCTTTACATTACGGTGCAGGCCCATTTTGAGACTATGTTCTTTGATTGTGAGAAGCAAATGTTTCAGATCATCTTCACTTTCAGCCAGTAATGTAGTATCATCAGCATAGCAAAGGTTGTTGATGAGTCTTCCACCAATCTTCACACCTCTGTTGTCTTCATACAATCCTGCTTCTCTGATGATTTGTTCTGCATATAAATTAAACAGGTAGGGGGAAAGTATGCAGCCTTGTCTTACACCTTTGCTTATTTTAAACCATTCTGTTTCTCCTTGTTCCGTTCGAACTGTTGCTTCTTGATCAATGTACAAATTGCGCAAGAGAACGAGCAGGTGTTCTGGTATACCCATGCTTCCTTAATGTGACCCAGAGTTTCTCATGGTTTACACAGTCAAAAGCCTTGCTATAGTCGATAAAGCACAAATAGATATCCTTTTGGTATTCTTTAGTCTTTTCAAGGATCCATCTCACATCCGCAATGATGTCTCTCGTTCCTCGCCCTTTCCTGAACCCTGCTTGCACTTCAGGTAGTTCTTGTTCTAGGTATGGTTGTAGTCTCTTTTGAATAATCTTCAGTAGAATCTTGCTGGCATGTGGGATCAGAGCGATTGTTCGGTAATTTCCACAGTCAGTTGGATCACCTTTCTTTAGTACTGGTATAAACACAGATCTTTTCCAGTCAGTTGGCCATGATGTTGTCTTCCATATTTCTTGGCAGAGCCTTGTAAGTATGGTAACAGCTGCATCAGATTACTGCAATACTTCTATAGGAATGCCAACAATGCCTGGTGCTTTGTTCTTTGATAAGGCTTTCAATGCTGCTTCAACTTCTTCTTTCATCACCAATGGTTCCCGATCATAAGGTACAGGTTGAAACGGCTGTTGGTCCACTTGATCTTTATCATATAAAAACTCTGTATATTCCCTTCCACCTTTTCTTGATCTTCTCAGCATCATTCAACATAGAACCTTGAGCATCTTGTAACATTCCAATTTGAGGCTGAAACTTTTTCTTTAACTCTCATAGCTTTAGGAAAGCCGATCTTGTTCTTCCTCTAATAGTTTCTGCTTCTATTTCCTTGCATGCGTCGTTGTAGTACTTTTCCTTGTCCTGTCTTGCTGCACGTTGGAAATCTCTGTTGAGTTCTGTGATTGCCTTTCTTTCTCCTCTGGCTTTAGCTTCTCTGCGTTTCTGGGCAATTTTCAGAGTTTCTTCCGTCATCCATTTTGGCCGTTTTTGCTTTTTCACCTTTTGTAGAGACTTATCGCTTTCTTCCAACACAACCTTCTTGATGTCATTCCATAACACTTACGGAGCTCTGTCATTTGTATCTAAAGCAGCAAATCGATTTTGCAGGCAGTCTTTAAATTCCAGTGGTATATTCTCAAGGTCATATTTTGCTGCATTCATGAGTAGTTTGCTCTTTTTCAACTTTAGCTTGAGTTTGCATACTAGTAGTTGATGATCTGTACCACAGTCAGCTCCAGGTTTTGTCTTGGTTGATGTTATAGAGCTTTTCCATCGTTGACTTCCACAGATGTAGTCAATTTGATTTTTATACAATCCATTGGGTGAAGTCCATGTGTACAGTCGCCGCTTGTGTTGCTGGAAGAAGGTGTTTGAGATTAATAGATCATTGGTCTTGCAGAATTCTATCAGTCTTTCTCCAGCTTCATTTCTGTTGCCAAGTCCATATTTTCCAACTACTTTGCCTTCTTCTTTGTTACCAACTTTTGCGTTCCAGTCACCCATGACCACTGTTCCCTCTAAGCTGTGCGCGTGTGCGCGCGCACACACCTTGCCGAGCGAGCGCACATACTTTATAACAGAGCGCACAAAAATTCCGGTTCTGATTCTGATAGAAAACAACACAGACATCTTAAAATTTAAAAGTTCTTGTGTATTTACGGTTTTCACAAGTTCTACAATATTATCTAGTGCAATCAATGTGGTGTACATACTGTATTCTGACGTGTAGTCAAATTTTAAAGTATAGAACTCCGAGTATCGTTATGTGCCGCACAGAAATTTAACCTTCCTTCAAAAGCTGCACAGCTGATATATTTTATGCGCACACAGCCTACAGAAAATTAGAGGGAACATTGCCCATGACTATCAGGATATCCTGTTTGCATGTTCTGTCAATTTCAGCTTCTACTTGTTCATAGAACTCTTCAATTTCATTCTCTTCTGCAGCTGTTGTTGGGGCATATACCTGAATTATAGTTGTGTTGATAGGCAATCCTCGTAGACGAATAGAGATTAAACGTTCGCTGACTGCATTGTATTTCATAACATTTCTTGCAAATTTCTTCTTTATTATAAATGCAGCACCATTTCTTCTTTGTCTTTCATTTCCAGCATAGTAGACCATGTGATCATCTGATGCAAAGTGCCCGATGCCAGTCCATTTCAGTTCGCTGACACCCAACAGATCAAGTTGTACACGTTCCATTTCATTCTTGACCACCTCCAACTTCCCTTGGTTCATGCTTCGTACGTTCCATGTTCCAATGTGTAAGACATCTTTACAGCTTCTGACTCTCATTTCATGCGCAGCTACATCAGCAGTCAGACTTCCCAAGGGCTTTGATCCAACCACATCATAAATGCTGGCTTTGCTCTGAAAAGTCTTCAGCTCTTCCCCAGTAGCTAGTTGAGTGCCTTCCGACCTGGGGGTCTCATCTTCCAGCACCATAGCACAATTTGTTTTGTTGTAACTATCCATTGGGTTTTCATGGCAAGATACAGAAGTAGATTGCCGGGCCTTTCTTCCGCGCAGTTTAAGTTTGGTGTTGTTGCCGTTGTCACAAAAATGTGATCCTCCGCCGTCAACACTGTCCCATTCTGCTGCTGCCCAGATGGGTGGTTTGTCTTGGTCTGGCACCTCAGCTGAGACCTGTCCATCTTGGGAGACCCTGCCAGTAGTTAAACTACCGATAGTCTAGCTCTCAGTATCACTGATGCACGCATGTAGATAGTTATGGCCTAATGGGAGACAGCCAACATGGCTTTAGACAAGGAAGATCTTGTCTTACTAAACTGTTATGTTTTTTTGAAGGTGTGAACAAACAGGTGGACAAAGGTGAGTCGGTTGATATAGTGTATCTGGACTTTCAGAAAGCCTTTGACAAGGTCCCTCATCAGAGGCTTTTGACAAAACTAAAGAGTCATGGGATAGGAGACAGTGTACTATTGTGGATCAGGAACTGGTTAAAAGATAGAAAGCAGAGGGTAGGGCTAAATGGCCAATTTTCCCAATGGAGAAAGGTGAATAGTGGTGTACCCCAGGGATCTGTGCAGAGTCCGCTGCTTTTTGACATATTCATAAATGACCTGGAAAGGGGAATAACGAGTGAGGTTATCAAATTTACAGATGAGAGAAAACTATTTAAAGTTGTTAAAACCCAAGAGTATTGTGGAAAATTGCAAGAGGATCTTGATAAATTGGAAGACTGGGCATCAAAATAGCAGATAAAATTTAATGTGGACAAGTGCAAAGTTATGCACCTAGGGAAGAACAACCCAAACTATGGTTCCATGATGCAAGGTTCCACATTAGGAACCACCACCCAGGAAAAAAATATTTAGGCGTCATTGTGGATAACATGTTAAAACCATCGGCCCAGTGTGCAGCGGCGGCCAAGAGAGCAAACAGAATGCTGGTATCATAAGGAAAGGAATGGAAAATAAAACAAGAGATATTATAATGCCTCTACATCGTTCCATGGTGAGACCACACCTTGAATATTGTGTGCAATTCTGGTTGCCGTATCTTAAAAAGGATATAGCGTTATTAGAAAAAGTTCAGAGAAGAGTCACCAAAATGGTAAAGGGGATGGAAGGATACTCCTATGAAGAAAGACTAAAAAGGCTCTTTAACCTGGAAAAGAGACGGCTGAGGGGAGATATGATAGAAGTCTATAAATTAATGAACGGAGTGGAACGGGTAAACGTAGATCGATTATTTACGTTATCAGAATATAGAAAGACTAGGGGACATGCAATGAAGCTACAAGGTAAACTATTTAAGACTAATAAAAGAAAATATCTTTTCACTCAACGTGTAATCAAACTCTGGAATTTGTTACCGGAGGATGCAGTAAAGGCTGTTAATGTAGATGGATTTAAAAAAGGTTTGGAAAAGTTCCTGGAGAAAAGGTCCATAAACCATTATTAAGAAGGGACCCAGGATATCAATGCTTGACCCAGTACAAGCATTGTGGAACCTGTGTCTTTGGGGAAACTGCTAGGTACGTATGACCTAGATTGGCTACTTTTGGAAACAGGATACTGGGCTTGATGGACCTTGGTCTGACCCAGTATGGCATATCTTATGTTCTTATGCTATGTTCAAGGTCCGGAAGCAGAGGCGAAGAAAGATTTTCCAGATTGGTAATGACGATAGTCCTGAGATCCCCAGGAATCTGGACAGTGCCCTTGGTGGACGGGCAGAGTCTGTTGAGGGAGGGGCACCAGCCCGCTTCACAGGACCTTTGGACCTGTCTTGCCCAGGTCCTTCACTGGCTTCTCCAAATCAGTTTCAAACAGAAGCTTCCCCTTAAAGGCCAGTTGAGCCAACCGGGCTTTGGAGAATGTGCTCACTACCCAGTGACATCCAAATCCAACGCTGTGACATCATCTTCAAGGCACCATCTCTTACCACCAAATATACCAGGTCATACATGGCATCAGAAAGGAAGGCCATAGCAATCTCCAAAAGAGGGGTGGTATCATCCAGTGGAGGAGACTGAATCCATTGGAGCGGGGCTCGAGACGTCAGGCTGGTATATACTGCCAGCTGCAGAACAGCCCCTGGCATGGCGAACTGACTCCCCAGCAAGGCATCCACCTTGCGGTCCAGAAAATCCTTTAAGGCCGATCCACCTTCCACAGGAATAGTGGTCCATCTGGTAACTGCCGTGACCTGCACATCCACCTTGGGAATGTCAAACCACTCGACGCGCTGCTACTCCTGGAGAGCATAGATCTTCTTGTACCACCCTTAACCCTTTAGGGTAGGGGAGTCCCACTCTGACCAGATCATATCTTTGATCATCTCAGAGAATGGGAAGACAGCAGTGGATTTTCACATTCCTTGAAGGAGCAGGTGTATCTTCGGCTCCTGCTCCATGACGGAAGCATCTGTCAAGTTCAAAGCAGATGAGACCCTGGCAATCAAAGCTGCCAGAGCTCCTCCTTCCGGAACAGGTGGATCATGCCCACCTCTGCATAATCTTCTGAAGGTGAGAACACTTCCTCATCCACATCAGAGCCCAGTACAGTGTCATCTGAATCCGAGGCATAGCCAACATCTTGGATAGTTCCCAGCTGTCCTAGGGATGCTTAGCCAAAGGTAATCAAATAGGGCTTCTACTTTCAGGTTGCCCGGCATAAAACTGTGCCTGGGGGCACCCAAAGGCTGCAGGGTCTGAATTTCCATGCCAGAAGGACCAGGTCTGTTGCAAACTGGAAAAGAATTCCAGGGAAGATAATTCAAAGTCCAGAAGCTCTCCTCTCAGATAAGGCTCCTCAAAACCAGGGGGCACAGCCGCCACAGACCCCCTAAAGGATGGACAGAGGCTCATAGCACAGTTGCTGGAGCCTCCAGCTGATTGAATATCCTTATCCATAGCACCATCCGTCACCTCCTGCCCTGAGGCAGGCAATGTTGGATTAACTGCATCCCTCTGCTGAGATGGGGAAAGCAAGCCCTCCACGGACAACTCAGAGGCTGCCATGCAGGAAAGGCCGAGTCCAGAATCCAGGGAGGAGGCTCCTTGCTTGCCACAGGTCAAACAACATTTCTTGGAAGACACCTAGAGTTAGTACAAGTATCAACAGCGCATGCTAAGGCTGCATCTGCCTGCAAGCGAGCGTTAACTGCACATTTACTTTATGTATGTTACAGGCGCTAGGGAAGGAGTACGCATTGGAGCCACTTGGACAGATGCAATGTTAGGCCTGCATGACCACCAGGCACACTATAGGCAAAGCATTACTAAAACACGTGCAGAAAACGGCAGGAAACCTCCACACAGCATCAATGGTCGTCAGCAGTCCATCTCGAATTACATCCCACACAGAAGGTACTAGAAGCTCACAACAAAGACAATGGTGAGATAAAGCCTTGGTATTCATCCCCTGAGAGCCCCCGGCAGAGGATCCGTGCTGGGCTCAGTTTTACTCCCCTGAAACTGTTTCACTGGCTGGCTTTGCAACACTGTGTGTAAGATGGCTAGCAGGTGTCTGAGAGCCTTCTGCAATCTTCAGGAGAGAGCAGGGGGGATAGAGGAGGAGGAAGGGGGCACTAAGGTTGTGTGAGGCTGCTGCACTCTTCCAGATCCTTCCAATTTATGGCTGCTCAACAGGCCCTTATCAAGATAAGAGCATGGAGCTGTAACAATTTTCCTTCCTCCTATGGCTACCGAAAAGAGCGCAGTTTAGTGGAGCATCCCACGTTGCACTCAAGTGAGAGAGTCACATTTCTGTGCACAAAGTGGTCATTCACGAGCGTTTAATCAATCTCTTTTCTTCTCAATCCTCAGATTTTTTCAGAGAGGAGAAAATCCATCCACCACCTGCTGGAGACAAAGAAATATTGAAGGGATCTCTGGTGGCTGAGGTGAATAGGCATGAGAGTGATGTCAATGAAACCTAGGCTTTTCATTGTTTGTCTCCACCAATCTGCTGGTAGGGGAACACAACCCACTTGTTTGGACTGGTCTAACAGGACGATATGGAATGACTTTTGCTTCAGTTATTACTGAGGATGTTGGGGGAGATACTGACACAAAGTGATCTTTGAAGGTGACCATTCTGAGGAACTGAAGTGAACTACTATGAAACCAGAGGGTGTAACAGAGCAAACAAAGATTAATAAATCATCAAATCCTGATAATATTCACACCAGAGTTCTAATAGAACTCAATGATGAAACCACAGACCTTCTGTAACCTATCTGCAACTGTGCCAGAAGATTGCAGGGACACCACTGTACTGACCATTTTTTAAAAGGATTCAATGGGTGAGGTAGATAAGTATATCCTAGGAGGTCTGCCAGTGTGAACAACAAAATTATTTTGCATATGGCTAGACATAACTTTACAACAGCCAATATGGAAATTAAGCAAACCAAGGTCTTGCCTCAGTAATTATTAAAATGTTTTGATGGTGTAAACACATGCAAGGGTGAGCCGATTCATACAGCCAGGGCTAGGTGCTTGCAGAGGGTGGCAGCTTCTAGGAGGTGGCAAACAAAAAAACATTCAAAACTAAACAACAGATTCTGACAGCCAGGGGGGCATGGACATAAGGCTTCAGGTTTACCTAGGGTGCCAACACCTAGAACTCACTCTTGGGCCAGCCCTGCATACAGCGTATCTGGATTTTCATGAGGCATTTAAAAAAGTCCCTCAAGAAAATCTTCAGGAAATTAAAGAGTCATGGGATAAGAGGCAATGCCTTATTAATAACAGACAGGAAACAAGAGTAGGACTAAATGGTCAGTCTTCCCAAAGGAGAGACGTGAATACTGGCGTGTCACAGAGACTGTTCTGGTACTGGTATTGTTTAACATTTATATCTTGAAGCTGCAAGGGGGTAAACTGAATGGCAACATCAGGAAATACTTTTTTACTGAAAGGGTGGTGGATGCTTGGAATTTCTTCTTGATGGAAGTGGTGGGGGCGAATACAGTGACAGACTTCAAAATGGCATGGGACAGATACAGTGGATCACTTTATAGAAACAAGATAAAATCAAAATAAACTTAACTGTCTTTGATATCTTAACAAGTTGAGGTGGCCTGCACGAAGTGGTGGGTACACCCCTAAACAAAGGCATGGGGAGGGGTGACCTGCACGGAGCAGCAGGTGTACCTATTCTTGCTACCTTGCTGGGCAGACTAGATGGACCATGCTGGTCTTTATCTGCCGTCATATACTATGTTACTATATAAACTACCTGGAAAAGGGAGCAACATATGAGGTTCTCAAAAGTTTGTAGATGACACAAAATTATTCCAAGATGTTTAAGCCTAAGTAGACACAGAAGATTACACAAGGATCTTGCCAGACTGATGAACCATCTAAACAGAAGACACGATTTAATGAGAACAGGACTGAAGTGACACACATAAGGAAAGATAATCCTAACTATAAATATATGATGCTGGATTCCATATAAAGGGTCATCACTCAGGGAATCCTTAGATATGTCTACAGCGACACTAAAAGCAGAGGTGGCACAGTCTGATGGTTAGACCGTCCAGTGGCACTCATGATGCAGCTAACCTGGGAGTACAAAGGTATTAGCAGGGGGTTGGGAGGATCGGGCATAACGGGGTTCCTTGGTTTATACATTGGATTATGTCATGATGTGTTAAGTGCACAAAGGGATAGCCAAGTGTGTTTAGCCTCTCTTGTTTTCTACCTTTAATTAAAAGATATTTGGAGAAAAAAAGGATATAGCAGAATTAAAAAAGGTACAGAGAAGAGCCACCAAAGTAATAAAGAGGTTTGAAGGATACCCCTACGAGGAAAGGCTTAAAAGGTTAGGGCTCTTCAACTTGGAAAAAAGATGGCTGAGGGGAGATATGATAGAGGTCTAAAAAATAATAAGAGAACAGGTAAACAGACTGGTTGCTTATGCTTTCAAAAAAGTAGAAAAACTAGGGGACACGCAATGAAGCTGCAGTGTAGCACATTTTAGACTAATTGGAGAAAATATTTTTCCGCTCAATGCGTAATCGAACTCTGGAGTTCGTTACTGCAGGATGTAGTAAAAGCTATTAGTGTAGCTGGGTTTAAGTGAGGTTTGGATAAGTTTCTGGAGGAAAGGTCCATAAACCATCATTAAAGAGGACCACGGAAATCCACTGCTTACCCCTGGGATTAGCAGCAGAGAGTGTGTGTACCTTTTGGGAACCTGACAGATGTGTGTGACCTGGATTGGGTCCTATTGGGAACAGGATGGATCTTTGGTCTGACCCAGTATGGCATATCTTATGATAAGGGCCTGTTGAACAGTGACAAACTGGAAGAATATTTATTTATTTATTTAGCAAACATTTATATACCGCTGCTTCCAGCGATCAGCAGCGGTCTGATTACACAAGGGGAACATAAAGAGGACTGTCAATCAGTACAGTAAAATTTGGGTGTGTACAGGTTGATCAGGAGGGTAGGCACATCACACGAGGGGTTTGTTAGGTATATGAGTACTAATTACATATATACATTATACAATATGCGAGCAGGAGTACATAAATATGTTCTGGACTTAGACCCCTTAGGTTAATTCAAATTAAAATGACTCTGGAAAAGATGAGTCTTGAGGTTTTTCCTGAAGACAGTTAGGTCTTTGCAATCTCGTAACTCTGGCGGCAGATGATTCCAGAGTGTAGGTGCTGCGTATGAGAACGCTCTATTACTAGAATATGGAAGAGTACAGCAGTCTCACACAACCTCAGCACCCCCTCCTTATTCCTCCTTTCCCCTCTGCTCTCTCATGAAGATTGCAGAAGGCTCTCAGAGGGATCTGCCTGCCAGCCACCTTTCACGCATTGCTGTTAAAATAAACCCAGCCAGTGAAACAGTTTCAGGGGAGTACAGCAGAGCCCAGCATGGATCCTACACCTAGGGCTCTGAGGGAGAGAGAGTACCAAGGATTGACCTTGTCATTGTCCTTGTTGGGGCTCCCGGTTCCATCTCTGGAGGGACGCAATTCGGGAGGGACTGCTAGCAACCACTGGCGCTGTGTGGGGGTTTCCTGCCATTTTCTGCATGCTGAGAAGGCTGGAAGTAGAAGCCCTGTTCAATTATTTTTGGTTAAGCGACCCTAGCATGGGACACTCCCTTTAGATGAGGAACAGTTGGGAGTTATCCGAGATGCTGACTATGCCTCGGGGCCCAGATGAATTAGTATTGGGCTCGGATGTGGATGAGGACCTACTCTCACCATCAGAGGACTATGCAGAGGCCAGTGTGATCCGCCTGTTCCGGAAGGAGGAGCTGGCAGCACCAATTTCCAGGGTCTCATCCACCTTGAACTTGACAGATGCTTCTGGCACAGGACAGGAGCAGAATGTACACCTGCTTCTTGAAAGGTTCAGAAATCCACTACTGTCTTCCCGTACCCAGAGGTGATCTGGTCTGAGTGGGACTCGCCTGATTCCCTGTCTATAGGGTTAAGAGTCTATAAGATGATCTACGCTCTCCCGGAGGAGTGTGGCGAATGGTTTGACATTCCCAAGGTCGATTCCTTGCTGAAGAGCCAGTTTGCTTTGGCAGTGGCTATTCTACAACTGGGGGAATGTGCCAGCTTGACATCTTGAGCCCTGCTCCAGTAGATTCAGTCTGTTCCACCTGATACTACTCTTTTCTTGGAGTCAGCTACAGCCTTCCATGTATGACCTGGTACGCTTGGCAGCAAGGAATGGTGCACTGACGATGGTATCACAGTGCTGGATTTGGCAGACTGGGTGGCAGACATCTCCAAAGCCCATTTGGCTCAACTGGCAATAAGGAGAAGCTCCCATTTGGAACCAATTCAGAGAAACTGGTGAAGGACCAAGGTGAAACAAAAATCTTACTGTCTCCAGGAAGACAGGTCCAGGGGGCCTGTGAAGCGGGCTAGTGCCCCTTTCTCGACAGCCTCTGCCCGACTACCAAGGGTGTGCTGGCTGGATTTCTGGGGGTCTCAGGACTACTGTCATTAGCAACCTGGTAAACCTCTCTTCTGCTCTGCTTCAGGGCTTTGGGCACTTTCTCAGTCCTTTCGGGAGCGCGTGAATCCAGTGACTCTGCCCCATTCAGAGAAAGACCTTCTTGAGCCACACAATGAAGGTTTGGGGGCCCATTCCCTGGTGCCTCCGGTGGGCGGTAGGCTTTGCCTCTTCTTTCAGGAATGGGCCTGGGGTTACCCAAGGATCGCTGGGTGCTAGATACAATTCAATTCAGCTATATCCTGGAATGCAAGGAGCTGATTCCCGATGCCGTCATAGTTTCCCCTTGTGGGTCTGCAATAAAGGTGCTGCGGTGCGGACTACCTTAGACTAGCTGCTTTGCCTAAAGGCGGTGGTGCCTGTCCCCCTAGATGAGCAGGGCAAGGGAAGAAACTCCATCTACCTCCTGGTCCCAAAGGAATACAGTTCCCTTCTGGCCCATTCTAGACCTCTAAGGAGTCAACAAGCACTTTTGCTTTTGGATGGAAACCTTACACTTCTTGATTCAAGCAGTGCACCGAGGGGAATTCTTGGCTTCTCTGGATCTGGCCGAGGCATATTTTTAAATCCTGATCTGGGCGGATCAACAAAAATATCTGTGTTTTGCCATGCTTGGCTCTCACTATCACTTCGCTATCTTTCCTTTTAGGCTCTCCACCACCCCAAGGACATTCTCAAAGGTCGAAGTGGTGGCAGCTGTGGCGCCAAAGAATCTGTGTCCATTTCTATTTAGACAACTGGCTCATCTGAGCCTGCTCCCTTCTCAAAAGCGCCTTGGATGACGTCCCGAGTAGTGTCCTTTTTGGAAAGCCTTGGCTGGGTGATCAATCAGAAAAGCCAGCGTTTACCTTCCCAGTCTTGGCGTTTCTGGGAGCATGTTTTGACACTCGAATGGGCAGAGTCTTCCTTCCAGAGAAGTCAGAAAACTGTTGACTTGCCTGGAGATGTTTATTTATTTATTTGTTGTGTTTTTCTTTACCGCCCCTTCCAGAGATCAGGGGCGGTTTACATAAAACTTAACATGTTACAAAAACTATTCGTAGCTTTACATTATAACATTTGGCCTTGCACGTTATAACTTTATACAATATAACATTTGGCCTTGCACAATATAGCTTTATACATTATAACATTTAAACCTTTTCTTGTGAATTTCTTCATTTTGACATTTGACTTCTTTCCTTCTAGCTTTATATGTTAGCACAGTGTGGTCTTTTTACAGTATAGCATCTGTGCTATATGCAGTCTTTATTCTGGTTGGGGTTACGTGAGTGCATGGTTTGTCTGTGGGTTTGGGTAGGGTTGTGTTGTGTTCTGTAATGTTCTAGAAATAGGTATGTTTTTAGAGCTTTTTTGAATTGTTGTAGGTCTTTAGTTGTGCGTATTGATAGGGGTAGGGTGTTCCTAGTGAAGGTGCTGTGTATGTGAAGGCCCTTGAGCTTGTGACCTGCTTTGTTTTCCTGATTGTGTTGGGGGTTACAAGTGAGTGGAGGGCGTTTTCTCTTCTGGTTCTTGATTGTGTGTGGGTTTGTATGAGTGTTGTGAGTATGGATGGGGCGATATAATTGATGAGCTTAAAGGTTGTCATGATTATTTTTAATTTTATTCAACTCATTATTGGGAGCCAATGGAGATTAGCTAATATGGGTGTGATGTGGTCAGTTAGCAGTGCTTTACAAATAATCCTCGCTGTGAAGTTTTGCGCTCTTTGGAGGACATGGAGGTTTTTAGCAGGTAGACCCTGTAACAGACTGTTACAGTAGTCGAAGTGTGGGGTGACAATTGAATGGACGACTGTTCAGAAGTCGTTTTCTTCCAAGAATGGGCGTATGTGTTGGATTGTCTTTAGTTTGTAAAATATTGTTTTTGCTGTTTGATTTAGGGTTTGATCCAGGATGATGCCAAGGTATTTGACTTCGTTTTTGGTTGGGAGGGTGGTGGAGTTTAGGGCGATGTTTTTGGGGAGTGTGTGGCTTTGGCTTTGAGTGATATACATGGCTTCCATCTTTTTGAAATTAATACTGAGGTTGTTAGATTGTAGCCATGCTTCTGTTTCACTAATGCAGTTGGAAATGTTGTTGAATGAAGGATTATCTGTGTGTATGGGGATGGATAACATAATATCATCCGCGTAGATATAGTAGTTTATATTGAACTTTTTGAATATGTCCGTAACTGGCTGTCGGTAAAGGTTAAATAAGAGGGCCGAGAGGGCGGACCCTTGGGGGATGCCTTGGCCTTGTGGGAATGTGACTGGTGTCTCGTTTCCTAGTTGGATGCTTAGTCTGCGGTTTAAAATGTATGATTTAAACCACTGGAGAACTGTACTGCCTACTCCGATTTGTGTAGTCTGGAGATAAGGGTGTGGTGATTGATGTTATCGAAAGCTGCAGTGATGTCTACGAAGATTAGAAGGAATGCGGATTTTGTGTTATCTAGGCCTCGGATGAGGTAGTCAAGTAGTGATATAAGCAATGTTTCAACTCCGTGATATGGTCGGAAGCCGATGTTCTGTGCGCAGCAGGCCCCCAGAATCTGGGATTATCTTCAGCTCTTCGGATTGATGGCAGCAACCATAGAGATGGTCTTGTGGGCATGTGTTCACATGCAGCTGCTCCAAGCAGTCCTTTTTGACTCGATGGTCCAGCGTTCTCAGGACTTTGAGTGCAGGCTTCTGCTCACGTTGAGGGTGACGCCAGCCTGCAGTGGTGGAAATGGCAACCTTGCCATCTTTGGAAGGGCGTATCGCTGGACAATTTCTCCTGGATCCTGCTCACAATGGATGCCAGTCTCTCGGGCTGGGAGCCCATTGCTGAGACAGTATGGCTCAGGGCCATTGGAACCACAGGGAAGCGATGTGGTACATCAACCGCCTAGAGGCAAGGACCATCGGGTTGGCTCTTCTGTGTTTTCAGCTCCTGGTAGAGGGCCAGGCGATTCGAGTGTTTTCAGACAACACCACAGCGGTAGCTTATGCCAATTGGCAGAACAGCACAAGAAGTGCCAGAGAGACCCTGGAGATGGATCCCCTATTTGCTTGGGCAGAGAAGAACCTCCTAGCCTTGTTGGCTCAGCACAGTGCCAGAGCGGGCAATGTGGAAGTGGACGTCCTCAACCAGCACTCTCTGAATCCCGGCAAGTGAGAGTTGAATCAAGAGGCGTTTCAGTTGATTCTGCACCATCGGGATTGCCCCAAAATGGATCTGATGGCGACCTGCCCCAATGCCAAAGTGTGCCGCTTCTTCAGTCGCCATACAGAGATGGGGTCCGAGGGCATCGATGCCCTGACTCAGCCTTGGCTGCTATACGTGTTTCCTCCATGGCCCTTGGTAGGGCATGTGATTTGGAATATAGACCACCACCCAGGCAGGATTGTTCTGGTAGAGCCAGACCGGTCATGGAGAGTGTGGTTTGGAGATCTGATGTGGCTCCTTCAAGTGCCTCCTCTTTAGCTGCCTCTGTCTCAGGGGCTATTACGGCAGGGACCAATCGTCCTGGAGAAACCGGCTCCCTTCTTGCTTATGAAATGGCTCTTGAAAGGAGAATACTAGCACATAAGGGCTATTCTCCAGCAGTAATATCTAACATACTTGGTGCCTGGAGGAGGTATACCAAGCTAGCATATGTACGGATATGGTGCCTCTTTGAGCACTGGTGCGGTGCATGGCACTTTGCTCCTGAGGTGGCCAAGGAAACATAGAAATATGACGACAGAAAAAGACCACATGGCCTATCTAGTCTGTCCTTCCATAACAACTACAACAGTCCCCTTTTTACCTTTAGAGATCCTCTGTGTTTGTCCCATGCTTTTTTGAATTCAGTTGCTGTCCTCATCTCTACCACCTCCACTGGGAGACTATTCCACGGATCCACTACTCTTTCCGTAAAGAAATATTTCCGCATATCACTCCTGAATCTATCTCCCTTCACCGTCATCCCATGTCCCCTCGTAGCAAAACTTGCTTTCAATTGAAAGAGGTTCTCTCCTTGAACATTTATGCCACGGAGGTATTTAAACATCTCAATCATATCACCTCTATCCCGCCTTTCCTCTAAGGTGTACATATTAAGATCCTTCAGGCTGTCCTCATATACTTTATAATGAAGACCACTAATCATTTTAGTAGCCACCCTCTGCACTGACTCCATCCTGTTCACATCCTTTTGAAGGTTGTAAACGGGGGCGCTGGGCGTGAATGTCCACAGTCTTGGCAAAGGCAAAATACTATTATGACTTGCAAAGGATTGTGGGGAATGTAGTCCATTCAAACCAGAATCAGTCGTTCACAAAATAATGAGTTGTGTTGCTCGAGTGTAAGCAAAGAAAAAATATATTTTATTTATGGGGTTAATTCTCCCACACAGATTTACTTGGTAACACAAAAGGACACTTGCTTCAGTATTGTACTTAGGAAAAACAAATCATGATATCAGCAACTGAACTTCTTAAGCAATCAATCAAACAATAAAGACCTTGATGGGAAACAGAAAAGGTCTTTTTGAGGGCTCCTGCTAATAACATTTAACAGTGCTCCAAGAGCAAAAACAAAACCCAAAAAGTAACCAAAAACTGTTCTTTTTCAAGGATAACTTTCTCCTATTTTCACTCACAAACAGTAGTTTCCTTTCAGAGCTCACGTGCAACTGTGCATGGCTTAATTACCAATCATTAGCCAGCTGCAAACCCCTTTGCTGGTTCACTTTCTCTACGTGGCTCAAATCCTACCCTAAAGCTTTCTTGCAGGCTTTTCTGGGTAGATAAAAGAACAAGTTATAGTTCCTTTTGATGGTTGTTGTATTTGTGAAAGTATTTTTACCACAGCAGCCTAGTCAGAGAGCAATCCATGTATTCATTCTGATCATTTAAAATATCTCCTTCTTCAAATATCATAGAATCAATATCATGGTCTGGCTCAGAGGAATTCCTTAATGGAGCACTCTCAGGATAACATTTGTTTCCCTGCTGTATTCCAAGTGAAGAGCTAGGGCATAGATCAGTGTTCATACCTGAGCTTCCTTTGCTGTTAGGTTTCCTCTCCAGATATCCTGGCCAGTATGTAGTCCAGCTTTTATGTCCAGCCTTCCAATCAAGATCCCTGGACACTGGGTCTCTCTTCACATACCTTCTTGCACTGGTCTTAGGGCCCCTTCCAAATGCAGCTGTCTCCCTCAAAGGTGCCGTCTGGGAATTCCTGGCTCTGTAACCCCACTACTCTGGCTTCCTCCAGTCCAATGGAGTATGCTTGCCTCTGGAATGACTCCCAACACACGTACTGCTGTGGACTCCTTCTTTAGACCTCCAAGATGTCTGTCTCTTCTTTCTTCCACGTTGCTGCTGCTGCTGCTTCCTGATCCTCCTCATCTGATTCTGTGTAGAATATGTTTTACTTTTAACTTGTTTAGAGGGATACTCCACCCTAGCACAGCTCAGCTGTGCTGAATCAAGCCCTGCCCTTGGAGATGAGTGATTGGGGATTACCTCATAGCTCTCCTGATTGAACACACGTTTCCCCACTTCAGCTCTTCTAGAGGCTGTTTGAAACCTGGTGCATTCTGGGACTGGTAGTCTTTTATGAAAACATTCTGTTTTAGTATTTCTACCAGCTAAGACAGGTTGCTTGTTCAGTGCCAATTCACCTCTATTATAGCTCCCTCCTGAACTATGATAAGCTTCCTTATCACAAGGTGTGGTCTCCAGAACTGCACACTATACTTCAAATGAGGTCGCACCAAAGACTTATACAGAGGCATTATCACCTCCTTTTTTCTGCTAGCCATTCCTCTCCGTATGCATCCAAGCATCCTACTAGCTTTTGCCGTCGCCTTTTCTACCTGTTTAGCTACTTTAAGATCATCAGACACAACCACGCCAAGGCCCCGCTCTTCTTTAGTGGACAAAAGTACTTCACCCCCTATACTATATTGCTCCCTTGGATTGCTGCAGCCCAAATGCATGACCTTACATTTTTTAACATTAAATCCTAGCTGCCAAATTCTAGACCATTCTTCAAGCTTAGCTAGATCCCTCCTCATGTTATCTACCCCTTCCTGTGTGTCTACTCTATTGCAGATTTTGGTATCATCCGCAAAGAGGCAAACCTTACCTGAAAGCCCTTCTGCTATATCACTAACAAAGATGTTAAAAAGAATCGGACCAAGGACAGATCCCTGGGGCACACCACTGATAACATCCTTCTCCTCAGAGTGAGCTCCATTTACTTGTACTCTTTGTCGCCTCCCACCCAACCAATTTCTTACCCAAGCAGTAACTTTAGGGTCCATCCCTAGGGCGCTCAGTTTGTTTATAAGTCGCCTGTGAGAAACAGTGTCAAAGGCTTTACTGAAATCTAAATACAGCACATCTAGGGCTCTCCCTCGGTCCAACTCCCTGGTCACCCAGTCAAAGAAATCAATCAGATTTGTCTGATAAGACCTGCCTCTGGTGAATCCATGCTGCCTCGGATCCTGTAATCTGCTGGACTCCAGAAATCTCACTATTTTCTCTTTCAGCAGTGTTTCCAATAATTTACTCACCACCAAAGTTAAACTAACCGGCCTGCAGTTTTCAACCACATCCTTACTTCCGCTTTTGTGTAAAGGCACCACATGAGCCTCTCTCCGGTCCTTTGGCACCACTCCCGACTCCAACGAGGCATTGAAAAGGTCAGTCAGTGGAGCTGCTAGAACGTCCCTAAGTTCCCTCAGTATTCTCGGGTGTATCCCATCCGGTCCCATTGCTTTGTCTACTTTAAGTTGAGATAGTTTCTCACGAACACAGTCTTTTGAAAATTGTTCAAGATGTCCTTTGCTTCTGTTCCTATTTGTGGGTGTTTTCTGAGGTCCTGCTCCTGGTTCTTCATCTGTGAACACAGAACAAAAATATTTGTTAAGCAATTCCGCTTTATCCTTATCAGCTTCTACATATTCCTCCCCTTCACCCTTGAGTCTGACAATACCACTCTTCTTGCCCTTCCTCTTTTCACTAATATAATCTGAAAAATGTCTTATCCCCCCCATTTTATTGCATTGGCTATTTCCTCCTCCTTTTGAATCTTTGCCTTCTTGACTACTTTGCTAGCTTCTTTAAGTTTTTCCAAATACAGATGCCTGTCTTCCTCTCTCTGTGATTTCTTGTATTTCATGAAGGCCTCCCTCTTTTTCTTCACTTTTTCAGCTACTTCTTTCGAAAACCATAGCAATCTCCTTTTACTTTAACCTTTATTTACTATTTTAACAAAAAGGTCGGTTGCCCTTAAAATATCCCCTTTCAGTTTTTCCCACTGTTTTTCTACATCCCTCAGCTGTTCCCATCCAACTAACGACTCCCTGAGGTATTGGCCCATCTTTGCAAAATTAGTCTTCCTAAAGTCTAAGATCCTCGCCTTTGAATGGATTCTAACAGCCCTAGTCCTAATACTGAACCACACCATCTGGTGATCACTGGATGCAAAATGATCTCCCACTACAACATCAGAAACACTTTCACCATTGGTAAGCACCAAGTCCAGTATGGCCCCTTCACGTGTGGGGTCTGTTACCAATTGCCTGACTAGTTCTCCCTGTAGAGAATCCAGGATCTCCTTACTTCTAGATGATACTGCAGCAGGAATGTGCCAATCAACATCTGGCATATTGAAATCTCCTTATCAGTAGCACTTCCCCTTTCCTAGCAATGCTGCGCGTGTCTTCAATTAACTTTCTGTCCACCTCTTCCTCTTGTGAGGGAGGTCTGTATATCACACCAATGTAAATAGATTTCTCTTTCCCTCTTTCTAGTTTAACCCACGATGCCTCCCCTCTCCCTTTTAAGCTCTGTAATTCCAAAGTTTAATAGTAGTTTTTACATATAGTGCCACTCCTCCTCCCCTACTTCCTACCCTGTCCTTTATGAATAAAGTATAGCCAGGTATAGTTACATCCCAATCATGGTTTTCTGTGAACCATGTTTCTGTAACTGCCACTAAATCCAAGTCAGCCACTCTCACCAAAGCTTCAACATCAGGGATCTTATTTCCCATGCTACGGGCATTTATACACACTGCTTTCCATATGTTACCCCTGTTACCCATTTCCATAAAGTTATTTAATGTATCACCTACCTGGGGGCTTTCTTCACCCATACCCAACGAATCTAGTTTAAAGCCCTCTTCAGTAGATTAGCCAGTCTACTACTGAAGACGCGCTGACCTTTCTTGGACAGATGGATGCCATCTCTGCTCTGCAACCCTTGGAACAGCATCCCATGGTCTAGGAAACCAAAACGCTCTCGATGACACCATCCACGCAGCCATGCATTCATCTCCTGAATGCGAGCCTCTCTGCCTTGGCCTTTACCCTCAACAGGGAGGATTGAAGAGAACATCACCTGTGCACCTAACTGCTTCACCCTCTGTCCCAGAGCCATGAAGTCACTTTTGATACGTTCCGAGGTATACCTGGCAGTATCATATGTTCCAACATGGATTAGCAACATTGGGTAATAGTCTGTGGGCTTGATGAGTCTCGGCAAACTCTCCGTAACATCTTGGATTTTGGCACCGGGAAGACAGCATACCTCTCTGGACATCAAGTCTGGTCGGCAGATGGACGCCTCAGTACCCCTCAGAAGACCGTCTCCAACCACCACTACCCTTTGTTTCCTTGTGGTCACTGATTCTGCAACTTTGGGGTACTTGAGCTCTGGTTCTTCCCTTTCCAGGGATGCTTTCACCTCCTCCACTTCCAGGGCTGCATAATGGTTCTTCAATTCAAGGGCTGGAGAAGTTGGATTGGTGATTTTGCAGGCCCTGGTGACTTGTGTCCAACTATCGACATTCTGTTGGCACGCATCTTCTCCTCTGCTGGAGAGCTTGGTTGCTGCAAGAAGCATCTCATCAATGTACTTCTCACTGTCTTGAATGCTCCTCATCCTCGCCACCTCCTGAGTTCCTCCACTTGTTTCCTCAGAGCTTCAGCATGCAGGCACCCTGCACATGGAACCGGTCCTTCAACTGGCATTAGGACCCCTGTCTGGACCGAGGCAGAAGCTGTAACAGGGGCAACAGCTTTAGCGATACAATTTTTCCCAGCCATTGTTCTGTTCGTGGAGCTTAGGTATCTGTTAAAGCAAAAGAGAGAGATCTACCAAGTACCAGCCAGTTTCCCAGCTGTCCTTTCAGAGAAAAAGCAGTTAAATCTCCTTAATTATATTTAAAATGTGCTGGTCCAATTCTCTGTGCTTTGTCAAATAGTGAGGTGCCCTATAAAGCAAGACTACTCGCTAGGGGTGGGTGGGAGTCGGGGTGGGTAGGGAGGGAACTAACACCTGATTAGGTGTTAGCAGTTCCCAAAGATGAGGTGGTTACTGGAGTTCAACCACCTACTGTGCTCAAGGAAAATCCCACTAAAGCACCAAAAAGAAAGTAACCTTGCTTTAAAAATGTACAAAAAACCCTTTTAAGAGCTCCCAGTCAGAGAGCTAACAATTTAATATAATAAAACAAACCCTTAAATCCTTACTGTTGGTTGATCTGGAGAGCTCCTGTAGGAAAGCCCTCCCTGTTGGCCTTTCTGCAAGATGGTCTAGAGAAGAGACTCTCTTAGCTCCCTGAGGGTTCAAGTGGTAGCTTTGGCCTGTTTCTGTGGCCTAGTGGCAGGCAAGTCCTTGGCTTTGAACCTGGAAGTCTCACGTTTTCTCCAATGGGTTCAATGTCTGTATCCCCCCCTTCGAAGCATACTACCTTGAAGGATTTGAAACTGAAGACTGTCATTGTCAACCGAGGCTGTTTCCATTCGGCCTGTGCCTTCCTTCTTGCCTAATGTGCTGCCTCCCTTTTACGTGAACTAGGTGGTTTGCTTACCCTCCTTCTCTAATGAGCAGTATCAGGGGAAGGATAAGGATCTTTGTCTTGTGCATGTCTAGAGGGTGCTTCTCCAGTACTTGTCAGTTACAAATTCCTTTTGTAAGTCCAACCATCTTTTTGTGCTGTTTGCTGGCCTGTGCAATGGTGAAGTGACGGCCAAGTCGACTTTAGGGCACTGGATTAAGAAAGTTATTGCCTCAGTGTATCTGTTATGGAACAGATTGGGCACACAGACCCTCCAGAACCATTCTACCCAAGCGCAAATGTCCTCATGGGCACAGCAGAGCACGGTAGCCCCTGCAGAAATTTGTCGGACAGCAAGATGGGCATCACTTTCCACTTTTGTCAAGCATTACCGCTTGGATGTCCACATGTGGGTAGACATGGATTTTGGCTCAAGGTCTTTGCAATTTGCTGTGTCTTCTTCCCGCCCAGTGATGGTGTAGCTTTCGCACATCCCACTTGTCTGGACTGGTCTAGCAGGACAATATACCAGATAATTGTCCTTTTTTGAGTCCTGTTAGACCAGTCTAGGGACTGCCCTGGAGACTGTATTTGCTCCGTCCTTCTGCTGTGGTACCCTTGGGTCCACCATGATTCTGTATTTGGCTCTGAAGGCTCATCTTCTACTGATAGCCTTCTACCTTTCTGTAAGCATAGTTACTCACCTGTAACAGGTGTTCTCAAGGGTGCCAACTTGCTCAAATGATACAGCTTAAAAAGACGGCAAAAAGATAAAAATTAATCAAGGACTGCAACTCCAGGGGAGGAGGGAGGGTTGTGAGGACTGATTCCTGCTGTCCCTGGAGAACAGCTGTTACAGGTTAGTAACTACGCTTTCTCCAGGAACAAACAGGAAGTCAGTCCTCACATATGGGACTCCCTAGCTATAGGCTACCGAGAACCCATAACCAAAAAATAGGCTCCCTCTAGAAGAGCCGCATCAGCCATGATAGGAGTTCCTTCGAGAACGTAACACTCCGGTAGCCTGACACCAAAGGGTTGGAGGGTAGGAGTTGCCTAAACCTCAAACAGATTACGGAGTATAGCCTGGCCGAAAGCACTGTCTCGTTGGGACTCCCTATCCAGGCAGTAATGGGCTGCAAAAGTCTGGCTTGAAGACCAGGTTGCGGCCTGGCAGAAGAGCAGAAGTGAACCACTGGTGCGGTGGGCCGTGACTCGACCCTGCAATGGGAGATCGGCCGCCCTGTATGCCCAGGCGATGCAATCCGCCACCCAGGTGGACAACGTACGCTTGGAGACAGGCATCTCCAGCTTACTGGGGTCATAAGAGACGAAGAACTGAGGAGCTCTTCGATGTCCCTGCGTACACTCCAAACTGAAGGCCAACGTCCTCTTACAGTCCAGTGTATGCAGAACTGCTTCTGCCCGGCTGGCATGGGGCCTGGGAAAGAAGGTCGGAAGCACCACCTCCTGGTTGAGGTGGAATGAGGAGACCACTTTCGGTAGGAACTTGGGGTGCGTGCGAAGCACCACCCTGTTCCTACAGAATCATGTGAACGGTCTATTGGACACCAGAGCTTTCAGCTCACTCACTCGTCTAACTGATGTGAGTGCCACCAAGAAAAGCGTCTTCCAAGTAAGGAAGTGCAGATGGCAAGTAGCCATCGGCTCAAAGCTGCTGCAAGACCACATTTAGATCCCATTCGGTCGCCGGGGGAGGGGAGGGGGCGAATCGGGGGTTTCAGCAGAAGTAGACCTCTCAGGAACCTGGACACCAAAGGGTGTACCGAGAGAGGTTGCCCTTCCACTGGAGTGTGGTGTGCTGAAAAAGCACTAAGGTGAACTCGGACCGAGTTTGACTTGAGGCCTAAGTCAGAAAGGTGAAGCAGGTACTGCAGCACCACCGCCACCTGGCAGGAGAATGGGTTCTCACTCTGCTGAGTACACCACACCTCAAAACCTGTGCCACTTAAATGCGTAGGTTTTCCTAGTCGATTGCCTTCTAGAGGCTAGCAGCACATCCTTTATCTTTTTTGGAAGGAGAAGTGGTGCAAGGACTACCCTTTCAGCAGCTATGCCATCAGGTTGAGGGACCTGAGGTTGGGATGCAGAAGTGAGTCCCCGTCCTGCGACAGGAAATTGGGCGAAAATCCCAGAGGAATTGGAGTCTCCTCCGCCAGCTGCAGGAGGAGTGGAAACCAAGGCTGTCTCGGCCACCTGGGGGCCACCAGGATGACCGAGGCCTTGTCCTGAAGGATCTTGAATAAGGTCCGAGCCACCAGTGGTGTGTGAGGAAATGCATATAGGAGGCCCACAGACCACGACATTAGGAAAGCATCCGCAGCTACCTTGTGTGGGTGCAGCTGTCTGGAACAGAAGCGGGGAAACTGGTGATTTTGAGGGCTCGCAAACAAATCTATGGATGGTCGCTCCCAACACTGGAAGAGTTGCTGGGCTACACTGGGATCCAGTTGCCACTCATACGGCTGGAGAATTCTGCTTAGCTTGTCTGCCAGGAAGTTCTCCTGACTTGGTAAGTAAACCACTTTGAGGAACATACCCTGACTGACTGCGAAGGAGCATAGGTCCAGGGTTTCCTGACACAGGATGCGAGAGCCTGTGCCCCCGTTTGTTCACATAGAACATCGCTACTTGGTTGTCTGTCTGAATCAAGACAGATTGATGAGCCAGGGTTTGGCAGAAGGTCTGAAGAGCTAGGCAGATCGCTCGAAGCTCTAGGAGATTGATTTGATGTGTACTCTCCCACGGAGACCACACACTTTGAGTGCAGACCTGCTGGCAATGGGCACCCCATCCCAGCATGGATGCAAACGTAGTCAGCACCCTTGCGTGCGTGGGAGGCTGAAAAGGCACTCCCTGCAGAAGGTTGTGAGGTTGAAGCCACCATTTTAAAGACTGTATTAGGCAATGGGACACCTTGATGTTGTCTCTGAGTCTGCCTGTGGCTTGTGTCCACTGGTTCCTGAGGCACTGAGCTGTTCTCATGTGGAGTCGAGCGTTGGGTGTCACATGCACTGTGGAGGCCATGTGACCAAGGAGGCGCAGAAAGTGTCTTGCTGAGATGCGGGATCTGCGACTCACTTGCTGCACTAAGGCTACTAGTCTTTGAGCCCTTTCCTCTGGTAGATAAGCCCTTGACTGAAGGGTGTCTAACCTTGCCCCTATGAACTCCAGTCCCTGAGACGGAACCAGAGTGGACTTTGTGTAGTTGATCACAAAGCCCAGGTGCTGAAGCAACTGGATAGTGCGGGACATGGCCTGTTGGGCTTCTAGAACTGACTTGGCTCTGATGAGCCAGTCGTCCAAGTAGGGGAAGACAAAGACCCCTGGAGTCCTTAGAAAGGCCGCAACAACCGCAAGGCACTTTGTGAATACCCTGGGTGCCGAGGCTAGGCCAAAGGGCAGCACTTTGTACTGAAAATGGTTTCTTCCCACTACAAATCTTAGATATTGTCTGTGATCTGGATGAATCAAGATGTGTGTATATGCATCTTTGAGATCTAAGGAGCATAACCAGTCTCCCTGGCGGAGGTAAAGCAACAATATTCCAAGGGAAAGCATCCTGAACTTTTCCCTCACCAGGAACTTGTTCAGGTTTCGCAGGTCGAGGATAGATCTTAGGCCTCCAGTTCTCTTTGGTATCAGAAAGTACCTGGAGTAGAAGCCTGTGCCTTGTAGGTGGTGAGGCACCGGTTCTACTGCCTGATCCTCGAGAAGACCTGTTAACTCCTGCAAGAGGAGGTCCCTGTGAAGAGGGGGTCTGAGAGGCTCCCGTGGAAAGTAAGAGGGAGGCACCTGGGTAAGATGTAACCGATAGCTCACTTGGACTATCTGGAGAACCCAGGTGTCTATAGTAATGGCTGGCCACCTGTGGGCATACAGGGTCAGCCTTCTTCCTGTGCAGGGCCTTGCATCCTTCGGGAGAGAGACTATGCAATGGGAGTCAAAAGCCCCCTCCAGGCTGGGCCGGAGCCAGTGCCTGGGGGCCTTCTGCTTATGCGGGCCCTGCCCCCGTCCCTTGGCCTGCTGCCCCTGTTGGGGAGCTGGGGAGGCCTGATATGTGGGGTAGTTTCAGCAAGCTCATCCTTTTCTAGGGAAAAAGGGCTTCTTACCCAAGCCCTTCTTTTTAGAAGGGGCAGAAGCCTTCTTCTCGAGTCTTGTCCGGGTCAGGTACTTGGACTCGATCTCGGCAGCCTTCTCAATCATGGGCTTGCCAAAGAGGTTTTCACCTCGGCAAGGGACATCGACCAACTTGTCCTGCACTCATGGCTCTAGGTCTGACTGTAGCAACGCCTGGCTTATGCACCGATGCCAGCTCCCGCTACTCGGGCCGAAGCTTCGAAGCAGTCATAGGCTGCCCGAGTCATAAACTTCGAGCACTCTCGAATCCCCATGGACAAAACCTGGAAGCGCTGCAAAGGTCCCTCAGAGAGCCCAGGAGAGAACCTGGCAATCTCCTTTGCCAGATCTCGCAGGTACATACCCATGTACAGCTGGTGCATCTGGATTCGGCATGCTAGCATCGACCCCTAGTAGCACTTTCTACCGAGAGCATCCATGGTGCGAGGCCTCCTGGCCAGGAGGCACAGAGGAGTGCGTCTTCTGGCTCTTGAGCTGGCGCATGGCCGATTCCACAACCATGGAGTCGTGCGGCAGCTGTGCCTTTTGGAACCCAGGGCTCTTGTGAACTCGATAAATGGAATCGATTTGCCTGCTGAACACTGGCATTGAGGCCGGTGTCTCCTACATGCGGAGCATCAGCTGTTCCAGAATGGGGGGCACCGGTACAATAAGGGCTTCCTTTGGAGGAAAGTCATACTGGAGGACCTCGAGCTCCTCAGCTCAAAGCTCCTTCTCGGGATCCACTGGGAATGACAAAGCCTTGCCATGTCCCAGACGAAGTCCAAGAAACGGGTGTCCTCCGGGGGTGACCGTCTCCGAGGTTCAGATTCCGGGGAGTCTGAGGGGATGTACTTAGTACGGTGGGTGCCCGGGGACTCCTCGTCCTCTGTCTCCCAACCAGAGTCTGAGGAGTCGTCGATAGGCTCCGGCCTCGAGGGCTTCGGTCTCGGCCGCCCTGACGCCGAGGGAATCGGTGTCGACGACCTCAGTCCTGAAGGGAGGTCGAGGAGGACCTCGGCCGAGGATTGACTCGAGACCTGATCGACTCGAGGATCAGCTCGGCCTCCGGGGTCGACTTGGATGTCGAAGTCCCGGTGGTTGGGGCGGACGGACCTGTGAGACCGGCCATCAGCGCCTGCTGCTGGTCCATGAAGGCAGACACGCTGCACTCCAAGGCCGCCAACCTGAGACCGAGCTCAGGAGGCTCAGCTGCCCTAGCTCGGGTCCCGACGCCATCGGGCCCAACGCCGGCTCTCCCGGGGGAGAGTCCACAATGAGGATTGTGCTTTACCTTCCTCGGTGTCTCCGGGTCCTTTCGAGGGAGTTTGGCAGGCCTCTCCGACTCTGAGGCTGTGAGCCAGGCTCCGCGACCGAGCCCGTGAGGGACCAGGCCATTCGGAGCTCTCAGACGACACACTGCCCTCACAGATTTTTTCTTCCTCCAATGTTCCCGCGAGGGAGACCCCCCTTTCAGAGGACACCCGACGCTGCTCGGGATCAGACAGCTCCCGAGAGGTTGAGGCCTCTGACGAGGTCCGGGCCCGGGCAGTCGCGGACTCGGGGAAAATCCTGTCATGTTGCTTCTGCCTGCTCCTCAAGGACTTAGAAAGACATCCTTTTGCATGGGCCACAGACCACGGGGTCATGGTCGGGCCCGAGGCATTTGATGCAGCAGTTGTGTGTGTCGGTGAGAGACATTAGCTTTGTGCACCGATCACACTTCTTAAACCCGCTGGCAGCCATTGGGGAAAAAAGGGCCCCTGCAAGGTCAAAGGACCGGGCTGCCAGCTAAAAAGAAAAAAGCGCGCAAACGCTAGTCACTAAAGACAAAAACGAAAAATAGGTCGGACTCGATACTGGTGTACCGAGCCGAAGGCGGGAAGGGGAACCGGCATTGAACCGGCTAATAGAAAAAAGAATTTTCTAACTTTTATCAACTTTTTCCGGGGGAAACTAGGACGACATCCTTTGGGCTCCGTGGAAAAAAGGAGACTGAGCAAGATGGCACCCCTGGGCAGGAAGAGGACCACACATGTGTGATGCAGTCCCAAAGGCTTTCTTCGAAAGCTGGGGATTTGCTCCACATGGGGGCTCCGTCGACATCACCCATATGTGAGGACTGACTTCCTGCTTCTTCCTGGAGAACATAGTTCTCTACTGTTTTCTCATTGTTGCCCACATTGAGGTTTTGTGAGGTTTGTTTTATATATCTCCCATTTGCTTTGGGATGAGTACTGAAGGGACCTTTAGTGGCTGAGGCAGATAGAAGCACAGGAGTGATGTCACTGAAACCTGGGCTTTTCACGGTTTCTTTGTCTCCACCATTTTGCTGGTAGAGGAACACAACCCACTTGTCTGGACTGGTCTAGCAGGACTCAAGGATAGGACATTATTTGTTACGTAAAATGTCATATTTTCAGCCTTATGAGAGGTAACCTATACATTTATCATTACAGCTTAAGTATCTGCAAACATTAAAATGGAGTTGCGGACCAGCAAGACAACAGAGCAGTAGTGCTTATTATTTCAACATCGTAAAGCCTTTTCTGTGTATAAAGCATGTTTTTACATGCAGGAAAATACTCTAACCTTGGTATGGAGGTATAGGTACATAAAAAGTAAGCACACAGAAAAGGTGTTTCTGGGAGCTAGGTTTGGCTATAGCAGCAAAGTACACACATACTTTATATAATACTCAAATATATGAACTGAATACATGCACAAATTTACGCATTCTTCAGAGAAGATATATATTTGTGCTTCAGAATATCATATTACTGGGGCTAGTTCTGGGTGCCTATTTTACAAAAGGCACTTAGTTGCCTATGTTGTCTTTATAAAATACAAAATAAGTCTAAATGAAGCTAATAGACCCAAATACTTAAATCACAATATACAGGGTGCAATCAAAAAGTATCGAGCCTTGTACAATAATACAAGAAATATAACACTGATAGTTATTGCACTCAGTCTCCTTAAAAATAGTCCCTTTCTGATAAAACACTTCCTCCAGCATTCCTGCCACTGCTGGAAATCATTTTGAAATACTTCTTTTGTTATGCTGTGAAGCAGCTGTGTTGAATTTTGCTTAATGGTCTCCAAGTTGTCAAATCTCTTTTCTTTCAGTGTTAATTTCAGTTTTGGAAACAAGAATGTCACAGGGTGCGAGGTCAGGTGAGTATGGAGACTGATGGACTTGCTCGATTTGGTGTTTGGCCAAGAACTGCTGAACAAGATGTGATGCGTGAGGTGGTGCGTTTTTATGACAAAACCACCATTCACCATTCTTGTGCAACTCTGGCTTCTTATGACAAACTGCACAGCCACGCAACTGGCATGACAGCCTCGGGTTCGCCTACCCTTCCCCGTCGCCTCTCACCCAACCCTCCCTCCAATAAGTCACAACATTTTACCAGGGTTTTCTTTCCACAAAACTATTTCTATTTATTTACAAACAATGGTTATTAACAGCACAAAAACTGTTGGCCACAGAATGCACGTAACAATCAACAAAAACACTGTACACAAATTCCTTTTAGCACCACCTGCCTTTTTGCCCCCTCAAGAGAGACAGCCAATATCCCAAAGTCCTTGTAAGTGGCAGGAGGAAAATTTGCCGTGAAAGCTTTTCCTCAGTCCTTAGTCTTTTCCATATCCTGCAGTCGAAAAGCTGTTACGCCTGCCGTTCAAGCAGACTTGGCAACCTTTTCTTCTTTACCCCCCCCTTTTGCCCGCCGTCAAAGCAAGGCAGGGGGCCCTCTGCGTGGTGTTCTTGTCGCCATATCAATCTCTCCGGGGACAGGTCCGTGTTTCTCTCCTGCACCTCTCCCCCTTTACTTAAAGCCTAGGCTGTGTTCTCTCTCACCGGGTGTGTTTTTCCTGCCAACCCCGCCAACAGCGAATCCTCGCTTGTTGACGGGGCCCCACCGATCAACGCGCCGCTGTGGCCAACACCTGCTTCTGCCATAAGCATTCGACCGTGTCTTGTATGGCACAGAGAAAAATGTCCATTCCTATGTCTGACAAGTGCACTCCATCTGCGCGATACAATCCCGGGCATCTCTCTTCTATGAGGTCATGCTTGATGCTGTATCCCCCTATGGCCCCCATGAAGTGGGCCATCCACCTGTTCACTTTTTGTCTTGTCCTCTCCAATGCCCTGTGCGAGTTCTCGCCCCTCCACACACGCTGCGGTATGATGTGCGACCATGCCAAGAGTGTCCCGGGAAAGGTGTTTGCCAGTGTCAGCAGATCGCTTTGCATCTTCTTGGTGAGCTCGACGCTGCGTGTGGACGCAAGGTCGTTGCCCCCCAAGTGGATCACAATCATCACTGGGTTCCCGGTCGATCTCTTCCTTTGTAGCAAGGATGGCACTAGCTGGTCCCACACCATACCCCGTCGTCCCAGCCACACCACAGAAACCTCTGCACTTGGTAATCCCGAATTCAACCCCTGTGGGGTCTGCACCGAGTCCTCCTTTGGGCCCAGTGAACAAATGAATGGCCACATATCCACGCTTCACGAGGCCAGAGGCGGCGACTCACTACTGCATGGATCACAATCAGAAAGATATGATTACAGCAGCACTTATCCAACAATGATCACTAGCATTGACTTCATACAAAATGTTTCCATATTGCCATTATCGCCTTACACCGCTCTCTACATGTTACAAAAATTTTTTATTTTTTTTTTATAACCCATCATTCCTCACTCCACTGGACGTATATACAGTTTGTATCTATCCGATCGCCATCGCCCTATATTCATGATCTGTTCTCTTGACATCCCAATGCTGGCTGCCGTTGAAGCAGCTCCGATGCGAAAGGAGTGCGAGCCGTATAAGCTTGCATCCCGTCCTGCTCGTTCTATTACTAGCTTGAGTACTCTGATAAATTGGAAACGTGATAAGGGGGCACCGTTCGCATGCACAAACCATTGATTTCCTGAGCGTGGCCGTAACTGTTGGTAGGCTAAAGCATTTCTCAGTGGGCATGAGGGGTCATTGTGCAATGCCGACAACACCACCTGTGCCCCTTTTCCTTCCGCGTCAGTTTTGGATCGGCGCAAATGTAGCACTATGGCCCTTGTGAGTATGCTCACATCGCGCTTTTCTATACCTCCGCAGGCTGTCCCGTGCTCCGAGGATGAGGAAGCCACTAGCTCCCCTACTCGAAATGCTCCGTAAAAGGCCCAGGAAAAGGCGCATCAAAACAGCCTTGACTCGTACTCATCGTAACACACTTGGCCAGTCGTTACCATCAGTTGTTGGAGCATCTGATGAGTGATCGGGCGGCGTTGGTCTACTTTCCGGGGCTGCCCCAAGGACCAGCCTCTCATTACCTTCTTTATGATAAACTTGGCCTTGGTACTCCTCTTACCCATAGCCTTTGCGAAAAATGATACCGCAGCTAAAAGGGCTTGTACTGCAGCTTTTGTGTAGCTATTGCCTTTGCAATGCAAAATCCATCTCAGAATCGTTGCTACTTTAAATCTGTCTTCTTGCTGTATTATGGCTTCTCTGCAAAATGTTTGGTACTGTTCCCATGCCGCTATGTATCTGCGCCTGGTATTCTCCGCTAAGGAGCCTAACAGGAGCCATACCTCGGTGGACCATACTCCCAGACATGATCGGGCACAGCTGTCTTGACCGCGTCTGCCTCGGGAGCCAGTTGGTGAAACAGCCTGATCTTACAACGAGAAAGAGCATCGGCAATGTTATTATTTTCGCCTTCGATGTGCTCTGCTCTAAGGGTTATGTTATGTAACAGGCATAGCAACACTATTCGTCTTAATAGTGCCACTACCCTTGGCGTCTTAGCTCTCATACTGTTCACTGCCCACACTACCGCTAGGTTATCGATATGGAAGGTGATAGCTCTGTTGGCGAGCTCTGGTGCCCAGATACACAAGGCTACCGTTGGCGGGAAAAGCTCCAAGAACGTGATGTCCCTGGTGGTTCCTTCCGCTTGCCATTCCATGGGCCATGTCTCTGAGCACCACGCCCCTTTATAGTATATGCCGAAACCCATCCCTCCCGAGGCATCGGTGAAGAATTCAAGTTCCGCATTAGATACCGGGAGCACTTGCCAGAAGGCAAGGCCGTTGAAGGTGCGCAGGAATTGCAGCCAGACCTGCAGGTCTTCCCGTATCTCCCTGGTGACCCTGATGTGATGGTATCTTTTTGCGATACCTTTCGTTGCCCATGCCATACGACGGCAGAAAACCCTCCCCATGGGTATCACCCTGCATGCGAAGCATAGCAGGCCCAGTATTGACTGAAATTGTTGGAGTGTCGCTTTTCGCTGGCTGTGCAGTAGTTGAATATCTTTCCTCAACTTCAGCACCTTATCTGCTGGCAAACGTGACCTGTGTGCCGGCACATCTAACTGTATGCCCAGGAAAGCACAGTTACTTACCTGTAACAGGTGATCTCTGGGAACAGCAGGAATTAGTCATCACATATGGGTACGTCGGTACCGACGGAGCCTGCGCGGGAAAGCTCCCCAGCTTTTCAGATGAAAAGCTTTTGGGGCCTCCCACTACACATGCGCGCTGCCTTCCCGCCTTCCTGACCAGCTCTCCTCAGTTCGAGTTTAAAGCTGAGACAATAGAGAGAGAGGACAGGAAGATAGATAGATAGAGAGACAACTCCTAGGGGAGGTGGGTGGGTTGTGATGACTAATTCCTGCTGTTCCCAGAGATCACCTGTTACAGGTAAGTAACTGTGCTATCTCCAGGAACAAGCAGGAATAAGTCATCACATATGGGGACTCCCTAGCTGAGATGCCTGGGAGATCCCCCTCCAAGGGTAACCATCTTCGTATGGATCTCAGGCATCCATTCTGGGAAGGTGGGCAGGAGTTGTTTAAGTATGGAACAGGTGTTTGAGGACAGCCTGACCAAACAAGGCATCCCGGCGGGAGTCCTTGTCCAAGCAGTAATGGGCTGTGAAGGTATGAACCGAGGCCCAAGTGGCTGCTCGACAGATCTGATCTATGGACACAGAGTGAAGATGAGCCATAGAAGTGGCCATGGCTCTCACATTGTGAGCTGTGACATGGCCTTCCAGAGAAATGTTCTTACTCTGGTAAGCAAAGGAAATACACTGAGCAATCCAGTTGGAAAGTGTGCGTTTGGTGACTGGAAGTCCCAAATGAGAAGGATCAAAAGCCACGAAAAGCTGAGAAGACTTTCGATGTGGCTGAGTCCTATTGAGGTAAAAGGCGAGAGCCCTTTTACAGTCAAGAGTATGAAGGTTCCTCTCTGCACTGGATGCATGAGGAGCCGGAAAAAAGACAGGTAGATATACCTCTTGATTAAGATGAAAAGGCGAGACCACTTTAGGCATAAAGTGGGGATTCGTCCTAAGGACCACCTTATCATGATGAAATCTGGTATAAGGTGGATTAGCCACCAAAGCCTGCAGTTCACTGATGCGGCGAGCCGAAGTGACTGCAATAAGGAAAAGGACCTTCCAGGAAAGAAATTTCAGGGAGGTAGATACCAACGGTTCAAAAGGTGGCTTCATAAGTTGACCCAGAACTAAATTCAAGTCCCATGCTACCGGAGGAGGTCGGATGGGAGGCTTAGTGAGGGTTAGGCCTCTCATAAATCTTGCAATAAGAGGATGAGAGGAGACAGATTGTCCATTTATAGGTTTTAAGGATGCTGTAATAGCACTTAAATGGACTCGTACTGAATTCGTTTTGAGGCCTGCATTGGAAAGATGCAGGAGATAGTCCAGTAGAGAATTCAAAGGAAGTGCTAGAGGGTCAAGACCCTGTTGAGCACACCAAATGGAAAAACGTTTCCATTTGAAAGCATAGGAACGCCTGGTGGAGGGTTTCCTAGAGGCATAAAGGATATCTTTCACTGGTTGAGAAAGATTAAACTCTTGAAGACTTAAGCCTTCAGTAACCAAGCTCGGAGATGTAGGGACTTGGGGTTTGGATGCCACAAAGTCCCCTGCTCCTGAGACAGAAGGTCTGGTGCAGCTCCCAGGTCCAGGGAGGAACCCTGGGAGAGCTGTAGAAGGAGAGGGAACCACACTTGGCGTGGCCAGCGTGGAGCAATGAGGATCATGGATCCGTGATCCCTCTGAAGTTTGAACAGAGTCTTGGGAAGCAAAGGAAGGGGTGGAAAAGCATACAGGAATTCCTGACCCCAATGTAGGAGAAAGGCATCGTTGGCCTGAGCTCCCTGACACGGAGTCCTGGAACAGAACCGGGGAAGTTTGGCATTCCACGGACTTGCAAAGAGGTCTATGTCCGGGGTCCCCCATTCCTGAAAGATTCTGCGTATCTGGTCCATATGAAGGGACCATTCGTGTGGGAGCAGAACTCGACTGAGTCTGTCTGCCCGAGAGTTTTGAACTCCTGGAAGATATACTGCCAGAAGATGAATTTGGTGCTCTCTGGCGAAGGCCCATAATCTGAGAGCTTCGTTGCAAAGCGACAGAGAGCCCGTCCCTCCTTGCTTGTTGACACAGAACATGGCTACCTGATTGTCTGTTTGGACTAGGACAGTCAGGTTGACAAGGAGGGTGTGGAAGACTGTGAGGGCAAGGAAGATTGCTCGCAGTTCCAGAAGGTTGATGTGAAGGGTGGTCTCCTGAGGAGACCAGGTGCCCTGAGTGGAGAGGTGCTGGAGATGAGCTCCCCACCCTGCTTGGGAGGCATCTGTTGTGAGGGTTGCTTGGGGCAACGAAGGTTGGAAGGGGATCCCCAACAACAGATTTTTGGAGGATGTCCACCACTGGAGAGACCAAAACAGTCGTTTTGAGGTGAGTATTTGGTCTGAGAGCAGTCCTGATGCTTGAGACCACTGGGTGGCCAAGGTCCATTGAGCTGCTCTCATGTGAAGACGAGCGTAGGGCACCACGTGTACCGTGGAGGCCATGTGGCCCAGAAGCTGCAGCATTTCTCTGGCTGACAAGTGGCTTCTGGACTGAGCCTGGGAGGCCAAGCTTATTAGTCTTTGGCCTCGGACCAGAGGGAGGTAGGCCCTTGCAGTGGTGGAGTCCAATTGGGCCCCTATGAATTCCAGAGACTGAGTAGGGATGAGTTGGGATTTGGGAATGTTTACCACAAGTCCCAGATATTGAAGAATACGCCTTGTGCGGTCCAGAGACATCTGGGCTTCTGACTGAGATGGAGCTCGGATGAGCCAGTCGTCCAGATATGGGAAGACAAAGATTCCCATGCCTCTGAGAAATGCGGCTACGACTGCCATGCATTTTGTGAAGACTCTTGGAGCAGAGGCCAGACCGAAGGGTAGTACTCTGTACTGGAAATGTTTTCCCTGGAACAGAAATCTTAGATATTTTCTGTGGGATGGATGGATGAGTATATGAGTGTACGCATCCTTGAGATCTAGAGAACAAAGCCAATCCTGACTCTGAAGGTATGGAAGGAGAAGGCCCAGAGAGAGCATTTTGAATTTCTCCTTGAATAGAAACCTGTTCAATTCTCTCAGATCTAGGATAGGTCTGAAGCCCCCTGTCTTCTTTGTTATGAGAAAGTAAGGGGAGTAGAAACCTAACCCCTGTTGTGGAGGAGGAACCTCCTCTATTGCCGCTTGGGCAAGAAGAGAAGAGACTTCCTGACCCAACAGGGTCAGAAGAGATGGGGGAGAACTGAAGTGCCTCACCATGGTATGGGGAGGAAGGCTGGAGAAATGAAGTTTGTAGCCCTCTCGGATAATAGAGAGGGTCCATTGCTCTGATGTGATTTGTTCCCATCTGGGAGCAAAATGAGCTAGCCTTCCAGGAATGGTGAGGGGCTCTGGTTGTTCTAGAGCCAGAAACGGCAAGTTCTCTAGAGGCAAGTCAAACCCCTGAGGGGGTTGAGCCTGCTGGGGTGTAGCAGACACTGCAGGCTTTGACTTTACCTGCTTAGATTGTTGGCGCTTAGCCGCAAAGCGAGGCTGAGCAGATTGCTGGCCAGTATTTGTGGGAAATCTGGTCTTTTTATAGTAAGGCCTTTTAAAAGGCTTCTTTTTGGCAGGGGTAGAAGTAGACTTGGAAAGTCTATCTAGAGTGGCATTTTCTGCATCCATTTGAGCAGCTTTAATCTGCCAGTCTTCCCCAAATAAGTTCTCACCGGTACAGGGCAGATTCCTGAGGCCATCTACAACCCAGGGTTCTAGGTCAGAAGCCTGGAGCCAAGCAAGACGTCGGGCTGCAATAGCAATTCCCGAAGCTCTGCCTGCAACTTCAAAGGAATCAAAGGCTGCCCTGTTGGAGAACTTGGAGACCTCTGAAAGTTGTGTCACCATAGAAAAGAAGTCCGCCCTTTGATCATCAGGGATAAAGGGGGCAAAATTCTGTATTTTTAGGGCAAGTTGCCCAAGATACATGCCCATATAAAGGCTATAAGAAATGATCCTGGCTATAAGCATACTAGCCTGGAACATCTTTCTTCCAAAAGAGTCTAGGTTCTTACATTCTCGCCCTGGAGGGGTAGAAGAATGCCTTTAAGGACTCTTTATTTTCTTCATGGCAGACTTCACCACAATGGAGTGGTGAGGCAGCTGAGTTTTCTGGAACCCAGGCGAAGGAGGGACCCGATACATGGTGTCCAACCTGCGGGAATGGGGAGACAGTGTTAAAGGAGTCTCCCACAAATCCATCAAGTGTTCTTGAAGGATTTCATGGACAGGCAGAGTGACTGCCTCTTTAGGAGCTTTTGAGTATCCTAAAATGTCCAATTTTTTTGACCTGGGTTCTTTTTCAGAAGATGTAGCAATAGAAAGTGCTTTTGCTACATCAACAATGAAATCCTGAAAGGATAAATCCTCTGGAGGAGACATCCTCCTCTTTGGAGAAGAGGGCTCCTCAGGAAGAGTAAGCTCAGCAGAGTCATCAGAGGAACTGAATTCATCAGAAGAATCTGAGTCTTCCCTCTGTACTGCCAATGTACGATATGCATACCGATCGGTATCGACATCGGGCGTATCGGGCATGGGATCGGTACCGGGCGAAAGCCGGAATCCGGCATGCGGAACCGATCGACGTTTGGAAGTCGATGGTCTCGGTTCCGGTGTAGATACCGGAACCGGGGTCGGTACCGATGAAATCGGTACCGAGGGCGTCGCAGCCTTAATGAATGCCAGAACGGCTTGCTGCATGGTCTGGACAGTACTGCCCATAGACGCCACTACTGCCTGGATGTCGGTACCGGTATGGGCCGGTACCCCAGAGCAGTCCAACAGGTGATCGGTCGAGGCCGTGCCATCGATGTCAACCTGTGACCCCATGATTGCTTTGGAGGCCGGAACCTCCCGCCGGGGTTTTTTGGCCTGGGCAGAATCCTCGAACTCAGAATTGAGAGCCTCTCGATCTTTAGAAAGAGATTTGCTTTTAGAGGATTTGCCCACAGAAGTTTTGGTTACCTGAGATCCATCCGGAGAGGAAGACCTGGATGACTGTGATGCTTCTGAAGGAAACAGCACATGGAGCTTGTTGGCCCGGTTCTGCAAACCACGTTTAGACATCTGGGTGCAGGATGGGCAGTCCGGTATGGAGTGTTCAGGTCCCAAACATTTGAGACACCATTCATGGGTGTCTGTGACAGAAATGACAGCACTGCATTTGGTACATTTTTTAAAACCAGGGACTGGCTTCTCCATGAGGAGAAATTGTGTAGGCCTTAAGGCCTAACAACAGGTACCAAGCTGTGCTGAAGAAAATAAAAAAGTCTTTTTTTTTTTTTTATAAAGAAAGAAAGAGAGACCGGCGATACCGGTTTCGGTATGGGGAAGGCAGGTACGCGGTCTAAAGAAACAAACAAAAGTAACAAATTCTTCAGCGGTGACAGGAACACGACCTGCTGGCTCCGCGGAAAAAGAAGAACTGAGGAGAGCTGGTCAGGAAGGCGGGAAGGCAGCGCGCATGTGCAGTGGGAGGTCCCAAAAGCTTTTCATCTGAAAAGCTGGGGAGCTTTCCCGCGCAGGCTCCGTCGGTACCGACGTACCCATATGTGATGACTTATTCCTGCTTGTTCCTGGAGATAGTGATGATCCCTTTCGGGCCATCTGTCTTCTCTTTTGCTAACGGGATCCCAAACGCTTGTGCCATCCGCTCAAAGATATCCAATATCCTTTTGCAGTCGTTATGGTCTTTGCCTACAAATAGGAAATCATCCAGATAGTGCACAACCGTGTTGAGGCCCGCCAGGTCTTCGACTACCCAGTGTAGGAATGAACTAAATTGTTCGAAATATGCGCATGATACCGCGCATCCCATGGGCAAACATTTATCATAGAAGAACTCCCCATTGAACGAGAAACCCAACAATGGGAAAGACTCGGGATGCACCGGCAATAGCCGGAACGCGGACTCAATGTCCGCCTTCGCCAGTTGTGCTCACGGCCCCTTGCTTCGTATGAGCCTAACTGCCTGATCCATGGTTGCATATTTAACAGAGCATAACGTCGGATCAATATAATCATTAACTGACTTTCCCTCCGGGTATGATAGGTTATGAATTAACCGGAATTGTCCCGGCTCCTTTTTGGGTATGACCCCCAATGGGGAGATTATGATGTCCTTGAATGGGGGTGAACGGAAAGGACCCGCTATTCTCCCCATGCCTATTTCTTTTGCTATCTTGCTGTGCGCGATCTCGTTGTATTTTTGGACAGATGGTGGGTTGTTTATAAAGCGCGCTTGTGCTTTTTTCATCAAAATTAGGGATGGGATGCGGAAACCCTGTGAGAAGCCATCTTTGATACTGATAGCTATGTCCCGCTTAGGGTAGGCTCTTAGCCATGGACGCATGTGCTCAAGTCTGATGGGTGTTGAGGCCAACCCCATTGGTTGAGCGTTGCTGTAATGCTCTGAAAGGCTTGGCCTCCCTTGATGCCCTGCAGGTGAAAGCGGGGTGTCCACTTCCGCATACTGAGCAGGAATGCTTGAATTTACAAGTCTGCCATGTACAACTCCCTGCGTTGTACTGTCGGCATGCCCGTCTCCCTGGCAACTGATTGGCTTGCAGCCATGGCGTGTTCTGAAAAGGCTGTTGCCACTGCGCGCTCGGCAGAGGCTGCTGCAGCCCGTCCTGACACCATGGCCTATTGGGCGCCATTTCTTCTGTCCACATGTCCAGAATTCTTTGATGCCATGCTAGGGTGGGATCTTCTGCCATGCTTCTCCTGAACTTCACATCATAGTTCAGCCAGGCCCATCCCCCGTATTGTTTATGTGCTCTGGTGATCGTGTCCAGGGTACCTGGTCAGATATGGCCCCGATGCGGGTTCCTTCTCCATCACCACGCTCATAAAGATGTGGAATGCTGTCACCCAATTGTTAATAGATTTGGGAATTGTAGGTTTCCTATCTCTCTCACTTCTTTTATCCTTATCTTTTCCACTGTTTGACTCGTCATCTTGATCCCTGAGCAGGAGAGAGAATAGGTCAATATATTCTCGCCTCCAAATCCTCTTTTTTATCTTTTTGGGTACAGACACAGCCAGGGAGCTCACCCCGCAGCGTGGGTCACGCTGGTATCGCACCAATCCAGCTGCGTTCTTTGGGCCGCCCCAGATGGCGTGCTCCCGCGGTCCTCGCCCCTCTGACTCTGCCCTGACCAGGCCTGTCTGAGGGGATTGGATTGTTTTGGGCTCCTCTTCCTTTTAAATTTCTTTAATGCATATTGTATCACATCTGCCCATGCTATGTCACCCTCACTGTCTGAACAGGAATCGTCAGATGATGATGTCAATAACTCTGGCGCCCCTTTTTCACACCCAGACTTACCATGCGCCGAGTTAGGTGTTGACGTGCTGCCACTCGTTGACGTTATTTCTTCGTTCGCGAAGCCTGGCATTCCCAGTCGTTGTCTGACTGAGGTCAGGCCGTGTTGCGTAACCTGTTCCCGAACCATCTGGAGCAGGTCATCCAGCTCTTGCCTCTGTGGAGGGGCTGAGCTTTCCAGTTGCTGTGGCACCTTCCTCCTATTAGTGCGCCTAGGCCTTACTGCTGCTGCACTGGTAGCTGCGTCATGGTTGGCCATCTGTGTTCCCCTCCTGCTTGAACTAGCAGCTGCCCGAGCCTTTGGTGCTGGTGCTGCCTTCGGTGTGGCCTTGGCGCCTCGTGTCCTGGAAGCCTTTTGTGTCTCCTTTCTCGGCATCTCTTAACTAGGATACAATTACTACGCAGAGGTAATGGAAAGTCTAAATTACTATCAGTCTCGGATGCTTGCCTCAATCCCGTGCTCCACTCGTTTCCTATAGCCATATATATATATATATATATATATTATATATATATATATATATATATATATATATATATATATATATATATATATATCTAGGGCTATCAATATCCATTTATCTCTACCTAACTCTATATATCTATACATATCTATATATCACTATGTAAACATCTTTATATACATATATCCCCCCAATTGAACATTAAGTACAATCTATTCCTTGTTAGCCTTCCAAAGCAGAACATAACAAAATCATCCTAACAGTCTGCAGTACCGCGTTTGTCCATGAGATGGCAGCCTTACACCATTACCTTACTGCATCACTTTAAAACATGGCTATGCGGCCTTTTTTTTTTTTTTTTTAAATAAAGAAAGAACCCTCTGGGCTGTGCCTTCCCACCCGTATCCGGCTGCAATTCTTGTACTTTTTATTTTACTAGTGATTGTTGCCCCAGCAGTTTGCTCAATTCGCCGTGCTTGGCCACGTGTACACGCGGTGTATTGTTGCCGCGCCAGCGTGGCCCGCACAGCCCATCACCCCTCCTATGACTCCCTGCAATTATGTCTCTGGACTAGTCCCCCATTACTGCCCACATCGATAAAGGTAGGGGTTTTGTTTGCCTTTATGCTGCTGTCCGCCATACAACCCCACCCTCCACACTGGACTCATCTGCCGCATCGCGAAACAGGACTCCCCGCCACGTTTTGAAGCGCCGCTAACCCAATGCTATTCCCCACTTCTTCTTTTATTCATTTAACTTTTCTTTTTATTACTTGCCGTGTGCTTCTCTCCGATGCTCTCCTTTAGATGCGGCCTCGTCGCAAATCCTGTCGATCTCAATCTCTGTCCGGCTTCCTCCAGGAAGGGGGGGTAGCGGCAAAAGGCCGAGCCAGCGCCGGGCGCGCTCTTTGTATGCGGCTCATTGCCCGCCCCCCCCCCCTGCCGTCCCCCCGCCCCCCCCCCCAACCCTCGGCCTGCCACTGCGCGCCTGTGCCCAGCCGAGTTAATTCGCAGCCGGGTCTTTTCTCAAACGAGTCAGAACTTGGATGTAGTACTCTTTATTGATTGTTTGGCCTTTTGGAGCATACTTATAATAGAAACATAGAAAAATGACGACAGAAAAAGACCACATCTAGCCTGGTAATGAAAGAAAACTGTGATCATGACCTTGACACTGCTCCTCACCGGATGGGCTTTCTTGGATCTGGGAGAGTTTGGAGTCTTCCATTGTGAGGACTGAGTCTCAGTTTCCAGGTCTTAACCATAAACCCATGATTCATCACCAGTAATAATCTTTTTGATAAAATCTGAGTAATTTTCAATGCATTCCAACAACTCCCTGGCTGCAGACAGTCTTATCTTTTTTTTGGTCAGGGGATAGGAGTTTCGGCATGAATTTTGCAGACACGTCTCATCCCTAAATCGACAGTAAGAATGAAATGTAGTGATCCGAAACTAATAGCCATGTCCTCAGCAAGCTCCATGATAGTCAATTGGCGATTTCAGGGTATTGAGGCATGCACTGCTTCAACTTTGTCTTTATTACTGCTCATGGATGGGCCTTCCAGAACGTTAGTCACTGTCAATACTTGGGCGGCCCTCTTGGAAACGTTTGTACCAGTCAAACTCGAGCACGACTCAGGCATTCGTCACCATACACTTGCTGTAATTTGTCATAAGTCTCTTTTAAAGAATCTCCAAGTTTCTGGCAGAATTTAATGCAGATTCGCTGTTCAATTTTTTCACTCATCATAAATCTTATGAACTACTTTTACACGATACCAAACATCACGTGATTAAAAGAAGTACAGCTATGATGCAGCCACACTACACTCTGTACACGCAGAGCACCTACAGTAACTAGGTCACTGCATGCTTACTAGCATCATGGTGCGATGTATTGTTATATAACCACACAAGTCTCCATACCTTTTGATCACACCTCGTATCATCAATTTTTAAAGGCATTTACAATGTTTGTAGGCCTGCAAATCATGTAAATGCCGCTCAATGGGATCACCAGCGGCACTAATATGGTTAGTGAAGCTGAAAAGCTGTGGGTGCTGCCGCGGCACGCTCTGATGCTAATCAGTTTGCTTCGGGGTGTACCAGGGGCGTTCTATGGTGGCACCCATTGCTAATCGGGCAATGGTGATGTTGAGTTGCTGCCCGGTTAGCGACACGTGGCGAAAATCAGGCGCTGCAGAAGCTAACTGGGCAGAGGCTAAATATCACTGCTGCCCGGTTAGTTTCATGACAATCCAGGCAACTCAGATATTCAATGCCAATATCTGGGTTTCAAGTTCAATGGCGATGGCTAGCTGTATTAGATTAGCTAGCCGGTGCTTCTAAATATAGGACCCAGAATATTTTTACTGAACAAACATCCTACATATCTTTCAGAGAGAGACTGTATAAATGCTCCCTAATATAAAAATGTGCACTTATCTATGAAAAATGTGTGTGTGTGGATCCACAACGACCAGGCATTGATGTTTTGGCAATACTAAGTATATGAGCATATAAAGTTGGCCTCACTTATGCCCATGTTTGATGCCTCATTGACATATATAATTTATAAAGTATTTTGTGTTCTAGTGGTATGGATCTAATGTGTCATGATGAAGGTTTAGAACACTTGCACAATTATGTTCAGTGAAGTTTTTATGAAATAAGCATCTTTTTGAACCTTACACATAAATGCCCTTTTATAAAATCATCCCCTTAGAGGTGCAACTGAGGTCAGGGTGTGAAAGAGGAAAATATTGGCCTTGTTCAGCGTTCTAAACCTGGCAGAGAACATGCAACCCAGTTCCTTCATATCTCGTTAGAAAGTGTAGTTACTCACCTGTAACAGGTGATCTCCAGGAACAGCAGGAATTTAGTCCTCACATGTCGGTACCGACGGAGCCTGCGCGGGAACGCTCCCCAGCGTCCAATAGGAACGCTTTTGGGAGCATACCTCAGCACATGCGCGCTGCCTTCCCGCCTTTCCAACTGTCCCTCTTCAGTTAAGTTTGTAGCCAAGGCCCTTTTACAATCCAAAGTATGAAGGTTTCTTTCTACATTAGAGGCGTGAGGCCTCGGAAAAAATACAGGAAGGTAAATTGATTGATTTAAATGAAAAGGCGAAACCACATTTGGCATAAAATGTGGGTGAGTTCTAAGAACAACCTTATCATGATGAAAACTAGCATAAGGAGGATCAGCCACTAAAGCTTGCAATTCACTAATGTGATGGGCAGAGGTGATTGCACTGTTCCCTCTAAGCTGCGAGCGCACACACCTCGCTGAGTGAGCACACATACTTTACAACAGAGCGCACAAAGATTACGGTTCTGATTCTGATAGAAAACACAAGACGTTCTTAAAATTGAAAAGTTGTTGTGTATTTATGGTTTTCACAAGTTCTACAATATTTTCTAGTGCAATCAATGTGGTGTACATACTGTATTCTGACGTGTAGTCAAATTTTAAAGTATATAACTCTGAGTGTCGTTATGTGGCGCACAAAAATTTAACCTTCCTTCAAAAGCTGCACAGCTGATATTTTATGCGCACACAGCCTACAGAAAATTAGAGGGAACATTGGGTGATTGCAATTAGAAAGATGACCTTCCAGGTTAAAAACTTAAGGGCTGCAGTGGCTAAAGGCTCAAAAGGCGGCTTCATGAGCTGCCCAAGAACTAGATTTAGATCCCATGCCACCGGTGGTGGCTTGATGGGAGGTTTAGTTAATAAAAGGCTTCTCATAAATCTTGATAGGAGTGGATGAGAGGAAATTGATTGTCCATTTAGAGGCTTATAAGAAGCTGCAATTGCACTAAGATGGACTCTTACCAAATTGGTCTTTAATCCAGAATTCGATAAGTGAAGGAGATACTCTAGTATCGATTCTAAGGGTATGACCAGGGGGTTTAATCCCCTCTTGGAGCACCATATAGTAAAACGTTTCCACTTGAAGGCATAATATCTTCTTGTGGAAAGTTTCCTAGAAGCCTGAAGGATATCTTATACCTGCTGGGACAGGTTGAAATCCTGGAGGTCTAAGCCTTCAACAACCAGGCCATGAGGTGCAGGGACTGGGGATTCGGGTGCCATAGCGTCCCGTTCTCCTGGGAAAGGAGATCTGGAGCATGCCCTAACTCCAGAGGTGCCGCTTGAGAGAGATGCAGAAGCAGGGAATACCACCTTTGGCGTGGCCATCGTGGTGCTATGAGAATCATGCGACCCCTGTATCTCTGAAGCTTGAAGAGTGCTTTGGGGATGAGGGGAATGGGTGGGAAGGCATAAAGGAAGTCCTGACCCCAGTGAAGGAGGAAGGCATCCCTTGCCAGACAGTTGTGTGCCGGAATCCTGGAACAGAACCGGGGAAGTTTGGCATTCAGTGGACTTGCAAAGAGGTCTATGTCTGGAGTGCCCCAGAGATGAAATATCTTTGCCACCTGGTCTAGGTGGAGTGACCACTCGTGAGGTAGCAGTACTCGACTGAGTTTGTCGGCCCAAAGGTTTTGAATGCCTGGAAGATATACCACTAGAAGGTGAATTTGATGCTCTCTGGCGAGGGCCCATAGTCGTAAAGCTTCGTTGCATAATGACAGAGAGCCCGTTCCGCCCTGCTTGTTCACATAGAACATGGCTACCTGATTGTCCATCTGGACTAGGCCTGTCTTGTAGCTGAGCTGGGCGTGGAACACTCGAAGAGCTAAATAAATTGCTCTTAATTCCAGGAGATTTGTGTGTAAACCAACCTCCTGTGGAGTCCAGGTGCCCTGGGTAGAGAGATGATCCAGGTGTGCTCCCCAACCCACCTGTGATGCATCTGTTAGGGTGGCCTGAAAGAGGTGTTGAGGGAAAGGAGACCCGTCAGATTTTCTAGTGATTGCCACCATTGGAGGGACAAAAATAGTCGTTGAGAGATTGTTATTTTGTCCGACAAATGACCTGTGGCCTGTGTCCACTGTGTGGAGAGGGTCCACTGAGCTGCTCGCATGTGGAGGCGAGCATATGGGACTACATGAACTGTGGATGCCATGTGTTCCAGTAACTGCAGTAGCTCCCGAGCAGTGAGGGAGGATTTGCCTGCTGCTTGGGAAGCTAGCTGCATTATGCGAAGACACCGGGCTTGTGGAAGGAAAGCCCTTGCCTGTCTGGTATCCAGAAAGGCTCCTATGAATTCTAGGCATTGGGAAGGAACTAGTTGAGATTTCGGGAAGTTTATTACCAATCCCAAGTATTGGAGGATTCGCATTGTACAGGACAGTGCAGTACTGGCCTCTGCCACTGTGGAGGCTCGGATGAGCCAGTTGTCTAAGTAAGGGAAGACGAAAATCCCCAGGGTTCGCAGAAATGCAACTACTACTGCCATGCATTTCGTGAATACCCTTGGTGCTGAAGCCAGACCAAAAGGAAGAACCCTGTATTGGAAATGTCTTCCCCTGAAAAGAAAACGTAAAAATTTCCTGTGATCTGGATGGATGAGCATGTGAGTGTAAGCATCCTTTAAGTCTAGAGAGCAAAGCCAGTCCTGGCTTTGAAGGTATGGCAGAAGAGTTCCCAGAGAAATCATTCTGAATTTCTCTCGAAACAGATATTTGTTCAATTCCCTGAGGTCTAGAATGGATCTGTGTCCTCCTGTTTTCTTTGGAATAAGAAAATAGGGGGAGTAGAACCCTGCATCCTGTTGAAGAATGGGTACTTCCTCTATTGCCCCTTGGGCAAGAAGTGTGGAGACCTCGTGATCTAGCAGATTGTCTGCAGAGGTTTGTGAATTGAATTGCTTTAGAATTGTAGGAGGGGGTAAGCTGTGAAAATGAAGCTTGTACCCCTCTCCTACAATGGACAAAGTCCAATCTTCAGCTGTTATCTGATGCCATCTGTTGACAAAGTGGCATAACCTGCCCGGAATATTGGGGGGTTGAGGACCCCTCAGAGGCAGGAAGGCAAAGCTCTCTAGGAAGGAGTCAAAGCCCTTGAGGGGGCTGAACCTGGAGAGCTGGTTGGGCTCTCAGGCCTTTTGGTTTCTTTTGCTGTCTAGTTTGTCCCTTTTGGGCAATCTGACCTGGAGTCTGAGTCTGCTGGGTATAGGAAGGATAAAACTTCCTCTTTTTGCTAAAAGAGGGTTGTTTTTTTTTATAAGGCTTCCTTTTGGCTGGAGTGGCTGTAGACTTTGACAATCTATCTAAGGTAGAATTGTCAGCATCTAACTCGTTAGCCTTCTCCTGCCAGTTCTTGCCGAAGAGATTCTCTCCCGTGCAAGGAATGTTGCCTAACTTGTCCTGTACCCAAGTCTCCAAGTCTGATGCCTGTAGACAGGCAATCCGTCGTGCGCCAATGGCAATAGCAGAAGTTCTGCTGATGTATTTGAAGCAGTCAAAGGCTGCACGATTGACAAACTTGGAGACATCCTGAGCATGCTTAACTAGAGTAAGAAAATCTTGTCTCTTATCATCTGGGAGAAATGGGCTCATAAGTTCCAAATCTCCTGTGATTTCTTTGAGGAACATTCCCATATATAGGATATATGAGCTGATCTTAGCTGAAAGCATGGAAGCTTGAAAGGTCTGCGTCCAAAAGCATCCAGAGTCCTGTATTCATGACCTGGAGGATTGGATGCATGCCTCTTTGCACTTTTCATCCTACGCATGGCTGATTCCACTACCATTGAATGATGTGGCAGCTGAGTTTTCTGAAATCCAGGACATGGTGGAGCTCCATACATAGTATCAAGTCCCCTAGAGTGAGGAGAAGTAGTCAGAGGTGTCTCCCACATTCTGAGCATCAAGCTATGTAGAATTTCATGGATAGGCAGAGTAGCTGCCTCCTTAGGAGCTTTAGGATATTGGAGGATTTCCAATTCCTTCGCTCTGGGTTCCTCTTCAGGAGCTACTGTGATTGAAATAACCTTGGTCATATCACAGATGAAATCCTGAAATGACATGTCCTCTGGAGGTGACAACATTCTGCGTTGGGGAGAAGAGGGATCTTCTAGCTGAAACCCTCTAGTGCCAGCAGAATTGTCAGAGTCTCCGGAATCGGAGGAATCAAAGTATTCCTGACCCCGATGCTCCTGCAAAGCACGATCCCGGTACCGATCGAAGTCGGTACCGAGGTGACCCGGTACCGCTTTATCCCCTCCAGCCAGAGGTGGCATGGGAAGAGTTCCCACCGGGGACGGTACCGTCGGTATTGGCATCATCGGTGTCGGTGTCGGTACCGGCATCGTTGTCGATACCGTGCCCTTGGGACCACCGGTACCGCAGCCGAAAGAAGAGCTGCGATACTGCGTTCGATAGCAAGAAACCTCTGGTCTATTGACGCTGCTGATGCCTGGGTGTCGGTACCGGTAAGGACAGCTGGAACCCCTGAGCATGGCACATGAAGTTCCTGTGAGGTTGAGGCCTCAAGAACATCCTGAAGCCCCATCGATGCTTTGGAAGCCGAAGCCTCCTGCTGGGGCTGTTTTGCCGGTGTGGTTCCCTCAAGGGCAATACCAATGGCCTCTCGATGCTTAGCAGGAGAGCTACCCTTTGAGGACCGGCTTTTGTGTTTAGTTACCTGAGATCCATGGGAGGAAGAAGAGGCCCTTGACGATGTCGATGCAATGGATGTGGCATCTGAAGAAAAGAGGGTACCGAGCTTTGCGGTCCGGTTCTGTCTTCCTCTTTTGGTCATCCCCATACAGGAGAGACATTCAATTGGAGAATGACCAGGTCCTAAACACTTTAGACACCAATCATGGGTGTCAGTGACAGAAATGGTACCGCCACACTTAGTACATTTTTTAAAACCACTAGTTGGCTTTTCCATGATTTAGGAAAAATGGGGCCTAATGCCCAAATTGGCGCCTAGTACCAAAGAGGAAAGTTTCTGAAAAGAAACAGTCTAAGTTTAAGGGTTTTTTTTTTAAATGAAAAGAAAAGAAAACAACCGGCCGTACCGGTAGGCGTTGTGAGGTAGGCAAACGCGACCACAAAAAAGAATTTTAAAGACGGAATTTTCTGCAGTGACAGGGAATAGGTCCTGATGGCTCCGCGGAAAACGAAGAACTGAAGAGGGACAGTTGGAAAGGCAGCGCGCATGTGCTGAGGGATGCTCCCAAAAGCGTTCCTATTGGACGCTGGGGAGCGTTCCCGTGCAGGCTCCGTCGGTACCGACGATACCCATATGTGAGGACTACATTCCTCCTTGTTCCTGGAGATAGTAAGCTGCTGACTGACATCTGAAGCAGCACCATGTGACTGGAGGCTCAGTCTCTGACAAGCCTTGGGAAAGAGCTCAATGGCTGCGGAAGTGCTGCTGCAACCTTGTCAAAGTCTAGTTGACTAACTTGAGCTGTTTTTGTGTATTGTATATTTTTTGGTTTAAGACATACCTCTTTTCTCTTTCTCCCCCTCCACAAGCTCTCTGCAAATACTGCATAAATTACTTCTGCGGTGCTACAAACAGCAGAATGAGCTGTAGATTCTTTGGTTTTAGCTGTAAGCAAGCTCTAAGGGACCCCAAATAACTTACCATCCACCTTAAAATAAATATCATATTGCATAATGTGCAATATTTCAAAATCTATCATCACATAACTTACCTGAATTAAAACTTTGCATGCCTAACCTTAATAGGCCTAAGATGTTGCACTGTTACATATCTGCTTCCATGTCAGAAGAGGCCAAGGTTTAACAGGTTTGCCCTTCCGCCTTCTACTGCAGTTTCATCTTAATCCACCAACTTTGCTGGCTCTTTAAACTAAATTTACTGCTAGATAATAAGGTACTCCCTTCCCAATTTTATTAACTGATACTCAGTACAGATCACAGTAGGTGTAATCTTTCTGATGCTTATAAAAGATCTCACAATTGCCACACCACCAATAATAAACTGAAAACTGATCTTTTGATTAACTACAAATACTCAGTTTCAGGACCTGAACTCTGGTGAAGCAGCGGAGTGCTAAACACATCCTTGGAAAGTGTGCTGCAGTAACAAATCAGGAACATGGCTGCAACATGGTTCACATTACACATATTTTTCCACTTTAACTTAACAGCGCTGGATACCAAGTTATCCAGGTTGAACATGAACCTACTGAAAGTAGCACTTCCACATAAACACAAAGAATTTAAATCTACAGTGAACAGGGAGCTAAACAAATAATTAACAACAGGTAATTTATTGGTAGGGGGAGAGTGAAGGAAGTAGGTATGAGTTTAGTGCAGAACTGTCTATGGGTTGAGTTGGGGGCTGAATCTGGATGCACTTCTCTCTTGCTTCTTATTTTCACGCATGAAAAGTAAGTTGAACTTAAAGCAAATAGGTAATTAGCAGTACCACAAAGTATAATGGTGCCAAGAGGAAGAAGATATACAGTGGGGAGCAATGGTTTGCGAACAATGAGTCAAAAAAATGACTGTAGGTGAAAACTGTGTTTGAAGCTCCAGTGGATTGGGCTGTTTTTTTCCTAACGGCCATTCTTCATATAGCGTAGTTACTCACCTGTAACAGGTGTTCTCCAGGAGCAGCAGGAATCAGTCCTCACATATGGGTGACGTCGGCGCCGACGGAGCCCTCGCGGAGCAATTTTCCCCAGCTTTCAAAGAAAGCCTTTGGGAATTGCAGCGCGCATGCGCGGTCCCCTTCCCGCCCAAAGGTGCCATCTTGGCCAGTCTCATGACATAGCAAAAAAGACAGCAAAAAAATTTGCAAAAACTAAATCATATGACTGCAACTCCACGGGGAGGAGGGAGGGTTGTGAGGACTGATTCCTGCTGCTCCTGGAGAACACCTGTTACAGGTGAGTAACTACGCTTTCTCCAGGACCAAGCAGGAAGTCAGTCCTCACATATGGGACTCCCAAGCTTAAGGCTACCGGAGACCCTAAGCACAAAAATGAGCTCCCTCTAGCTCAGCAGCACAGAAGGAAGGAATCTTCTCTGACTAATCTCCAACCGGTAGCCCCACATCCGGGATGGAGGGTAGGAGTTGCTTAAACCTCGAAGAGATTACGGAGGACTGCCTGTCCGAAAGCACTGTCCCTGCGGGACTCCCTCTCGAGGCAGTAATGGGTTGCAAAAGTCTGGCTCGAAGACCAAGTAGCGGCCCGGCAGATGTCTGCCAATGGAACAGAGCGGAGGTAAGCCACTGACGCAGCCTTCGCCCGAACACGATGAGCCGTGACTCGACTTTCCAACGAGAGGCCGGCCGCCCCATAGGTCCAAGTGATACAGTCAGCTACCCAGATGGACAGAGTACGCTTGGAGACAGGAAGCCCTAATTTATTAGGGTCGTAAGACAGGAAGAGCTGAACAGTCTTACGGTACTCCCGCGTACGATCAAGGTAGAAGTTAAGCGCCCTTCCACAGTCCAGGGTATGCAAGACCATCTCAGCTCGGCTGGAGTGTGGCCTGGGAAAGAAGGTCGGAAGCACCACCTCCTGATTGATGTGAAAAGGGGAAACCACTTTTGGAAGAAACTTAGGGTGAGTCCGCAGGACTACCCTGTTCTTGTAGAACCTAGTGTAAGGGGGATCAGACACTAGGGCCTGCAGTTCACTAACGCGTCTAGCGGAAGTGAGGACTACCAGGAACAAGGTTTTCCAAGAAAGAAAACGGAGAGGACAGGTAGCCATGGGTTCAAAAGGCGGACAGGTGATCCGCTGTAAAACCACGTTCAGGTCCCAGTCGGGGGCTGGGGGGCGCAAAGGCGGCTTAAGGAGGAGACCTCGGGAGAACCGTGCCACGAGAGGATGTCCGGAAAGAGGTCTGCCTTCCACCGGCACATGATGTGCCGAAATAGCACTGAGGTGAACCTTGACCGAGTTGGACTTCAGTCCAAGATTGGAGAGGGAAAGCAAGTACTGCAAGACCACCGACACCGAGCAGGAGAAGGGGTCCTGAGACTGTTGAGTACACCAGGTGGAGAAGCGACGCCATTTAAGGGCGTAGGATTTCCGGGTAGAGGGTCGCCTGGAAGCTAGCACGACCTCTTCCACCTCAGGAGGCAGCAGGAGGGGAGCAAGGACTACCCTTTCAGCAGCCAGGCCATCAGATGAAGAGACCTGAGGTTGGGGTGTAGGAGAGACCCCTGATCCTGGGTCAGGAGATCGGGTTGAAACCCCAGAGGCAACGGAGTATCTACCGCCAGTTGCATCAGAAGTGGGAACCACGGTTGCCTGGGCCACCGGGGAGCTATCAGGATCAGCGAAGCCTTGTCCTGGAGAACCTTGAAAAGTGTTCGAGACACCAGCGGCATGGGAGGAAAGGCATACAGAAGGCCCGTGGACCATGAGAGCAGAAAAGCATCCGCCGCTACTCGGAGGGGATGCGGTTCCCGAGAGCAGAACCGAGGAAGTTGCCTGTTCAGAGGACTGGCAAAGAGATCCAGCGTGGAGAGGCCCCACTGGAGAAAGATCCTTTGGACCACCAACGGGTCCAATCTCCACTCGTGTGGTTGGAGGATTCTGCTCAGTTTGTCTGCCAGGTAATTTTCTTGACCTGGGAGGTAGACAGCTCGGAGGAGGATCCCTCGACTGACAGCCCAAGCGCAGAGCTTTTGTGCTTCCCGACAGAGAAGGAAGGAGCCAGTGCCCCCTTGTTTGTTCACGTAGAACATGGCCACTTGATTGTCCGTCTGGACGAGGACGGACTGGCGAGCAGTAAGGTGGGAGAAGGCCCGGAGAGCCAGGCAGATCGCTCTGAGCTCCAGGAAGTTGATCTGCTGGGCAGATTCCCACGGGGTCCAGAGACCCCGAGTACATGTCCCTTGGCAATGTGCTCCCCAACCCATGAGAGAAGCGTCGGTCGTCAGTACCTGAACAGGCGGAGGAGACTGAAAAGGCATTCCGAGCACTAGGTTGGGCAGATGAAGCCACCACCGCAGAGAAGAGATCAGCGGGCTGGAGATTCGTACTGAGTCCGCTAGTCTCCCCGAGGCCTGACGCCATTGTGAGCGAAGGCACCATTGAGCAGGCCGCATATTCAGGCGGGCATTGGGGGTCACATGGACCGTGGAAGCCATGTGGCCGAGCAGTTTCAGAAAGTGCCTGGCCGAGACCCGGGAATGGCTGTGAAAGCGGCTGGCGAGAGCCATGAGCCGTTGCGCCCTGTCGAGCGGCAGAAAGGCTCACGCTTGAAGCGTGTTTAACCTGGCGCCGAGGAACTCGAGATCCTGAGAGGGGAGCAAAGTGGACTTTTCGAAGTTTATGACAAAGCCCAAGTACTGGAGCAGAGCCACAGTACGTTGCGTGGCGTGAGTGGCCTCCGTGGAGGACGGCGCTCTGATGAGCCAGTCGTCTAGGTAAGGGAAGACAAAGAGGCCTTGAAGCAGGAGATGAGCCGCCACCACTGCGAGACATTTTGTGAAGACTCGTGGTGCGGAGGATAGGCCAAAGGGCAGTACCCTGTACTGGTAATGATTGCCTGCCACCACAAACCTTAGGTACTGTCAGTGGCTTGGGTGGATGAGGATGTGAGTGTAGACATCCTTTAGATCCAAGGAGCATAGCCAATCTCCCTGCCGGAGGTAGGGCAGCAGGATTCCAAGGGTAAACATCTTGAACGTCTCCCTTTCCAGGAACTTGTTGAGGTTCCGCAAGTCCAGGATGGGTCTGAGGCCTCCAGTTCGCTTTGGTACCAGGAAGTACCTGGAATAAAAGCCTTGACCTCTCAGGTGGTGGGGCACCGGTTCCACCGCCTGTTCCTGAAGAAGACTTGCCAACTCTTGAAGGAGTAAGTCCCGGTGAAGAGGGGGTCGCAGAGGCTCCCCTGGAATGTAGGGGGGAGGTACCTGGTGGAAGTGTAGAAGATAGCCCTCTCGGACTATGTGGAGCACCCAGGTATCTGACGTGACGTTGGAACACCTGTGGGCAAAGTGGACCAGCCGGCCTCCCGTGCTGAGAGGAACCAGCGGAGGGGGAGAGGCTATGCTGAAAGAGTCAAAAACCCCCACCCTGCGGAGCAGGGGCCAGTGGCGCAGGCTTGGGGGCTTGCTGCCTACGGGACCCGTTACCCCGTCCCTTGACCTGCTGGCCTTGTTGGGGAGCGACGGAGGCCTGATAATGAGGGTAGTGTTTATAGGCAGCCATCTTCCTCGGGTAAAAGGGCTTTTTCCCCGAACCCTTCTTCTTCTGGGAAGGGACAAAGGTTTTCCTGGAGAGCCGAGTCCTGGTGAGAGTCTCCGTCTCGAGTTGTGCAGCCTTCTCGTCCATAGGTTTGCCAAAGAGGTTTTCACCTCTGCAGGGGACATCGACCAACTTGTCCTGCACCCAGGGCTCGAGGTCGGATGACTGAAGCCAAGCCTGTCGGCGGGCCCCGATGCCGGCTGCGGCTACTCGAGCCGATGCATCAAAGCCATCATAGGCTGCTCGAGAGATAAACTTTGAGCACTCTCGAATACCAGTGGACAAGGCCAGGAACCTCCGCAAAGGTTCCTCGGAGAGACCAGCAGATAATCCGGCTATCTCCTTAGCCAGGTCCCTGAGATACATGCCCATGTAGAGCTGGTAAGTCTGGACCCGACAAGCAAGCATAGAGCCCTGGAAACACTTCTTACCGATGCCATCCAGGCTGCGGGCTTCCCTGCCGGGAGGCACCGAGGAGTGCATCTTCTGGCTCTTGAGCCTATGCATGGCCGATTCCACCACCATGGAATGGTGCGGTAGCTGTGCTTTTTGGAAGCCAGGGCTCTTGCGGACTTGATATATGGCATCGACCCGCTTGCTTAATACCGGCGACGACGCCGGGCTCTCCCACATGCGGAAGAGAAGTCGTTCCAGCATCGGAGGAACCGGTACAGTAAAATGCTCCTTTGCAGGAGAGTCATACTGGAGGGCATCGAGCTCTTCGGCTCGAGGCTCCACCTCGGGATCCGCAGGGAAGGCCAAGGCCTTGGCCATATCCCTCACGAAGTCCGAGAACCGGGCATCCTCCGGAGGGGACTGTCTCCGAGGTTCGGACTCGGGGGAGTCCGAAGGAATACACCGAGTCCGAAAAGAATCAGGTGACTCTTCCACCTTGGATTCCCAGGCGGACTCCTCAGAGGAGGAGTCGAGTGGCTCTGGCCGGGCGGGCGCAGACGGCATCGACGACCGCGGCCCCGAACGGGAGGCCGAAGGGGACCTCGACCGAGGATCGACTCGAGCCCGCATGGACTCGAGGAACGGCTCGGTCTCCGGGGTCGACTTAGACGTCGACGTCCCGGTGGTCAGGGCAGAAGCGCCAGCGAGGCCGGCGATCAATGCCCGCTGCTGGTCCATGAAGGCAGCTAGGCTGCTCTCCAAGGCCATCAACCTGAGTCCGAACTCAGGAGACCCAGCAGCCCCCAACTCGGGCCCCGACGGCGTCGGGCCCGACGTCGGACCCCTCGGAGGCGAGTCCACGAGGACAACAGCACTTACGTGAGCAGACGAGTCCATCTCGAGACGAGGCTGCTTGGACGGCCGCTCCAGCTCCAAAGACCCGGGACGACTATCGGGGCTATGCGACCTGGCCCTCGCGGAGCCAGGAGCGTCCACCGACGCCGTCCTCGCGGGTTTCTTCCTCCGATGATGTTCCCGGGAAGGAGACCCCCTCTCAGAGGAGCTCCGACGGTGTTCAGAGCCAGATTCCCTGGACACTAACGCCTCTGACGAGGTCCGGGTACGGCTGGGGTCAGAGAAGATTCTCTCCCTCTGATGCTGCTGACTCCGCAAGGATTTGGCGGACATCTTGCCACAGGCCCCACAGATCATTTCTTCATGATCTGGGCCCAGGCAGCGGAGGCAGCAATCATGTGTGTCGGTAAGAGACATAAGTTTCTTACACTTAACACACTTCTTAAAACCACTGGCGGCCATCGGGGGAAAAAGGGCCCCTGCGAGGTCGAACGTTCGTGCCGCCAGGGAAAAGTGAAAAAAGCACGAATTTGTCACTAAGGACAGAAAAAAACGAAAAGAAGGGGAGGCCTCGCAACCGGCGTTGCGAGGCCGGACGGAAAAAGGACCGGCGTCGAACCGAAGAAATAAGAATAAAATAATAAAGAAAATCAACTTTTCAGCGGTGACTTGTAGACAACGTCTGTAGGGTTCCGCAGAAAAAAGAAGACTGGCCAAGATGGCACCTTTGGGCGGGAAGGGGACCGCGCATGCGCGCTGCAATTCCCAAAGGCTTTCTTTGAAAGCTGGGGAAAATTGCTCCGCGAGGGCTCCGTCGGCGCCGACGTCACCCATATGTGAGGACTGACTTCCTGCTTGGTCCTGGAGAAGCAGATTTTTCCTAATGTGCAGTCCATTAGGCTTATTTTTCAATTAGACTTCACTGCAGTTGAAGTTTTCAAGATAAAGAGACATAGGTTCATTATTTTGTTTGAAAAGTCTCAAATGTTTGTTTTGACAATAAGTATGGTGCATGATGCGAGTCAGATATACTGTACAGTACATGTATACTACCTGCATGTATGTGTACATATGCTGATCATATAAGGTATCATTAATTTCAGAACTTTGTGAGCATTTGTATGGTTTATGAGAGTTTGGGGCCAAAGAGTAACCCTGCACAAAAGCTCTAGTGCAGGCTTTCCTAACGTGAGTTTAACAATGACCTTTTTGCGCAGTGATGCAATAAGCAAATAGCATGCAAATCAGTTGTGTGCAAAAAGTTGGTGTTAAACAAAGAAGCAAGCCAGACACATGTGCACAAGGACCTGCTCTAACTCTGGCACCTATGTGCATACACCGGCTTGGCCAAAAAATAAAGTCATCTGAGGCGATGTCTGATACCTCACCTCAGATGACCAGATTCCCCAGTGGCCCCAATCCCTTCCCCAAAACGGAAAGGTCTGGTGGACAGGAAAATCCCTCCAACCCCCAAACCCTCCCTAATACTTTAATAGTTGGGGGGCAGGAGTGCTGCCCACATGTTCCCGTCCTTGCACCAACTTGCACAATTGCAGTGCCTGGCTCCACACAGGAAGCGGGTTCAGCTGTTCCAGGATGCAACCAGAGGGGGGGGGGTCACTGCCATATAAGGCATTTTTTTACCTTATATGGCAGTGATCTCCACCTGTTGCATCCCAGGATGACCGCATGGGGCCAGGCACTGTCATTTTGCAAGATAGCAGCACAGGGGCATGTGGGCAGCACTGTCACCCTACAACTTCTAAGCATACACAGCTTTCATAGTAAACATCTAATTGCAAACAACATACTTCTGCTTTTATAGTTTAACTATGAGATGAAACTCAAGTAAAAAAAAAATCCATTAAAATCACCTGTGCGGGTTCCGGTGAAGTCAGCAGGCAGGATAGCCGTATGGTGAGGGAGCTCCATGGCAGTTGGCCTCTAACAGAGCAATAAAGGTGGAAGGACCCAACCCTGCTAGCCCCGAGCAACACCAGAGCGATGGAAAAACCGAAGGGTGGAATGTCGGTGAAAAAAAGATTGGCGGCGTATCGCTCTGCATACGCTATTGCTGCAGCAGCACGGGGAGCTGAAGGAGATGGCAAGATGGCCGCCAGGAGGGTGAGTGATGCCAAGGATGAGGTGGATGAGGCCTTGAGCTTCAGGGTAGCAGAAGTGCTAAAATATGGCTTGATGAACTTAAAGAGGAGCTGAAAGCCGAAATCAGTGGGGTTAAAACTGAAATTAGAGAGACCCTGGGGGCATTGAGGCAAGATTTGGCGGACCTCAGAGCTAGAGTAGAGGAAAATGAGAGACAAATAGAGCATCAGTTGGACATGCTTGAAGAACTGCAGAGCAGGTGGGAGGAATTAAAGCAGGCACAAGAACCTTTGAAAGAAAAGACCGAGGACTTGAAGGATCACTCCCAGAGGAGCAATATACGGGTGAGAGGAATACCGGAAGAGCCTAAATATAGAGACTGCTATGCAGTGCTCAAAGAAGTGTTTGGGTCATTGTTTAGAGTGGTTGAGTTAGAGCCTGCAGGAGAGGAGACCCAGGTACAAATGGAGCAGGCGCACCGGAGCTTAGGGCCTATTAAAGAAAATCGCCCCCGAGACATAGTGGCGTACCTGAGCAACTATAAAATGAAAGAGCGGATCCTGGCTGAGGCTCGAAAACAGGGGCCTTTCCAATGGGAGGGCCATATAACTGAGAAGTACCAAGACCTGTCACCAGGAACTCTACAGCGCCGGCAGGAACTGAAGGAAGTGACGCCGCTTTTAAGGAGAAAGGGCTTGAAGTACAAGTGGTTGTAACCCTTTGGGCTGGCAATCGCGGTGAAAGATACAACACGGCGTGTGAAGAACAGTGGGGAAGCATGGAGAGCATTGAAAGAACTTGGGGTTCAGAATATCCCGGACATTTCCTGGAGTAATTGCAAGCCAGAGCCAACTGTGGCACCTAAGAGTGCAGGTTTGAGGTGGCAGAGAGTAAATGTACAAGGCCAGAGGTTGACCAGATTATCAAAAGGAAGAAGTGGGGATGACACCCTGGAGAAGGACATCTTTTGAAAGCGACTTTACAAGCAGAAAAAAACACAGTTGTGGCTGGGGAGGGCCTGAGGTTGGCAGGGAGGCTATTCCTGACAACCTTATTTGAAGGTTTAAGTCTGGGGTTGGGTGGGCATGGCCTGCAGGGATTGTTAAACATCAGGTTATAGGATAAGAATTGTGTAGATACTCAGTAATATCTTTGTTAAATATGATGTTTAAATGTTTGTTACGGGCATGTATGCTCGAAGTGTGGAGCCCAAAGTTAGTTAAATTGCGAACGATGGGGTAAACGGGAAAACAGTTAAAAGTAATTGAATACCCAACATAAGAGTTAATTGTATTCCGAATCTCAGATGGTGGGGGACAGAGGGGAAAGGCTTAGTGAGAAGCAGGGGAAGTGGGGGTAATAGAGATAGAGCCGGGAAGGCATAGGGATCCCAAGCTTATGTAAGTGGGGTAAAATGGAAGGGAAGAGGGAGCAAATGGATTCATAAACAGGGGCGGCGGGGGAGTAAGTAGAGAGAGAAAGAGGCCGGGACAGACATCACCCCCCAGGATGGATAAATCTCCAGGAGCAGACAGAAGAATGGGGGAGGGGAAGGGTCGGGAGCAAAAGCAGTAGGGAACCAGCATATAACCAAATGGCAAGATGGTGCAAATAGGCACTATAAATGCAAAGGGGCTTAATACTCCACAGAAAAGACATCACCCTCTTTAGGGAGGGCGAGAGACTGTGATGGGATATCGAATTAGTACAGGAAACCCACTTACGGCGTAAGGATGAGGAGTTATTGTCTAGTAGTCAATACCATATTGTTTTTTTTGGAAGTCCTAGAGGGGCAGGGGGGTAGAAGGAGGGAGGGGGTGGAAAGAAAGGGTGTATGGCTATTTGGGTAAGGAGAGGGTGCCCATTCCAGCTGGGGGAGATAATACGAGATAAAACAGGAAGGGTGTTGCTACTAAAAGGAGAGTTGATGGGGGAAGCGATCACCTTGGCAAATATCTATGCTCCAAATACGAGACAAGTCCCCCTTTGGAGGGAAGTTCGAGAGATATTGGGCCGATCAGTTCATGGGAAACTGGTCATGGGAGGGGATTTTAACTTGGCATTGCACCCCAGCTGGGACCAGCAGGCCAAAGGAGCTGATGGTAACGCAAAAAGCTGCCCAATAGTGAAAGAAATAATAAAGAAATTTCAACTTTCAGATGCATGGAGGACACAAAATAAGGACAGTAGAGAATATACTTTCTACTCACACCCACATAAAAGCTTCAGTAGGATAGATTACATATTGATTGATAGAATATGGGAATTAAAATTGGGGAAGGCAGAGATTGGTAATATAACGTGGTCTGACCACACCCCAACCTGAGTGGAAATTTGAGAAGCTAGAAGGGAAGGGGGAGTACGCTTTTGGAGACTGAATGAAAGTCTTCTTAGAAGGGAAGAGTATTGGAGGTGGTTTGGGTGGCACATCAAAAGCAGGAGAAAATGATGCCATTATCAACAGATGCTGAAAAAGCTTTTGACCGTGTTAACTGGTGATGCAAAGAATGGGATTTGGGCCCCACTATTTAAGACTATTTAACCCCAGGGACAGGATGAGAATCAATGGCAGATATATACTTTTAGGTTAGAGAGAGGCACTAGGCAGGGATGCCCAATGTCTCCACAACCTTTTGCATTAGCAGTTGAGCTTTTAATGCAGACCGTAAGAATGGAAGTGGGGATCCAGGGATTAGAGGTAGAGGGTCAGCAACATAAAATATCCCTATTTGCATGCGATATACTATTAAAGATATTGCAGCCAGAGAAAATATTGCCAAGAATATTGGAAGTAATGGAGAGGTATGGGGATGTGTCAGGCTTTAAAGTAAACATGGACAAGACAGAGGCACTTATCACATTACATAAAAGCAGTGGTATCCAAATTAAAACAGAAGTATCCCTTTAAGTGGGCTCACAAGGCCATCAAATATCTGGGGGTGATAATGGCCCATCCCCAGACACTATACGAGAAGAACTATCTCTCACTGTGGAAAAGGATGGCTCATGATTTGGGGGAATGGACTGAGCCTGAAATATCGTGGATGGGATGTACAGCAGCAATCAAAATTAATATTTTGTCCAGGGTTTTATATTATTTTCAAGCACTTCCCACAGCGATTCCAACAGGGCACATGAAAGATCTCCAAAGGAAAGTGTATAGATTCATATGAAAAAAAAAGCCACCACAAATTGCCCGAGCAGTAATGTACAAGCCCAGAGAGGAGGGAGGATTAGGGGTACCAGATTTTCAGTCATATTATTGGGCAGCACAGACCAGACATCTGATGGATTGGTGAGAGGGAGGGGAAAGGAAAACGTTCGTGAATTTGGAGGGGGCGGCAAATAGGGGGCGGCCTTTGGGTGACCTTCCATGGATGGCTAGGGAGGAACGGGGGCGTCAAACACAAGAGAATCCATATGTGCGACATATCCTTCAGATGTGGGATAAGGTAAGGGGGTCAAATAGCGGGTATGAGATACATGGAATTCTCGGTAAGGAAGGCATTATGCTACACGAGGGACTTTGTCACGGGACAAGAGGGAAGCATATATAAAAAATGGGAGAGATTGGGATTAAGGTGGTTTTATCAGTTCCTGGATATGGGAGAGTGGGTTTCATTTGGGGAATTACAAGAGACATATCAATTAGGGGCAGGGAGTATTTTTCATTATGGGCAGGTGATCCATTATCTAAAACAGAAATTAGGCAAAGACGGATTAGAGCGGAACTATACATATCTAGAAGCTATATGGTATAGGAAAAGGCAGTCCTTGGCAGTGTCCATACTATATAAAGCGGTGAGAGGGGGGAAAAGATGATAAGTTGGATATATGTTGACTTGGGAGAAGGAGTTGGGTGCAAACATAGAAATAAAACAATGGAAAACAATCTTTGATCAAGTCCGACGCTTACCCATTTCGGTGGCTATTAGAGATTATTGACAAGTTTTAATGAGATGGTATTACACGCCAGTTAGATTAAACAAAATGTTTCCATCAGTGTCAAAAGGGTGTTGGAGAGAATGTGGAGAAGAGGGGTTAATGTTCTATATTTGGTGGACATTCCCCCAGATTAAGCTTTTCTAGGAGCAGGACCAAAAGTGGATACAGCAGGTAGTAGGAGTAGAAGTACAGAGGGAACCTGAACTATTTTTATTGGGATGGTGGAGAGAGGGAAGCCCGAGCAAGGAAAGGAGGCAAATCATGGCCTGCCTAAGTGTGGTGAAATGTGAAGTAGCATATAGGTGGAAGCAGGTGGGGCCACCCCTAATAGAGCACTGTGTGGAGAGGCTCCATCAAATCTATCTAATTGAAAAATTGACAGCTATTCGCAGACAGCAGAGGAAAAAGTGAGGGGGAATAGCAGAATATGCTGGATTACCTACGTAAGAAAGCTGGGAGGGGGGAGGAAGGGGGTAGGTACAGCAATAGCAGAAAGGAAGGAATACATTGAAAGTGTTGTTCGAAGTTGCATTGATCTATGCAGTCTACAGTTATTGATATTGTATAGAGTGAAGATTTGATTCTTCTTTCAATAAAAAACTTTAAATAATAAAAAAAAAATCACCCATGCAGTCCTGTAGTGTTTCACTATCAACCTATTACTTCTCTGTAACCAGTATTTCACTCTACTATAAGGAAAAGGTTTAAGGAATGGGTCAATAGAATCAGGAAAACCACTACAAAACCCAAGTCTGAACTGCTGTTCCTACAATTCAATCCAGCACCTAAAGAACATATTAACTATGTTTTCAGATACTGACCTGGAGGAGGATTCAAGTACACGCTGTTACAGGTTAGCAGTTTCTTTACAAACTGGAAATATTCTAAGCTGTATTGCATGCGATTGTGCATAAATTGCACATTCTGTTTTCGAACACTACGTTCTATGGCTGATGGCATCTTAATCTGGTGAGGTTTAGTGGTGACCACAAGTTCTGTAATATATTTTATTAGTTCATTGTCTTTGTCCTGTGCATCCATACGTTCATAAAAAAGAATGTAAGCATTCCACCACCTCTTCTGGCGTCTATAGGACATGCGCTTCATCATATGATCAAACACTTCCCCCATGTACTCGCCACCAAAGCACTGGTTCTTCATTTCTTCATCATCATCCATTTTACACTCTGTTACATCTCCATCATCAAATTTATACCAACGATTTTTCTCACCATCTCCACCGTTCCTTTGGATGATGTACGAGTAATAATGACCACCACTGGCCTGACCACTGTGCACTAACACACCAACTAGTCTGTATTTTGTACTCCCAGATTGTTCGTTCTCTGTCTGTTCATTAGGGATCATCTGATTTTCAGGGGGTACTTCATCTCCTTCCAACTTTGCTACACCTGCCACTGTGTAAGGTTCCATATCCAGCTCACGAGGAAACTCAAAGTAGTCATTGAATTTGATTGCACATTCCCTTTCCCAGTCATAGTCAAATCGTTTCAGCTGGATTGCAAGGACTGGAGGCAGCTTCTTGATAAGCAAACGCTTCACTGTATCAACCTAGAAAAGCAAAAATTCATCAGCAAATAAAGTAAAAATTTCTTGTAAGCATTACCAAACACTGGGAATTCAAACTATGCTGAGGAATCTGTCAGCAAAGAACTATCAGTAATAATGCAACCTTTCTCTCGTCTCCATCTGCTGACAGTGGAACATAACTTGATTATCTGGAATGGTATGGTAGAAGCGAGTGCCAAGATCAGATAAAGCTGCTGCAGTATGGCTATTTCAGCTTTCATTTTCCAGAGGCTGCAATTACTGACCCTTAGAACCACAAGAACTTAATTTGAAAGAAAAGGCACTCTGAATTGCTATCCGTTCATTCCCATCAGCATAACAATAAGCATTTGCATATTCTGGGTATTAATGTCTCATTTTCATACTAGTTAGTTCGTACAGTATTCATTAAACTGGATTGGGTATCGCAGTCTAGTGCAGTGCTACTCCCCCTTCCCTGGAGGTACATCTAGGATTACTGTAGTGAATATCCTTCAGAGATATGCACGCAGCAGGTATCCAGTATATGCAGATTTATCTCCTGCACAGTCACTGCAGTAATCCTGAAAACATGACTGGCTAGGTATGCCTCCAGGGTAGGGTTGAGAAGCACTGGTCTAGTGAACACTACAGGGGAAGCAGCAGCTGCACAGAGCAGTGCTTCTCAATCTCCTTCCTGGAAACATACCCTGCCAGGCAGGTTTTCAGGATCACTGCAATGAATATGCATTAAGTGTGGTGTGGAGGAGTAGCCTGATGGTTAGGGCAGTAGCTTGAGACCAGAAAGACCAGGATTCAAATCCCACTAACACTCTCTGTGGCCTTGGGCAAGTCACTTAACTTTCTATCGCCTTTGTAAGTTACCTACAGTACCTTATTGTAACTCACCTTGAACTATTACTGGAAAGGTATAAGCCAAATACTGATAAATATGCAACTAGTAGTAAACTGGGTTTGCATAAAATTGCTCCCTTATATGCAAATTTATTTCATACATATTCATTGTAGTGATCCTGAAAACCCAACTGGCTGGGTGTGCCTCCAAGACAGACTTGAGAAGCACTAGTGTAGTGGGTTGAGAACCATGGAAGCCAGGACTCAAATTCTGCTTCTGACATCAATACTCCTAGTGAGAGTGGGCAAGTCACTATCTCCCACTGCCATAGCTACACCCAGACTGTAAGCTCTGAGGAAGGCATATCTTGTTCCTGAACACTTATTGGCACTATAGAATGCTGCCAATCGAAATAGCACTATAAAAGTGATAAGTATTACTACTGAGTATTAATATAGCTAATACTTCTCCGAACAGTAAAGCACTCACATTACCAGCAGCATTATCGCGTGCACATTATCACAGGAACTCAAGTTCCCCTTCCTGATGATAAAGGAGCATAATGCCCTGAAATGCAACCATCTGCCTCACACTAAAGCATGTTTCCTTTCCACACTGACCTCTTTTGAAGAATAAGGCCTTTTGGGCCTCCCTGTTTAGCACTTCCTCTCAAGAAAGAGAGAAGTGGAAGACTGTCCCCAAAACCCCATTTCCCACCTCCAAAAGGAAAAAAATTCCTTTTCATCTTCCCTTTCTGACGAAGTGCTCCTCAGTTGCTCCTGACTATTGGTGCTGTCATCTAAAATGGCCTCAAATGACTCTAGGTTGCTCACCTTTCAGTCAGTCTATGCCACTCTGACTCATGGTACCAGTGGAGCAAAACCTACTAGAAATCACTTCTGCTTAAACAAACTGTGGAAGGAGGGAGAGCTTAAGGGCATCTTTTGGGACAGAGTTTACACATGCACACAGAGAGCTGCCTGGAGGAACTTGTTTGCCTTTTGCCCAGAAGCACTGGCATACACCTTAGTGTCCAGATGCCATCAGTAGACATTTGAGACTACCTGAGCTATGCTTAACTTATGTGGCTTTATAAGGATCGTGAAAATACAGTATTGTAGCTTAGAAAATATACTTCAAAGAAAGACCAAGCACTCTTGGTCTGGAAGGTGGGGGTGGGTATATTTATGATTAGGAATTGTATGGATGTTGTTGGGGGGGGAGGGGGATTGTTGATTTAGAATATAGATTCTGAAGGAGGTTTATTTGTAACCAGATTTGAGATCTTAAACATGAGAAGTAGAGAATCAGTTCATGCTTTTATCTGCAGGAAGAATGGGCAATATGCAAACAGTCAATTTACCCTTGTAGGTGAGCTTTTTGAAATCTCCTTCATTATGCATATATTTACAAAACAAAGTTTAACATTTAAAAGTAAGATGTCCAAATATGCATTTTTATAGGAATGTTCTGGAACGGATGGTGTTGAGATGATTACAAATGAATTTAATAATCAAAATTTTGGCGAAATAGGCACGAGGGATTTAAAAATTAAATTCAGAGGGGGCGTAAGGCTGACGTATCGCCTAGGGTGCCTAATATTGTTTCACTGACCCTGGGCATAAACCAATAAAAATAGACCATGATGATAGGCTAAAGGCTCTAGTTAATGCTATTACCAATTTAGCAAGTACTAAAGTTCTGGAATAATTGGATACAGCTTATCTGTTAATTTTTTAATTATCTGCCATTGACAAATTATATGTGAACGAGCAGGGAAAATATTTACAAAAATGGTTAAAATTTTCTAGAAAGTAAGACTACCTTCCCACAAAAACAGGAAAATCCAGAGTACCTTTTTGTTGCATTTTTCACAATGATATGCATTTGCACCTTCCAACAAGTCTCCTTTCACATACTGTTCCAGAGAGTCCAGGAGGTTTTGATGGTTTCGGATATCTACATTCAGAGTTGTAAATGATTCCTCACACTCATACCTGCAAGAAAAGTCAGATCTTAACTGTGCATAATTGGCAAGTTCTAAAGTAGTATTTACCTAGATTTTTAAATATAAACTGAAATTTGTCTGGATTCTCTTCCTTCATCTTTGACTTACTCATGAGACTCCTTTCTTCTCTCCATTTTGTGTATAAGTAACACTATTACCAAAATTCCATCAGACAGAAAATCTGGTCTATAATCGTTCCATTTACCCATTAAGCATTATCAAAGGATTCTCAATTCCTTTTTTTCCCCTTTTAATATTTTATGCCCAATCAACCTGAAACAACTGTCTCTCCCAAAGCTCATCAACTTTTTATTTGCAATAATTACAACCAAAAACACTTGGTCCCACACACAGGGTTCTTGACACGTGCTAGGATCAGGCATTACCCAACATGCACCAAATATTAACTTTCAGTCCTCCTGTTTAAACGCTTCTCCCTCTACTCCCCCGAAGACAGCCCCACATTATCAAAAAAAGGAGCAGGAGAAACCCACCATCTATCCCACATAATATCCATGGGTGGCCACTGCCCTCAACCTAAACTCTGAGTGCGCCTTCTTGCCCCACTCTAAACTGCTTCTCAGGGGTACCTCCATTACCCTTCTTAAATCCCATTCAGAAAAGCAAATGAAGACCCTCACTTACCCAACCCTCCTCCAATGCCTGTTCCAGTTCAACTAACCTCCACTCACCACATCCCCTCTATCCCTATCCTATAACCTCCCAAACATCCCCAGCTCTAGGTACCCTGCAGACTACTACTACTATCACTCACTTATTCCTTCAAATTAATGTGATGGCTCAGTATTTGATGGACCACAGCTGTTTTGAACGCGATCTCTGCGATACAGCTTCTCAACCAGTCCGATTATACACGGTAATCCTTGATGGCTTTGTGTTCATTCTGATCCAACAACGTGACTAGTTTTCACACTAGCCTGTCGCGGTATTGTCAGTTTGATAACGAGCGTATGGTGATTCTCCCCCTGAGGAAGGTGTTGCCGAAACGCGTTGGGGTTCCCTTTGCACAATAAAGACCCTTTGTTCTTCCAACATCTCCTGCTCCTTGTGTCTGCTTGTACTGCCTGCAGGAGGTTGCTCCTCCTTGTGTTCCAAGACCACCTTGTGCAACAGGTTCTCAAATGGATTCAGATCTGGAGACAGGGCAGGCCAGTCCATTGACTTGATGTTGTTCCACTGCTTCCAGCTGATCACCTGTCTGTAGCGATGGCAGGGTGCAGTGTCATCTTGGAAAAGGAACTGGCCAGGAAACAGCTGGTGTGCTAATGGCACCATACACCTTTGCAATATGGTGATGCACTTGGCCCCGTTGACCATTCCATCGACAATGTGAAGACGTCCAACGCCACTGGCAGCCATGCAGCCCCAGACCATGACCTTCAAAGGATACTTCACAGTGAGGTTGAGACACTCAGGCTTGAATTCCTCTCCAGGAAATCTCCTCACATAGGTGTGGGCCTGGTTACCAAACAGGCAGAAGGTGCTTTCATCGCTGAATAGCACCTTTTCCCACATTTCAGTCGACCAAGTTGAGTGCTTTCTTGCCCACACGATCCGTTTGCGCCTTTGTATGTCAGTCATCAGTGGCTTATTCCGTGCTTTGCAGCCGCGGAGACCAAACTGCAGGCACCAGCGATGAACTGTTGATGAGCTGATACTGACCTCACTCTTGTCTGACCACTCTTGAAGTAGCTGAGGAGAGGTCAACCTGCGATTATTCCGTGAAATGCGTCATAGTGCGCGGTCCTGGCGTGATGTTGATGCACGTGGACAACCTGAACGAGGCTTGTCCACCACTGAACCCGTTTCTTTCTTCTTCTGTACAATCTTAACAACAGTGCTCTGACTGCAGCCAACTTTTCTGGCTATCTGACTGCTTGAAAATCCTTCCTCGCTCATAAAGGACACACGAACACGCTCCTCCAACATCAGGGTCCGAGTCATCTTCATGGTCGATCCAGAAAGCGTATGAAATTTAAAAATTCCACGCGTTTTTATAGCTGTACTGGTGGCTAGATATCTGCATTGTGACTGGTTAGTGAAACCGGCCTCCTGATTGGTCAGAAATAACGTGTGCATATTGGATAATCTTGATCCAGTTTTGACGCAGGATCCACAAAAATCACAGTAGCTATCTCCCAGTGTCTGTAAAGTATTTAAATTGGAAGCTAGGAATGCAAAAAAGTCAACTGTAATAGCCAAATGTATCTCTTTTAACGTGGTAGAAAAATGAATATGCTGGGCTAATGCAAAATTAAAAACAAAACAAAACATTAGAAAGTACGAAAAATGCAAAACACACAAGTGATTCCAGACTTCTGCACACCACTGTATATGTGTGTATATCTATCTATCTATCTATACACACACACACAGAGTTTTTATATGATAAAGATCAAGCGGACCAACAGCCGTTTCAACCTGCATCTTATGATCCGGAACCATTGGTGATGAAAGAAGAAGTCGAAGCAGCATTGAAAGCCTTATCAAAGAACAAAACACTAAGCATTGAGGCATTCCCATTTAAGTATTACAGCAATCCGATGCAGCTGTTAGGAGTAGTTACTCACCTGTAACAGGTGTTCTCCAGGAGCAGCAGGAATCAGTCCTCACATATGGGTGACGTCGGCGGCTACGGAGCACCCGTGCGGAGCATTTCCCCAGCTTTCAAAGAAAGCCTTTGGGAATGCAGCGTACCTGCGCAGTCCCCTTCCCACCCAAGGGTGCCATTTGTTCAGTCTGATGACATAGCTAAAAAACAGCAAAAATCAAAATAAAGTATATGACTGCAAATCCAGGGGAGGAGGGAGGGTCGTGAGGACCGATTCCTGCTGCTCCTGGAGAACACCTGTTAAAGGGGAAGAACTCCTCTTTCTCCAGGACCAAGCAGGAAGTCAGTCCTCACATATGGGACTCCCCAATTCTAGACTACCGGGAAACCAAAGCTGAAAAAATGGCTCCCTCTCAAGAGCCTCAGCATCTGTGATAAGTATATCCTCGGACAGACAAATACAGGTCAAGATTGGGCCCAACACATCCCGACCCATAAAAGTCATGCAAGGCGTACCCGAAGGATCCGCACTATCAGCTCTCTTATTCAACATTTACATCCAACCAATATGCAACATCATAAAAGAGCACGGGATAAAATACACAATCTATGCGGACGACATAATGATATACACACCAATCACCCTCGACAACCCAGACCACACCAAGATAACAGACTGTCTCACACATATGAACACCTGGTTTCAAAACAACAACATGACCATAAACTACAGCAAGACCGAGGCGCTAATCATCACACGAAACTCTGACTTCATCCCCCTCCGCGACATCAAGATAGACACCACAACCATACCCATACAATCAGAAGAGAAATACCTCGGAGTGACAATGGACAAAGAACTTAACCTTCAGTCCCACATCAGCAGAACCACAAAAAATGCATACCACAGGATGAGACTAGTACGATGCCTCAAGTCCCTCCTCACTCAAGAACACTTCCGCACAGTTTGTCAAGCATTAATAACCCCAATCCTAGACTTCTGCAACCCAGTCTATCTAGGTCTAAAGAAACAGACACTAAGACCATTGCAACTGGCACAAAACACTGCAGCACGCATAATTGCTGGCACCACAAGACAAGAACACATCACACCCACCCTAAAAGAGCTCCACTGGCTGCCTATGAGTGCCCGCATTAGATACAAGACAATCATAAACATTTTCAAAATCAAACATTAATCATCAGCTTTCAGCCTACACCCACTCATACAACCAGACAACAGCACAAGACCGAGAAGAAGAGGCACATCCAACCGTGTCAACACACCTAAAGATATCAACAGGGTACGCAAGGACACCGAAAAACGAGCCTTATCAAAGGCGGCACCAACAATCTGGAACGCCCTCCCCGACGAACTGCGTTCAACAACAGACCTTAAGGAGTTCAGAAAACTACTGAAGACAACCCTCTTCATAGAACACTACGGTGACATTACTTAAACCATGCAACAGACACCTCAATTCCCCCCACATGTCACTATAACTGTAATTAAGCAAGGAACTGATACCCATAGCATTGCAAATAGCGCACGCTGTAAATAGCACCACAAGAATCAACGTCCAGACACATTCACACACATACACTACTCACTGCATGTGCACACTATACACTGTATCTTATTTATTGTTTGCTGTTCAGACCGCCTTGATTGCAGGATAAGGCGGTATAGAAATACGTTTAAATAAATAAATAAATCCTCTGAGAATGCCCCCTTACGGTAGCCCAACACAAGGGTCAGAGGGTAGGAGTTGCCTAAACCTTAAATATATTACGGTGTCCCGCCTACCCAAAAGCACTGTCCCTTCGGGACTCTCTCTCAAGGCAGTAGTGGGCTGCAAGACATCTGCCAACGCAACAGAGCGGAGATGAGCTACTGACATGGCTTTCGCCCTGACACAGTGGGCCGTGACTCGACCCTGCAAGGGAAGGTCGGCTGCCTTGTACGCCCAGGCGATACAATCTGCTACCCAACTGGACAATGTACGCTTGGAGACAGGTAATCCCAATTTATTAGGGTCAAAGGAGACGAAGATCTGAGTAGCCCTTCGATGCCCCTGCGCACGTTCAATGTAAAAGGACAACGCCCTCTTGCAGTCCAGAGTATGCAAGACTGTCTCAGCCTGGTTGGTATGCGGCCTGGGAAAGAATGTCAGAAGAACCACTTCCTGGTTGAGGTGGAAAGAAGAGACAACTTTTGGAAGGAACTTCGGATGAGTCCGAAGGACCACCCTGTTCCTATAGAACCGTGTGTACGGTCTATCAGAAACCAGAGCTTGTAGTTCACTTACACGTCTGGCCAAGGTAAAAGCTACCAGGAAGAGTGCCTTCCAAGAAAGGAAGCGTAAATGGCAAGTAGCCATCGGCTCAAATGGTGGGCGAGTAAGTTGTTGCAAGACCACGTTCAAATCCCACTCAGTGGCCGGTGGACGAATCAGAGGCTTGAGCAAAAGCAGGCCTCTGAGGAAGCGGGACACGAAGGGGTGAACCGACAGAGACTGTCCCTCCACCGGTGAGTGGTGTGCCGAAAGAGCACTGAGGTGGACCCGAACAGAATTGGACTTAAGGCCTAGGTCTGACAGGTGAAGTAAGTATTGTAGCACTACTGGCACAAGGCAGGAGAAAGGATCTTCATTGTGCTGAGCACACCACACTGAGAACCTGCGCCACTTGAGTGCATAGGACTTTTTGGTGGATTGCCTGCTCGAGGCCAAGACCACCTCCTCAACTTCCCTAGGGAGAGGTAAGGGAGCTAGCACTATCCTTTCAACAGCCAGGCCATCGGATTGAGGGATCTGAGATTGGGGTGTAAAAGGAAACCCTGATCCTGAGACAGGAGATCGGGTTGCAATCCCAGAGGTAATGGGGTATCCACTGCCAACTGCAGAAGAAGTGGAAACCACGGCTGCCTCGGCCATCTGGGAGCTACCAGAATGACCGAGGCCCTGTCCCGTAGAATCCTGAACAGAGTTCAGGCTACCAGGGGCATGGGAGGAAACGCATACAGGAGGCCCGTAGACCAAGAGATCAGAAACGCATCTGCTGCCATTCTCAGGGGATGCGGCTGTCTGGAGCAAAACCTGGGCAGCTGATGGTTCAGTGGACTTGCAAAGAGATTGATGGATGGAAGCCCTCATCGCAGAAAGATCTGCTGGACCACCAGTGGATTCAACTGCCATTCGTGAGGCTGCAAAATCCTGCTTAGTTTGTCTGCCAAGAAGTTCTTCTGACCAGGCAGATAAACTGCTTTGAGAAACATGCCTTGTTTGACTGCAAAGGAGCAAAGGGCCTGCACTCCCTGACACAGGAGTCTGGACCCTGTGCCCCCCTTGCTTGTTCACATAGAACATTGCCACCTGATTGTCTGTCTGAACTAAGACAGACTGGTGAGAGAGAGCATGAGAAAAAGTCTGTAGAGCCAAGTGGATAGCCCGCAGCTCCAAAATATTGATCTGCTGTGTGGCCTCTTGAGGAGACCAGAGGCCTTGAGTGCACCTGCCCTGACAATGTGCACCCCAGTCCTTTGAGGAAGCATCAGTCGTCAGCACCCTTGTGTGTGCTGGGGACTGAAAGGGTATCCCCCGAGAAGGTTTGGGAGATGTAGCCACCACTGTAAGGAGCCCAAGAGCGGTTTGGACACCTTTACTCTATCTCGGCGGTCACCTGTGACTTGCGCCCACTGAGCTGCCCGCATGTGCAGACGGGCATTCGGGGGTCACATGTACCGTGGATGCCATGTGACCCAAGAGCCACAAGAAGTGTCTGGCGGAGACCTGAGAATTGCTTTGGAAATGGCTGGCCAAGTCCATCAGCCTGTGGGCCCTGTCCTCGGGCAAGTAAGCTCTTGCCTGCAGGGTGTCTAATCTTGCCCATATAAACTCTAGGTTATGTGAGGGGAGCAAAGTGGACTTTGCGTAGTTGATGACAAAGACCAGATGCTGAAGAAGAGAGACAGTGCGAAGAGTGACTTGTCTGGCCTCCTGGAGAGACTGACCTCTGATGAGCCAGTCGTCTAGGTATGGGAAGACAAAGATTCCCTGATTTCTGAGATAGGCCGCCACCACCGCCAGGCATTTAGTGAAAACCCTGGGGACAGACGTTAGGCCAAATGGAAGTACTCTGTACTGAAAATGGTTTCCTCCCACCACAAATCTGAGATATTGTCTGTGGTCTGGATGGATGAGAATGTGGGTATAAGCATCCTTTAGGTCTAAGGAGCATAGCCATCTCCCTGCTGGAGGTAGGGCAGCAGTATCCCAAGGGTAAGCATCTTGAACTTTTCCCTCTCCAGAAACTTGTTTAGGTTTTGCAAGTCTAGGATAGGCCGGAGGCCTCCTGTACTTTTTGGTACCAGAAAGTACCTGCAGTAGAAGCTTCGCCCTTCTAGGTGGTGAGGCACCGGTTCCACCACCTGTTTCTTTAGAAGACTTGCCAGCTCAAGAAGGAGGTGGATTCTGTGCAGAGAGACTCCCCTGGAAAGTAGGAGGGGGGTATCTGGTGGAAGTGGAGCATGTAGCCCTTTTGGACTATGCTGAGGACCCAGGTATCCCCTGTGACGGCTGGCCACCTGTAGGCGTACAGGGTCAGCCGACCTCCTGTGCTGAGTGGAGCAAGCTGTGGAGAAGAGGCTATGCTGTGGGTCAAAACCCTGCTCCCTGCTGTGCAGGAGCCGGAGCTGGCGGCTTGTGGGTCTTCTGCCTATGGGGCCCATGCCCCTGCCCCTTGGGCTACTGGCCCTGTTGGGGAGCTGGAGATGCCTGATATTGAGGGTAGGAGTGTAAGCAGCACCCTTCCTCGGGAAAAAGGGCTTCTTTCCCAAGCTCTTTTTTTTTTCTGAGAAGGGACAGAAGTCTTCCTGGACAGCCTTGTCCTGGTGAGAGAGTCACTCTCGATTTCCACAGCCTTCTCCATCATGGGCTTACCGAAAAGGTTTTGACCTCGGCAAGAGACATTGATCAACTTGTCCTGCACCCATGGCTCCAGGTCTGATGACTGTAACCAGGCCTGACGGCATGCACTGATGCCAGCCGCGGCTACCCGGGCCGAAGCCTCATAGGCTGCTCGAGAGATAAAATTCGAGCAATCTCGAATACCTGTTGACAAAGCCTTGAACCTCTGCAAAGGTTCCTTGGAGAGGCCAGCTGAGAACCCGGCAATCTCCTTTGCCAGGTGTCGTAGGTACATGCCCATGTACAGCTGGTAGCTCTGGACACGGCAAGACAGCATAGAGCCCTGGAAGCACTTTCTACCGAGGGCATCCAGGTTCCGGGCCTCCCGGCCGGGGGACACCAAGAAGCGCATCTTCTGACTCTTCAGACGATGCATGGCCGATTCCACAACCATGGAGTGGTGCGGTAGCTGCGTCTTTTGGAACCCAGGGCTCTTACGGACTCAATAAATGGAATCAATCCGTTTGCTAAGAACTGACGTTGAGGCCGGTGCCTCCCACATACAGAAGAGCAGCCGTTCCAGCACTGGAGGAACCGGTACAGTAAAGGCTTCCTTCGGAGGAAAGTCATACTGGAGGGCATCGAGCTCCTCGGCTCGAGGCTCCTCCTCGGCGTCTGCGGGGAAGGCCAAGGCCATGTCCCTCACGAAGTCCGAGAACCGGGTATCCTCCAGGGGTGACAGTCTCCGAGGCTCGGACTCAAAGAGACGCACTGGGTCTGGAAGGTGTCCAGGGACTCCTCGTCCTCCGTCTCCCACTCTGACTCCTCCAAGGAGGAATCGAGAGGCTCCGGCCGTGTGGGCCTCGGTGGCAACCATCCCGATGCCGAGGGTATCAGCGTCGATGACCTCGGCCCCGCACGGGAGTTCGAGGGGTACCTTGACCGAGGATTGATTCGAGACTTCATCGACTCAAGGATCGTCTCGGTCTCCGGGGGTCGACTTAGATGTCGAGGTCCCGGTGGTCGGGGCAGATGCACCGGTCAGACCGGTGATCAGCACCCACTGCTGCTCCATGAAGGCAGCCAAACTGCTCTCCAAGGCCGTCAACCTGAGTCCAAGCTCAGGAGACTCAGCAACACCCAACGGGCCCAACGTCAACTCCCCCGGAGGAGAGTCTATGAGGACAACTGCACTTAGGGACTCCGGCTCCACACGAGGTAGCTTGGAAGGCCTCTCCAACTCCGAGAGCCCGGGGCGGTGGTCAGGGCTACACGACCTGGCCCTCGAGGAATCAGGAGCCTCCACCGACGCCGCCCTCGCGAGCTTTTTCTTCCTTCGGTGCTCCCAGGAGGGAGACTCCCTTTCAAAGGAACCCCGACGGCGCTCGGGGTCGGACTCCCGAGATGTCGTGGCCTCTGATGAAGTCCGGGCCCGGCCGGATGCGGAGTCAGAGAAAATTCTCTCAAGTTGATGCTGACAGCTCCGAAGCGCCTTCGACGACATTTTGCCGCACGGGCCACAGGCCAGTGGTCGGGCCCGAGGCATCGGAGGCAGCAGTCATGTGTGTCGGTGAGAGACGTAAGTTTCTTGCACCGATCACACTTTTTGATCCCGCTGGCAGCCATCGGGGGAAAAAGGGCCCCTGCAAGGTCAAAAGACCGGGCTGCCAGTGAAAAACACAAAAAGAGTGCGAACGCTAGTCACGAAGGACAAAAACCGGTAACCAAAACTCCGGACTCGATATCGGTGTACTGAGCCCAGGCGGAAAGGGGAACCGGCGTCGAACCGGATAAGACAACACGAAAATCGCAGAAAAAAATCAACTTTTCCCAGATGACACAAACTCACGTCTGTCGGGCTCCATGGAAAAAGACAGACTGAGCAAGATGGCACCCTTGGGCGGGAAGGGGACTGCGCAGGCGTGCTGCATTCTCAAAGGCTTACTTTGAAAGCTGGGGAAATGCTCCGCATGGGGGCTCCGTCGGCACTGACGTCACCCATATGTGAGGACTGACTTCCTGCTTGGTGCTAGAGAACCATACCTACAAGGCTCTGCCAAGAAATTTGGAAGACAACATCATGGCCAACTGACTGGAAAAGATCTGTGTTTATACCAATACTAAAGAAAGGTGATCCGACTGTGGAAATTATCACTCTGATCCCACATGCCAGCAAGATTCTACTGAAGATTATTCAACAGAGACTACAACCATACCTGGAACAAGAACTACCTGAAGTGCAAGAAGGGTTCAGGAAAGGGCGAGGAACGAGAGATATCACGGATGTGAGCTGGATCCTTGAAAAGATTAAAGAATACCAAAAGGATATCTATTTGTGCTTTATCGTCTACAGCATGGCTTTTGACTGTGTAAACCATAAGAAACTCTGGGCCACATTAAGAAGCATGGGTATATCAGAACACCTGATCGTTCTCTTGCACAAGCTGTACATTGATCAAGAAGCAACAGTTTGAACGGAACAAGGAGAAACAGAATGGCCTAAAATAAGCAAAGGTGTACGACAAGGCTACATACTTTCGCCCTACCTGTTTAATTTATATGCAGAACAAATCATCAGAGAAGCAGGATTGTATGAAGGCAACAGAGGTGTGAAGATTGGTGGAAGACTCAACAGCCTTCGCTATGCTGATGATACCACATTACTGGCTGAAAGTGAAGATGATCTGAAACATTTGCTTCTCACGATCAAGGAAGATAGTCTTAAAATGGGCCTGCCTCTTAATGTAAAGACAACAAAGATCATGATAACTGGCAAAATCAGTAAGTTCATCGTTGGAGAAGAAACTGAAATCGTGGACAACTTTAACCTACTGGAGTGGAGGACTAGCCTAATGGTTAAGAATACTGGCGTGGGAACCCAGAAACCAGGGTTTGATTCCCACTAGCACTCCTTGTGGCCTTGGGCAAGTTAATTAACCCTCCATTGTCTCAGAAAAATCCAAGTTATCAATGTCCTTGTTTAATGTACAGTACATTACCAAGTTTAAGTTTCAATGCAAACCGCTTTGATTGAAATGATAAAGCGGTATATAAAACCTGTTAAATAAATAAACAAAAACTTTGATTAACTATCAATAAAGCAGCAATGCATTGCTCTTGGAAGAATGGCTATGAAAGACCTAGACAAGATTCTCAAGAGCAGAGATGTTTCTCTCCATACAAAGATTTCACTCGTTCAAGCCATGGTATTTTCAATATCATCATATGGATGCGAAAGCTGGACAGTGAAAAATATAGAGAAGAAGAAAATTGATGCCTTTTAATTATGGTGCTGGCGGCAAATACTGCGTATACCATGGACTGCCCAAAGAACAAACTAGTCAGTACTAGAAGAGATCAAACCTAAGCTTTTTTTAGAAGCTCAGATGACAAGACTTCGACTTGCATACTTTGAACACATCATGCGAAGAGAGAGATCATTAGAGAAAGACATCATGTTTGGCAAGATAGAAGGTCAATGCAAAAGAGGAAGGCTAGCAATGAGATGCATCGATACAATAACAGCAGCTACGGGTACCAGTCTGTCAACAATGAGCACCTGACTGAAGACTGAACACAATTTAGGACAACTATCCAGAGGGTCGCCATGGGTCGACAGCGACTCGACAGCACTTAACAACAGTGCTAAAAGGTGTATGCAGCGCTGCACAGGCACATGTAAAAAGACAGCCCATGCTCGTCAGAGCTTAAAATCTAATCAAGACAGACAATACAATAACAGAGAACAAGGAAAGAACTAGGGAAAGTAAGGAGACACGTAGGAGAACAAGGGATCAGTATCCAAAAGCACTTCAAAGAGGTGAGCTTTTAGCATGGATTTGAAAAGGGGTAGAGATGAAGCCTGATGTATAGACTCCGGTAGTTTGTTCCAGGCATAAGGAGCAACATGGTGAAAGGATCTAAGTTTGGAGTTGGCAGTGGAAGAAAAGGGCATAGAGAAAAGCAGGCCAGTAGAAGAGTGGCGTTCACGAGGAGGGGTGTAGGGATAGAGGAGAGAGGAAAGGTAGTGGGGAGCAGTAGAATGAATGCTTTTATAGGTCAGGAGAAGAAGTTTGAGTTGGATATGGAAACAGAAGCGGAGCCAAAGAAGTGACTTAAGAAGAGGAGTGATATGAGTATATCGGGGCTGGCGGAAGATTAGCCGCAGAGCTGCGTTCTGAACAGACTCAAGGGAAGAGAGATGACTCAGAGGGAGACCAGCAAGGATGAGGTTGCAATAGTCTAGACAGGTGGTGACTAATGAGTGGATAAGTGTTTTAGTAGTGTGTTCAGAAAGGAAGGGGAAAATTTTGCTAATGTTATAGAGAAAGAAATGACAGGTTTTAGCAATCAGTTTGGATGTGTCTGAAGGAGAAGGAGGAGTCAAAGATGAAACCAAGGTTTCGGGCTGAGGAAACAGGAAGTAGAAGAGTCCTATCCACAGAGATAGAGAAAGGAGAAAGGGGGGAGGTGGGTTTAGCAGGAAAAGCAAGAAGTTTGGTTTTTGGCCATGTTTAATTTCAAACAGCAGTGGGACATCCAGGCAGCAATGTCAGATAGCAGAGAGACATTTGGGCCTGGGATAGCGGAGAAATACCAGGTATAGAGATATATATCTGAGAGTCATCTATGTAAAAATGGTACTGAAAGTCATGGGAGGAGATGAGAGCATCAAGGGATTGGGTAAAGAGAGAGGGCCCAGAACAGACCCTTGGGGTACATCAACTGAGATTGGGATAGCAGTAGAGGAGGAACCATCAGAACAAACACTGAAAGAGCGATGGGAGGAGAACCAGGACAGCACAGAGCCCCTAAAACTGAGGGAGGACAATGTGTCGAGGAGAAGTGTACGAAGTGTACAAGTGTACAAAGCCTCAGCCCACAGATTTTTCCTGGAAATCATTTTCTTCTATTTAGTATTCAGTAGGAGACTACATGCCTTGGGGGAGAGATTTGCAAGTAATCCACTCCCTCCCCCCATCAAGATGCCCAACAGGAACTATTCTCCTGATCCCATTCTCTATCCAACAGCAAGAGCCGGTGCAATGTGTTCCTCCCTTGCCAATGAGGAGCACAGATCATTCATCTAATGTTGCAATACACCCTTCCTCTCTATCAACAAGACCCTCAAGCCTCCAGTTTCTTCTCCACTCCTTAAATATTATGTTCAGAGCATTCATCAAATATGATCGTTCTGGGCTGCCACTCCACCAGCCAAAAGGTTTTTAATTTTGCTGCACAGAAGTTCTGCATCTGAAGGCAACCCCAAAACATATGACCCAATGTGCCTCTCTCTCCTGCACCACCTGCATGGAAATCCCACACTGGGGAAAAATAGGCCCAACACACAATCTTATACTGTATATCCCACCACCTTATATTCACCACCAAGTATGGGATGCGCGTCAATGCCCCAAAGATGTTTCCTCCAGAAAGTCGTTAACCAAATCCCCATCCAACAATTCTCACAAAATTTGTATTAACCCGCAATTACTTGCTGATCATTTTGCAAATAAACTCAAACTAAACAGCCATTTCACCCCACCTAGCCTAACTCTTTCAGATAATAACCACCTGGAATGGAAAACCTTCCACCCTATTACCAACAAACTACTACTTCAGACAATCTCCAACCTAAATACAACAACCTCTCTTCTTGATCCCTGTCCAGTGACTTGGATAAAATCAACAAAAACAGAACTTGCCTCAGACTTACTAAACATAGTCAACCAATCTCTTCAACAAGGACGTATAGCAGATGTCCTCAAAAGGTCAGCAATTCGACCACTGTTAAAAAACAAAACTCTAGACGACCATGACCCAACTTCATATCGTCCCATTGCAAGTATTCCATTTCTTGCTAAGATTATTGAAAAGATTGTGCAAACACAACTGCAAGATTATATAGACTCATCAGCTCCATTAGATGATCATCAATATGGATTTCGCCCTTATCATGGTGTAGAAACACTCCTAACAGCACTATTTGATACAATCATCAGAGGTATCGATAATGCCAAGCGAGCCTTTATTCTCATATTCATTGATATTTCCTCTGCCTTTGACACTGTAAACCATAACACGCTCATTTCAAGACTCTCTCAAATAGGCATCAAAGATAAAACCCTTGAATGGTTCATATCCTATTTTACTAACCAGACCCAATATGTGCAAATAGATCGAAATGCCTCATCCCCATTTCCACAAGAACAGGGCATCCCTCAAGGCTCTGCCCTTTCGGCACTTTTGTTTAATCTCTATCTTCAACCCATCTGTTCCATATTTAAACGCTTCAAAATCAACTACCACATCTACGCGGACGACATCATGTTATACTCGCCATTTGATGTGTCAAACCCGGATTATAGTAACATATGTCGTTGCCTCTCTGAAGCTGAACTGTGGCTGAAATCAAGGAATATGAATATTAATTTTAAAAAAACAGAAGTTCTATTTATAACAAGAAACACAAGCTTCACTCCCCCACTTGAAATCAAGATTGGAAAAAACTCTCTCCCAGTCAAAGATGAGATCAAATACTTGGGAGTCACTCTGGATAAAACCCTCAGCCTCACCAAACATATAAAACAATCTGTAAGAACAATATATTTCAAATTGAGGACAATCCAACAACTTAGACCATTGATAGATAACACTGATTTCAGAACCATAGTACAAACACTTATTACACCACATTTAGACTACTGTAATGGTATTCTTCAAGGGACCTCTAAGAAAAATATTCACACTCTTCAATTAGCCCAAAATGTCACCGCAAGGATTATCTACAAAGCGAAAATTTCAGATCATATATCTCCGATCCTCTACGCTCTCCATTGGCTACCCGTCTCATGCAGAATCATCTACAAGTCCTTAGTCAATACGTTTAAGATCTTTAATAATATAGCACCATCTTTCTTATCTACGCTGATCACCATCCCACATGATAATAGATCGAGACGAAGAATAAACCTTCACACGATACAAGTTCCTGATTCTATTCGAAAAACAAGTCAGAAGACAAGTAACACAGCTTTCTCATACTTCGCCCCTACGCTATGGAACAACCTCCCGATTGAAATCAGAGAAATCAAAGATCTTCAATTATTTAGAAAAAATCTAAAAACCCATCTATTTACTCTGCACTACAATAACCTCCACATTGAAGATAATCCTAACACAGAAAAAAACACCGTTCATCAATCACTTACTGACCCTACTTAGACAAAGCATAAACCTTTCCCACACATTCACATTGCTCACCTAGATTAAGCTTACCCTTAGAAAGCAATTTGCTTGTCGCTAATGTGAATAACTGTAATTTAATGTAAATATTTGACTTTACTGTTGATATACTGTTGGTACTATGTTTTGAAACATTATCTAATTAATACCCAGTTCAAATGTTCCTACCCCTCCTGTTATCTCATTGTATTTTTAAGTTACACTTAATAGTTGAATGTTCTTTGTTCTAAATCTGTTCTATGTAAAATAGTTCTTTGTTCTAAATCTGTTCTATGTAAAATAATAGTGCTCTATTATTAATGTTTGTTACCTGTAAACCGCCACTGATCTCTGGAAGTGGCGGTATAGAAAAGATGTATAAATAAATAAATAAAATAAATAAAAGTCACAACCACATCTCAACTCTCCATGTAGTCACTAAGATCTTACAATCTCTAGATATCCCATCCTCTCATAACAATGACTAACAGAGACTGAAACTCATGTCACCTCTTCAATGAGGAAAGTGAAATTAATTACCTTGAACAGGTGTTTTCCGTGGACAGCAGAATAAGACCTCTGGTATAGGTCACGTACTCACAAAGCAGCATTTTGCAGCTCCTTCTAGCAGATGCATTCACCTTCCTGCCTGTCGTGGCGGCACCATATTTCCCCAGTCAGCTGAATAGCTGCGTAGAATTCAACTCCAAGGGAAGGGGGGAGGGTCGTGAGGACTTATCCTGCTATCCATGGAGAACACTTGCTACAGGTGAGTAAATTCACTTTCTCCATTGAGAAGCAAAATGAAATCTTCGCATATAGGAATCTCTAGTTACAGGCTGAGAGTAGGCTATCTGTGGGCAATTTAGAGGAAGATTGAATAGATGAGGTTTGTAGCCCTTTCGGACAATCTGTAAGACTCAAAGGTCAGAGGTTATAAGGGGCCACCCACTGGGCAAAGAGTGAGCTTCTCTCTAACCAGGAGGTCCACCAACAGGGACACTGGAAAAGAGGCTATGCTCTGAAGAAAGAAGTCAAAACCCTTTCCCTGGTTTTGGCCAAGGTGCTGGTTGAGGCTTTTGAGATTTCTCCTACTTATAATTCAGCACAGGTGTGCTTGGACAAGGTGTAGTGGGATAGTAGGATTTCCATTAATCTTCGCAGTTGAACCTCCTGGAATAGATGGTCAGATTGGACGTGTGCCTGAAGAGCGTTCTGGGTGTATCAGAGTGATGCCTAATGATAGTAGCAGCTTCTTGAATGTTATCTCTGAAGAGATAATCTCAACAACACAGTATGTCTGCAAGCTTCTTCTGCACAGTTGGTTGTTAAATCTCAAGCCTGGAGCTTTTGAGAGTTTATGGACATCAACTCAACACCATATCAATGTCGTCATAAGTCACTTGGACAATATACTTCAAGCAGTCCTTCCCCTTGGCTCACTAGATAATAATGATATTGTTTGAGTTTCTCTTGAGGTCGAAAAGTGGACATATTATCTAGGCTGTGCATGATGTTGTATAAGAACATGACCATGTAGAGCTGGTAAGAAGCCATCTGGGAAGCAAGCACAGCATTCTGAAATGTCTTTCTTCCAAAAGAGTCCAAGGTCCAGGCTTTCCTTCCAGGGGGTGCCGAAGTGTGCAACTTGGAGATCTTAGCTCCTTTGAGGGTGGATTCAATGACCATTGAGTGGAGCTTTTCAAATCGGGAGCCTTCTGAACTCTATATATGGAATTGATCTTCCAGTTAACTGGAGCTATAGAGAGAGGGGGTTTTCTCCCACATTCTCATCTGTAACCTCTGAAGGATGTGGTGCATGGGCACTGTCATAGCCTTCTTGGAGGCAATGGAATATTGGAGGATTTCCAGCTCTTCTGCCCTGGGTTCCTTCTCAGTTTCTAAAGAAAATGGTATGTCCTTTGCCATATTCCTCACAAAAATCATGACAAATAAGTTCCTCAGGAGGGGACTTTTGCCTCTCATGAGGAGGAAAAGGGTCCAATGAGAGCTCTAGAAACCTATTGTCTGACAGGCATTCAGATTCTTCATCAGTAACTCAGCTTTCTGAATCTGACTAGGAGGAGGGGTCAAATGACCTCAAAGTCTCTATGTGGATGGCTCTTTTCAGGAGCGCCGAAGCACCAGTGACTTTCCAAGCTTCAAACAAGCATCGTCCCCTGATGCACTAGAGAGGGATATTAGCCAGTCAGGTATCAGTGTTGAGGCCCTTCGATGTAAATGCCTCCCACTGCCATACGAGGCCTAAGCTCACACATGGCGAATAGCATCATGATTCCATCCAATCACATCAGAAGGCGACGCTACATAGCTGCCATATCCAGAGGCAGACTGAGCTCAGCTTGGAATATGCTGAGGAGTTATCAGCAGGCTGGTATCTGTCCCAGGAAGGCTGGTTCTGCCCCTCAGCTGATACTGAGTTTGAGCCACCCTCATGTCAGGGCAGCTTGGAGGGTGGCATCTATGAGCCCTCAATGCTCTCGGTACCATGCTCCGGTGAGCTTTGGTGCTGTTGCACTGTAGCCTCAGCCAAAAGTTAGATGCCCTTGGCTCTCGATACCAATGAAGATGAATACTACCCTGGCTTTCAGGGAAACATCAATGGATGAGTGATGCTTGGGTAATCTATGGATGCTCAGTTCTAGCTGAGCTCGAAGACCCCTGGATACTTATGAATAGAAGCCATTGAGACTGATGCCACCAATAAACATGTCAGAAATCCTTTCACATCATTTCTCACGGCTCTGAAGGCCCCTTCTTGTCATCTGCAAATACAACTTACAACAAAAATATGGCTGGGTCCAAGCATTGCAGGCACCAATTTTATTTATTTATTTATTTATTTTTATTTATTTATTACAGGCTCTTATATACCGCTCTATTCAGAATCAGCGCGGTTCACAATATAACAACATACCATAACAACAAACTGTTAGGTTTTACAGAGAACAAGGTCAGAGAACTTGGATAAAACATGGGCATCCATGATTGACATGGTCCTTAACCACTTGGAACACTTTTTAAACCTGCTGGTGAGCTTCTGGACATCTTGGCTGAAGAAATAGTCACTGCAAAATCAAATGGTTCAATGATGAAAAATATTAATAGTTGGATCATATGAAGCCTAAAGGTGAAGGTGGCAACACACAAAAAGAAAAGAAACTTGAAAATGCATGAAAAACCTAGCTAAAGAAAGCTAGGAGGAAAAAGAGTAGTTACTCACCTGTAACAGGTGTTCTCCAGGAGCAGCAGGAATCAGTCCTCACATATGGGCGCCGACGGAGCCCTCGTGCGGAGCATTTCCCCAGCTTTCAAAGAAAGCCTTCGGGAATTGCAGCGTGCATGCGCGGTCCCCTTCCCGCCCAAGGGTGCCATCTTGCTCAGTCTGATGACATAGCTAAAAGACAGCAAAAAATTAGCAAAATAAATCATATGACTGCAACTCCAAGGGGAGGAGGGAGGGTTGTGAGGACTGATTCCTGCTGCTCCTGGAGAACACCTGTTACAGGTGAGTAACTACTCTTTCTCCAGGACCAAGCAGGAAGTCAGTCCTCACATATGGGACTCCCCAGCTTAAGGCTACCGAAGACCTCAAGCCGAAAAAATGAGCTCCCTCTAGCTCGTCAGCACGTAAGGAAGGAATCTTCTCTGAGAACGCCCCCGACCGGTAGCCCAACACCAGGGCTGGAGGGTAGGAGTTGCCTAAACCTCAAAGAGATTATGGAGTACTGCCTGTCCGAAAGCACTGTCCCTGCGGGACTCCCTCTCAAGGCAGTAATGGGCCGCAAAAGTCTGGCTTGAAGACCAAGTAGTGGCCCGGCAGATGTCTGCCAACGGAACAGAGCGGAGATGAGCCACTGACGCAGCCTTCGCCCTGACACGATGAGCCGTGACTCGACCCTCCAACGAGAGGCCGGCTGCCCCATAAGCCCAGGCGATACAGTCAGCGACCCATATGGACAAAGTACGCTTGGAGACAGGGAGCCCCAACTTATTGGGGTCAAAAAAAACCGAAGAGCTGAACAGCCCTTCGATGCTCCCGCGTACGGTCAAGGTAGAAGGACAACGCCCTCCTACAGTCCAGGGTATGCATAACCATCTCAGCCCGGTTGGCATGCGGCCTGGGAAAGAAGGTCGGAAGAACCACCTCCTGATTGAGGTGAAAAGGGGAGACAACCTTAGGAAGAAACTTCGGGTGAGTCCGTAAGACTACCCTATTCTTGTAGAACCTAGTGTAAGGGGGATCAGACACTAGGGCCTGAAGCTCACTCACTCGCCGAGCAGAGGTAAGAGATACCAGAAAAAAGGTTTTCCAGGAGAGAAAACGGAGAGGGCAGGTAGCCATAGGTTCAAATGGCGGACAAGTAAGCCGCTGTAAAACCACATTCAGATCCCACTCAAGGGCTGGTGGACGCAAAGGAGGCTTAAGCAGGAGGCGGCCCCTGAGAAAACGAGCCACCAAAGGGTGGCTGGAAAGAGGCCTCCCATCCACCGGCGAGTGGTGCGCTGAGAGGGCACTGAGGTGAACCCTGACAGAGTTGGACTTAAGGCCTAGATTGGAGAGGTAAAGCAAATATTGCAATACTACTGCTACCAAGCACGAGAAGGGATTCTCGCTGTGTTGAGCACACCATGTGGAGAATCTACGCCACTTAAGAGCGTAGGATTTCCTGGTGGATTGCCGCCTAGAGGCTGACAACATCTTCAACCTCTCTAGGCAGGAGTAGGGGAGCCAGGATTACCCTTTCAGCAGCCAAGCCATCAGATGAAGGGACTGGAGGTTGGGGTGCAAGAGAGACCCCTGGTCCTGAGACAGGAGATCGTGTTGAAGTCCCAGAGGCAGGGGAGTGTCCACCGCCAGTTGCAACAGGACTGGGAGCCACGGCTGCCTCAGCCACCTGGGGGCTATCAGAATCATTGAGGCTCTGTCCTTGCGGACCTTGAACAGTGTCCGAGACACCAGTGGCGTGGGAGGAAAGGCATATAGCAGGCCTTGGGACCATGGAATCAGAAAGGCATCCGCTGCTACTCTGAGAGGATGCGGTTGTCTGGAACAGAATCTCGGGAGTTGCCGGTTCAGAGGACTGGCGAAGAGATCCATGGTGGGGAGACCCCACTTGAGAAAGATCCGCTGAGCCACGAAGGGATTCAATCTCCATTTGTGTGGTTGCAGGATCCTGCTCAGCCTGTCCGCCAGGCAATTTTCCTGACCGGGAAGGTAGACAGCCTTGAGGAGGATTCCGTGATTGACGGCCCAAGAGCAGAGCCGTTGTGCCTCCTGACAGAGAAGGAAGGAGCCTGTGCCTCCCTGTTTGTTCACGTAGAACATGGCAACTTGATTGTCCGTCTGGACCAGTACAGACAGGTGCGACGTGAGGTGGGAGAAGGCTCTCAGAGCTAGGCATATTGCCCGTAGCTCTAGGAAGTTTATCTGCTGAGCAGTCTCCCAAGGAGTCCAGAGACCCTGAGTACATGTCCCTTGGCAATGTGCTCCCCAACCTAGAAGAGAAGCATCTGTCGTCAGCACTCGAGAATGAGGAGGGGGTTGAAAATCCACTCCGAGTACCAGATTCGGAAGAAGCCACCACTGTAGAGAGGAGACGAGCAGGGTGGATACACTCACCGAGTCTGCAAGGCTCCCTGTGGCCTGATGCCACTGAGTTCGAAGGCTCCACTGAGCAGGTCGCATGTGCAGGCGGGCATTGGGGGTGACATGAACCGTGGAATCCATATGGCCGAGAAGTCTCAGGAATTGCCTGGCGGAGACCAGGGAATTGCTGTGAAACTGCCTGGCTACATCCATCAACCGGAGGGCCCTGTCCACTGGCAGAAAAGCCCTCGCCTGAAGAGTGTCTAACCTTGCTCCTATGAATTCCAAGTTCTGGGACGGGAGCAAAGTGGACTTTGCAAAGTTTATGACAAACCCCAAGTGCTGAAGCAGAGCCACAGTGCGAAGGGAGGCCTGACTGACCTCCTGGGAAGACTGGCCTCTTATGAGCCAGTCCAGGTATGGAAACACAAAAAGACCTTGAAGCCTCAGGTAGGCCGCCGCCACCACTGCCAAGCACTTGGTGAACACCCTGGGAGCGGAGGCTAGGCCAAAGGGAAGTACTCTGTACTGGTAGTGGTTTCCCCTCACAACAAATCTGAGATACTGTCTGTGGTCTGGATGAATAAGGATGTGAGTATAAGCATCCTTTAGATCTAAGGCGCATAGCCAATCTCCCTGCTGGAGGTAGGGCAGCAGGATTCCAAGGGTAAGCATCTTGAACTTTTCCCTCTCCAGGAACTTGTTGAGGTTGCGCAAGTCTAGGATGGGTCTGAGGCCTCCTGTTCTTTTTGGTACCAGAAAATACCTGGAATAAAAGCCGTGACCTCTCAGGTGGTGGGGCACCGGTTCCACAGCCTGTTCCTTTAGCAGACTAGCTAACTCCTGAAGGAGTAGGTCACTGTGCAGAGGGGGTCTTGGAGGCTCCCCTGGAAAATAGGAGGGAGGTACCTGGTGAAAATGGAGAAGATAGCCCTTTTGGACTATATGGAGTACCCAGGTATCTGATGTGATGGCTGACCACCTGTGGGCAAAGTGGGCCAGCCGGCCTCCTGTGCTGATGTGAGCCAGGTGAGGAGAAGAGGCTATGCTGGCTGAGTCAAAAACCCCCACCCTGCTGAGCAGGGGCCGGTGTGGGTGGCTTGGGGGCCTTCTGCCTATGGGGCCCATGACCCTGCCCCTTGGCCTGTTGACCCTGTTGGGGAGCTGCAGAGGCCTGATAATGAGGGTATGGTTTATAGGCAGATGACTTCCTCAGGTAAAAGGCCTTTTTCCCCGAGCCCTTCTTCTTCTGAGAAGGGGAAGAGGTTTTTCTGGACAGCCTAGTCCTGGTCAGAGTCTCGGTCTCGAGTTCTGCAGCCTTTTCAGCCATGGGCTTGCCAAAGAGGTTTTCACCTCGGCACGGGACATCGACCAACTTGTCCTGCACCCATGGCTCGAGGTCGGATGACTGTAGCCAAGCCTGTCGGCGGGAACCGATGCCGGCCCTGGCTACTCTGGCCGAAGCCTCAAAGCCATCGTAGGTTGCTCGAGAGATAAACTTCGAGCACTCTCGAATACCAGTGGACAAGGCCTGGAACCTCTGCAAAGGTTCCTCGGAGAGACCAGCAAAGAACCCGGCAATCTCCTTTGCCAGGTCTCGGAGGTACATGCTCATGTACAGCTGGTAGGTCTGGACACGGCAAGCAAGCATAGAGCCCTGGAAGCACTTTTAACCGAGGGCATCCAGGTTCTGGGCCTCCCGGCTGGGAGGCACCGAGGAGTGCATCTTCTGACTTTTCAGTCGATGCATGGCAGATTCCACAACCATGGAGTGGTGCGGTAATTGTGCCTTTTGGAACCTGGGGCTCTTGCGGACTCGATAGAAGGAATCGACCCGCTTGCTTAACACCGGCGTCGAGGCCGGGGTATCCCACATGCGGAACAGCAGCCGCTCCGGCATCGGAGGAACCGGAACAGTAAAGGCCTCCTTCGGGGGAGAGTCATACTGGAGGGCCTCGATCTCCTCGGCTCGAGGCTCCTCCTCGGGATCCGCGGGGAAGGCCAAGGCCTTGGCCATATCCCGCACGAAGTCCGAGAACCGGGTATCCTCCGGTGGGGATCGTCTCAGAGGTTTGGACTCCAGTGAGTCCGATGGGACACACCGAGTCCAATACGTACCGGGTGACTCTTCGTCCTCCGTCTCCCAGCCTGACTCCTCGGAAGAGAAATCGAGCGGCTCTGGTCGGGCGGGCACCAATGCCATCCGCCCCGACGCAGAGGGTACCGGCATCGACGACCTCGGTCCCGAATGGGAGGCCAAGGGAGACTGTGGCCGAGGATCGACTCGGTCCCGCATGGACTCGAGGATCGGCTCGGCCTCCGGGGTCGACTTGGACGTCGAGATCCCGGTGGTCGGGGCAGATGCACCGGCGAGACCGGCGATCAATGCCCGCTGCTGTTCCATGAAGGCAGTGATGCTGCTCTCCAAGGCCATCAACCTGAGTCCGAGCTCAGGAGACCCAGCAGCCCCCGACTCGGGCCCCGACGGCGTTGGGCCCGACGTCGGCTCCCCTGGAGGAGAGTCCACGAGGACTACAGCACTTACGTGTCCAGGAGACTGCATCTCGATACGAGGATGTTTAGCAGGCCTCTCCGACTCCGAAGACCCGGGACGGCTATCGGGGCTATGCGACCTGGCCCTCGAGGAACCAGGAGCGTCCACCAACGCCGCCCTCGCGGGTTTCTTCTTCCTGCGATGTTCCCGCGAAGGAGACCCCCGCTCAGAGGATCCGTATGCCATCGAGTGTGGTAACTTCTCTGGGCAAGGCAAATTTGCGGGATTTACTGGTGAAGACTACGGCCCCTCTGGATAGATCCCCTTTTGGACATGATAATGCGGGCCATTTTCCATGTGGGTCCTGTTCTTTTTGTCCGACTACACTATCAGGTGGGGTTTGGTTTGACACCCATACCCAGAGAAGTTACCACACTCGATGGCATATCGATTGTACCACTTCTCATGTGGTTTATTTAATCATCTGTCCTTGTGGGCTTTTTTATGTGGGCCGAACCTCACGAGCTTGCAAACAAAGGTTGGGGGAACATGCTTCTCGTTTGCGTACACAACTGCTTACAGCTCCTATAGTTAAACACTGCGTGGAGTGTTCACATCTGTTTGAGGATCTTTGTTGGCGGATTTTAGATCATGTGCCTCTTAATCCTCGCGGTGGTAATAGGATTCAGATCCTACAGAATTTGGAGCAAAAATGGATCTTCCGATTGAACTCTGTGCATCCTGAAGGTTTAAATCAGCAGATCGATTGGCATACTATTTTTTAACCATTCAGATCAGGAAGAGGCGCCTGATTGGTGGTTCCTCTGCCTTTCTCTGATTGGTTCCTCTGTATTAATCACACCTGAAGGGGATGTCCCATTTGTGATTACTGACTTGGAAGCCTGGGTTATAAAACCATTTCATTTGGCTATGCTTTCAAGGCTGACGTTATCATACAGTTGTCTTACCTGAAGCAGGGGGCTTAGGGATATACCCCCCAAACCTGTCACGTCGTGGAAATTGACATACTGTGGAATCCAGCGCTTTTCCAGCCTGATTGCTTTCTAAAGCTAAGTACCAGCTATTTTTGTATACTAGCTGTTTTAAATTTTACTTTGATTAAAAGGACAGGCCACAGCGGTAGGTGGTGTTTTTCTTCCTTACTTGGTTGGCTACTCCGACAAAAAAATAAGTTTCACATTTATTGGTTTCTATCCACTGAGTTTGGGCCCCCTTACATCTGCCAGCTTGTTGAGTCCTGTGTGTCCACTGAAATATTTATTTTATCATTGTTAATGTGCTGTTTATTTCTCTGTACCATAATTAGTATGCTATTTGTGTGTAAGCTTGTTCAGTTTTCTCCATTCCCACCTGTCTCCTACATATCCTTATAACTTTTATCCCTCCCCCCTTCCCTCTACCCACCCATTCCGTGTTGTTCAGTCTCTTATAGCCATCTTCTGCTCATTACCTCGATTATTCACAGGTGCACCTAATGCCTTAAGGTCTCTCCCCCGTCTATTCTTATTTCTTCTGGCCTCTGTTCTCTCCATCTCTCTTCTATGGCTCCTAATCACTTTACTTCCTATTCCTCATACTCCCTGTCTCCCCTCTTACCAACACCTTCAATCCTTCCCTCATTTCCCCCTTACCCCTCATTTCCCCCTTCCCTCATTTCCCCACTTACCCCTCCATCCTGTCCTCTATCCTGTCATCAGCTCTTGAGCTTCACCACTTTCTCCCTCTCATTGAGCCATCTCCTCTCTCTTTCTAAAACCTCACCCTCGTTACCGCCATGCTGTCTTTAATGCTCTCCATCTTTTTGCTCTGAGACCTGGCTCCTCCCAGAAGACTCTGCGGTCAGTCGCTGCTCTCTGTCATGGCAGCTATCAGTTCTCCCACACGCCACATCCCACTGGCCGCAATGGTGGTGTTAGAGTAGTTAATCACCTGTAACAGGTGTTCTCCAGGAGCAGCAGGAATCAGTCCTCACATATGGGTGACGTCGGTGTCGACGGAGCCCCCATGTGGAGCATTTCCCCAGCTTTCAAAGAAAGCCTTTGGGAATGCAGGCACGCATGCACGGTCCCCTTCCCGCCCAAAGGTGCCATCTTGCTCAGTCTGATGACATAGCTAAAAGACAGCACAAAAAAGAAAATGAACTATATACAACTGCAACTCCAAGGGGAGGAGGGAGGGTTGTGAGGACTGATTCCTGCTGCTCCTGGAAAACACCTGTTACAGGTGAGTAACTACTCTTTCTCCAGGACCAAGCAGGAAGTTAGTCCTCACATATGGGTGACTCCCTAGCTCTGGGCTACCAGGAACCCAGGCAGAAAAATAGAGCTCCCTCTAGAGCCTCAGCAACAGTGAGAGAATCTTCTCCGAGACCACACCTGAACAGTAGCCCAACACCAGGGCCGGAGGGTAGGAGTTGCCTAAACCTCAAAGAGATTACGGAGTACTGCTTGCCCGAAAGCACTGTCCCTATGGGTCTCCCTCTCGAGGCAGTAGTGGTCCGCAAACGTCTGGCTTGAAGACCAAGCAGCGGCCCGGCAGATGTCTGCCCACGGAACGGAAGTGAGCTACTGATGCGGCCTTCGCCCTGACCCGGTGGGCCGTGACGGGACCCTCCAGGGAGAGGCCGGCTGCCCTGTACGCCCAGGCGATACAGTCTGCCACCCAGATGGACAACGTACGCTTAGTGACAGGCAACCCCAATTTATTAGGGTCAAAGGAAATGAAGAGCTGAGAAGCCCTTCTATGCCCCTGCGTACATTTTAGGTAAAAGGACAGCGCCCTTCTACAATCCAGGGTATGCAAGACAGTTTCAGCCCTACTGGCGTGCGGCCTGGGAATGAACGTCGGAAGTACCACCTCCTGGTTGAGGTGGAAGGAGGACACTACCTTTGGAAAGAACTTGGGATGAGTCCGCAAGACTACCCTGTTCCTATAGAACCTGGTATACGGCCTGTCCGAGATCAGGGCCTGAAGCTCACTCACCCGTCTAGCCGAGGTGAGTGCCACAAGGAACACCTTCCAGGAGAGGAAACGTAAGTGGCAGGTTGCCATCGGCTCAAAAGGTGGGCGAGTCAGTTGCTGCAAGACCACATTGAGATCCCACTCAGTGGCCGGTGGACGAATAGGAGGCTTAAGCAGAAGCAGGCCTCTGAGAAAGTGAGACGCCAGAGGGTGGCCTGAGAGAGATTGTCCATCCACCAGCGAGTGGTGAGCTGAGAGGGCACTGAGGTGAACCCGGACAGAGTTGGACTGAAGTCCTAGGTTGGAAAGGTGGAGCAGGTATTGTAGCACCTGGACTGAGCAGGAGAAGGGATCCTCCTGCTATTGAGAACACCAAGTAGAACTCCTACGCCACTTCAGAGCATAGGCCTTTCTAGTGGAATGCTTCCTGGAGGCCAACACCATCTCTTCAACCTCCTTTGATAGGAGCAAGGGAGCAAGGACTACCTTTCAGCAACCAGGTCATCAAATTGAGGGATTTGAGGTTGGGATGCAAGAGGGACCCCTGATCCTGAGTCAGAAGGTCGGGTTGCAGCCCCAGAGGAAGTGGAGTATCCACTGCCAACTGCAGAAGAAGAGGGAACCACGGCTGCCTGGGCCACCTGGGGGCTATCAGGATTACCATGGCTTGGTCCTGCTGGATTTTGAATAGAGACCGGGCCACCAGAGGTGTGGGAGGAAATGCATACAGCAGGCCCTCTGACCAGGGGATCAGGAATGCATCTGCCGCTGTTTTCAAGGGATGCGGTTGCCTGGGACAGAACCTAGGTAGTGGCCTGTTCAGCGGACTCGCGAAAAGATCCATGGGTGTTAGTCCCCACTTCAGAAAGATCTGTTGAACTACCCGAGGATCCAACTGCCACTCGTGAGGCTGCAGGAGTCTGCTTAGCCTGTTCGCCAGGTAGTTTTCCTGGCCTGGGAGGTAGACCGCCCTGAGGGTCATGCCCTGATTGATAGCCCAGGAGCAGAGAGCTTGTGCTTCCAGGAACAGGAGTCGGGATGCTGTGCCTCCCTGCTTGTTGACGTAGAACATAGCCACCTGGTTGTCCGTCTGAACTAGGACAGACTGGTGAGAGAGGACCCGAGAGAAAGTCCGTAAGGCTAGACGAATGGCTCTCAATTCCAGCAGGTTGATCTGCTGGGCGGCCTCCCACGGAGACCACAGGCCTTGGGTGCAGGCCCCCAGCAGTGTGACCCCCAGCCCTGCAGGGAAGCATCAGTTGTCAGTATCTGAGTGTGCGGGGAGGCCTGAAAAGGAACTCCCCCGACCAGGTTTGGGAGATGCCTCCACCAGCGTAAGGAGTCCACCAAGAGTTTGGACACCTTTATCCTGTCTGACAATTTCCCTGTGGCCTGTAGCCACTGTGCCCTGAGGCACCACTGAGCTGGCCTCATGTGCGGCCGGGCATTTGGGGTGACATGCACTGTGGAAGCCATGTGACCTAAGAGCCGGAGGAAGTGTCTGGCTGAGACCAGAGAGTTCGCCCAAAACTGGTCGGCCAACTTTATCAGCCTGTGAGCTCTGTCCACAGGCAAATAGGCCTTTGCATGGATGGTATCCAATCTTGCCCCAATGAACTCCATGTCCTGTGAGGGGACTAAAGTGGACTTTGGGAAGTTTATAACGAACCCCAGGTGCTGAAGCAGGGATATGGTTCGGAAGGTGGCCTGCCTGGCCTCTTGTGGAGACAGGCCCCTGATAAGCCAGTCGTCCAGGTAAGGGAACACAAAGATCCCCTGGTTCCTGAGGTAGGCCACAACCACCGCCAGGCATTTTGTAAAAACCCTGGGGGCGGAGGTGAGGCCAAAGGGAAGCATTCTGTACTGGAAGCGTTTCCCTCCCACCACAAATCTGAGGAATTGTCTGTGACTTGGATGGATGAGGATGTGAGTATAAGCATCCTTCAGGTCTAAGATGCATAGCCAATCTCCCTGCTGGAGGTAGGGCAGTAAGATTCCAAGGGTAAGCATCTTGAACTTTTCCCTCTCCAGAAACTTGTTCAGATTTCTCAGGTCCAGGATGGGTCTGAGGCCCCCTGTTCTTTTTGGTACCAGGAAGTACCGTGAGTAGAAGCCTTGCCCTTCCAGGTGGTGGGGCACCGGTTCCACTGCCTGGTCCTGTAGCAGACCTTCCAACTCCTGAAGGAGTAAGTTTCTGTGCAAAGGGGGTCTTGGATGCTCCCGTGGAAAGTAGGAGGGGGTATCTGGGTGAAGTGGAGCAGATAGCCCTTCCAGACAATGCTTAACACCCAAGTATCCCCTGTGATGGCTGGCCACCTGTCTGCGTACAGGGTCAGCCGACCTCCTGTGCCCTGTGGAGGAGGAGAGGCTATGCCGGCATAGTCAAAACCCCCCTCCCTGCTGAGCAGGAGCCGGAGTAGGAGGCTTGGGAGCCTTCTGCCTACGGGGCCCATGACCCTGCCCCTTGGCCTGCTGGCCCTGTTGGGGAGCTGCAGGGTCCTGGTAGTGAGGGTAGGTTTTGTAGGCAGTGGTCTTCCTCGGGCAAAAGGCCTTTTTCACCGAGCCCTTCTTCTTCTGAGAAGGGGCAGAGGTTTTCCTGGACAGACTTGTCTGGGTAAGAGTCTCGGTCTCGAGTTCTGCAGCCTTTTCGGCCATGGGCTTGCCAAAGAGGTTTTCACCTCGGCAAGGGACATCGACCAACTTGTCCTGTACCCATGGCTCGAGGTCCGAGGATTGTAGCCAGGCCTGGCGGCGTGCACCAATGCCGGCCCCTGCTCCTCGGGCCGAAGCCTCAAATCCATCGTAGGCTGCTCGAGATATAAACTTCGAGCACTCTCAAATACCAGAAGACAAGGCCTTGAACTTCTGCAAAGGTTCCTCGGACAGTCCAGCAGAGAACCCGGCAATCTCCTTTGCCAGGTCTCGAAGGTACATGCCCATGTACAACTGGTAGGTCTGGACACGGCAAGCAAGCATAGAGCCCTGGAAGCTCTTTCTATCAAGGGCATCTTCTGACTCTTCAGGCGATGCATGGCCGATTCCACAACCATGGAGTGGTGCAGTAGCTGTGCCTTCTGAAACCCGGGGCTCTTGCGGACTCGATAGATGGAATCGGCCCGCTTGTTTAGAACCGGCATCGAGGCCGGCGCCTCCCACATGCGGAAGAGGGAGGCGCCTGGAGGGAGGGAAGGCACCGGGAGGGAGGGAAGAGGGAGGCGCCACATGAGGGAAGAGTGGTCTAGTAGTTAGGACAAGGTACTTCAGGCCGGAGGGCCGGGGGTTCAAGTCCCACCTGGGGACAGCAATGTCAGGCCGGAGGGACTGGGATTTCTAGTCCTATAGGCACTCCTTGTGGTCTTGGGCAAGCCACTTAACCCTCCATTGCCCATGTACCCTGTAAGTATTAGCGTATGTGTCTCATATCCCCTCGTGTTAAATGTATCCCCCAATTGACCGCTTTGACCCGGTGAAAAGCGGGATATAAATACAGCTAAATAAATAAGAGCAACTGCTCCAGCATCGGAGGAACCGGGACAGTAAAGGCCTCATTGGGAGGAGAGTCATACTGCAGAGCCTCGAGCTCCCTGGCTCTTCCTCGGTGTCCGCAGGGAATGCCAATGCTTTGGCCATATCCCTTACGAAATCCGAGAACCTAGTATCCTCCGGGGGAGGACCTTGTCCGAGGCTCAGATCACGGTGAGTCCGAAGGGATGCACCGAGTCCGGAAGGTGTAAGGGGACTCCTCCTCCTCCGTTTCCCATGCTGATTCCTCCGAGGAGGAATCGAGCAGCTCCGAGTGGGCGGGCACCGACGCCATCCGCACCGACGCCGAGGGTACCGGCGTCAACGACCTCGGTCCCGAACGGGAGGCCGAGGGTGACCTCGGCCGAAGATCGATTCGAGTTCGCATGGTCTCGAGGATCGGCTCGGCCTCCGGGGTCGACTTGGACATTGAGGTCCCGGTGGTCGGAGCAGATGCGCCGGTGAGACCGGCGATCAGCACCTGCTGCTGCTCCATGAAGGCAGACAATCTGCTCTCCAAGGCCGTCAACCTGGGTCTGAGCTCAGGAGACCCAGCAGCCTCCGACTCGGGCCCCGACAGCGTCGGGCCCGACGTCGGCTCCCCCGGAGGAGAGTCCACGAGGACTACAGTACTCTACATGAGGATGCCTCCGACTCTACACGAGGATGCTTTGAAGGTCTCTCCGACTCCGAAGACCCGGGATGGCGATCGGGGCTATGTGACCTGGCCCTCGAGGAGCCAACAGCGTCCACCGATGCCGCCCTCGCGGGTTTCTTCTTCCTTCGATGCTCCCTTGAGGGGGACTCCCTTTCAAAGGAGCCCCGACGATGCTCGGGGTCAGACTCCCGAGACGTCGAGGCCTCTGACGAAGTTCGGACCCGTCCAGAGGCAGATTCGGAGAAGATCCTCTCATGCTGGTGCTGACAGCTCCGTAATGCCTTGGAAGACATTTTGCCACAGGGGCTACAGACCGTAGTATAATGGTCTGGCCCTAGGCACGGAGGCAGCAGTCATGTGTGTCGGTGAGAGACAGGAGTTTCTTGCACCGATCACACTTCTTAAAGCCACTGGCAGCCATCGGGGGAAAAAGGGCCCTTGCAAGATCAAAAAATTGGGCTGCCAGGGAAAAGAAAAAAGGCGCGAACGCAGTCTCTAAGGACAAAAACCGAAAAGAGAGATCCGGGCTTGGCACCGGTGTACCGAGTCCAGGCGGGAAAGGAACAGACGTCAAACCTAAGAAAAAACTCAACCCAACGCAGAAAAATCAACTTTTTTTCACGGGTGACAAGGACAGGCGTCTGAAGGGCTCCGCGGAAAAAAAAGACTGAGCAAGATGGTACCTTTGGGCGGGAAAGGGACCGCGCATGCGTGCCTGCATTCCCAAAGGCTTTCTTTGAAAGTTGGGGAAATGCTCCGCATGGGGGCTCCGTCGACATCACCTATATGTGAGGACTGACTTCCTGCTTGGTCCTGGAGAAGGGCTTCTACTCTCTCCTTCCTGCCAATTTCAACCCTTCTTGTTGCCTCAGTCTCACTCCTTTCCCTCCTTTGAAGTCCACTCTATCTGCATTTTTACTCCACTACCTCTCTAGTTAGCTGTTATTTATCAACCTCCTGACAAGTCCACCTCTTCCTTTCTCAATGACTGATTCGTGGCTTTCCTTCCTTCTGGATTTCTCTTCCCCCACTCTTATCCTTGAGGATTTTAACATTCATGTTGATAACCTCTCTGATCCTTATGCTTTAAAGCGCCTATCCCTTACCTCCTCATTCGACCTCCAGATTTATTTATTTATATTTAACATTTTTTATATACCGCTTTTCATTTTATCAAAGTGGTTTACAGAAAACAGAACGTTCTTAAAAGGAACAGTAACAGAACTATTTACATTTAATAGTTAACAGCTTACAACTCTACAGTATAACTATGTACAATGTATAAATGCGGGCTTGGGTGTCATTTTGATGAAGAGGGACAACTGTGTAGGGAATTCAATCCTGTGGTTGTGTCTCTCATATGCAGTTGTAGTGTTTGTTGAAGAGGTATGTTTTTTAGATATTTTCTGAAGTCGGCGATGTCTGTAATATCTCTTAGTTTGTGTGGAAGAGAGTTCCATAGTGATGGTATAATATTCAAATGCTCTGTGGAGAACTCTGTGTAAGGAGTTAGGTGGTATGGAGGCTACAGATAGAGTGTTTTGGTGGAACTTTCTCCTTGAGCGTGTGTTTGGCACTCTTCTGATTATCTCATTTAAACATTCGGCAGACTATTTAATATCTTGTATGTCATCATTATGGCTTTATATTCAATTCTGGATCTAATGGGTAGCCAGTGGAGGTGGGGGTGATGTGCTCGTGTTTCTTTGATCCTGTAATCAGTCTGGCGGCTGTATTTTGTGCCAGTTGCAGAGAGTGAGTTGTGCTCTTGGGTAGGCCGTGGAGTATCATATTGTTGTAGTCTAGCTGTGGAGTGATAATTGCCTGGCAGACAGTAATGAAGTGGTTCTGTTCCAATATGGATCGTAGGTTCTGTAGGACCTTAATTTTATAGTAGACCTTGGAGGTGGTTTTGTTGATATGAGTTTGGAAGTTGAGCCTCTGGGTCCAGGTGTATTCCCAGGTATTTTACCTCGTTCTTTATTGGTATTGGACAGCTTCCAATTAGTATATTATTTGGGAGTTTGAATGAAACGTCTCTTGTGATCACGAGGGCTTCAGATTTCTTGTAGTTGTTAAATTTCACTGTGCTAGCCATTCGGTTGCTTCTATCATGCATGTGGAGATGGATGAGAAGTCTGGCGTTGTGGTGTCAATTGGGAAGTATACCATGCCATCATCTGCATATAGATGATAGTGCATGTTGTGTTTTTGTATGATCTTACAGACTGGTTGAATATATATGTTGAAGAGTAGAGCAGATAAGGCTGAGCCTTGGGGTAGGCCCTGATGAAGATTGAATGGTTTTGATTTGCTGTTCGTTATCTTCACCTCTGCTGTTCTTTCAGTTAAGTAGGAACGAAACCAAGTCATTGTGGTGTTGCTTATTCCGATCTCTGCTAATCTGTCCAGGAGTGAGGAGTGTATTATTGAGTCAAATGCGGCAGAAATGTTAATGAAAATAAGTAAGAAGCCATGTTTGGTATTTTTGATCCCTTTAAGGACTGTGTTCATCAGTGATGCGAATAGAGTTTCTACTCCATGCGCTTCTCGGAATCTGTGCTGTTGTGGATCAAGGGGAAAGTTTGAATCAACATGGTTCTGGAACTGGTGCTGTACGACTTTTTCAATTATTTTGGAGAGGAGTGGTATGGTTGATACTGGGCAGTATGAAGATGGTGAGTTTGGATCAGAGGCTGTGCTCTTTATGAGTGGTCTTATTGAAGAGGTTTTGAGCTGTGGTGGCATATTTCCTTGTGCGAGAGAAAGGTTTACTATTCTGCATAGGATTGGTGCTATTTCTTGTGAGACGGCTTTTATCCATGTAGTAGGGCAGGGGTCGAGAGGTGATGTTGTATTGAGAGCTTTTAGTAGGTTGGTGCAGTATTCTTCAAAGATTGAGTAGAATGATGTCCATTTCTTTGAGGTATCCTGTTTTTGTGGTGGTGGTACTGGGGGATGGAGGGTAGGGAGTGGAGTAGGTTCGTTGGGCTATGTGGGCAATTGAGCTTGCTTTGTATGAGTTGCATATGTCTCAGGGGATAGGTGGTCAGCATTGTTATGAGGTGTTCTGGTTAGGCTAGCTTTGTTCTACTGCCCCCACTCACCAGCACAGCCACTGCCTCGACCTTGTATTCTTCTCTAATTGCTTACCCTCAAACCTCTGTACCTCAGTTCTTGCCTTATTGGACCCATCACCTACTAAGCTTCACTTTATCACCCGCTGCCTCAACCTTGCCCTATCTCCTATAACCTCTTTAGAAATCTTCATGCTATTGACCCTTTGGCTCTCTCCTCCACTGTCTCATCACCTCTTTCCTCCACTATAGCATCTGAATTTGCTGATGAGGCAGTAGCTTCCTATAACGCTGCATTCTCCTCTGCTCTGGACGCTCTTGCTCAGACCATGCCACGTCCTTGTGAGGCGTACTATTATCCCAACCCTGGCTGTCTTCTATTATCTGCTATCTACGTTCCTGTGCCCATTCAACAGAGCATGGCTGGCTCAAATCCCACTCCCTTACGGACTTTCTATACTTCAACTTCATGATTGTCTCTTTCCAGTCAGCCATAGCACTCACCAGACAAGACTAATATGTCCATTTGACTAACTCTCTTGCCTCTGACCCTCTCCGCCTTTTTACAACCCTCAACTCTCTCCTCAAGGTGCCTCAGTCTCAGACCCCTCCCTCCCTTTCTGCCCAAACCCTGGCTATTTCCATAACAAAATCCACAACATCACCTTCCAATTCTCCAAGAGGTCAGCTACTTCCCCTCCTACCTCCGCTACCCTTTCTTCCTTTTTTATGATTTCTAAGGAGGAAACTATAAACCTTCTTTCCTCCTCCAAACTCATTACCTGCTCCTCTGTGTTGTCTGTCTTGACTAGATTGTAAGCTCTGATGAACAGGGACCATCTCTTACATGTGTCTGTGCAGCACTGCATATGTCTTGTAGCATAAAACAAATGCTTAGAGTAGTAGTAGTTGGAAAATGCTCCCACGTGAGGTCTCTGTCAGTGACATCATCCTGCTTGTCCATGGAGAAAATAGTTTTTTCCTGATCCGTACAGAAATCACTAGTCAAAAACTCTTTTGCTAATCCCCAAGTGTAACTGCGGGCTTGTGGGTACTTTAAAGTATCGCCATCTTGTAGACTATATCTATTTTTCACCTCTAGAAATGATAGTATTGAATCATCATCCTCCATTTGCTCAATCTGTTCTATCCCCTTGTCCCTCCACTTATGAAGCCTGTGCCCCTGCAACACAGGTACGGAATCTGCATTGCCACTCAAGGGCAGGTACACAGTTTGTAGTCTATTTTAACACCATGCCTTCCTCAAAGAGTGAAACAAACCTCCACTTTCAACATCCTTAATGGTTTCCCTGCGTTAACATGCAAAATGTATTTTACAGAAAGCGTAGTTACTCACCTGTAACAGGTGATCTCCGGGAACAGCAGGAATTTAGTCTTCACACATGGGTATCGTCGGTACCGACGGAGCCTGCATGGGAACGCTCCCCAGCGTCCAATAGGAACGCTTTTGGGAGCATCCCTCAGCACATGCGCTGCCTTCTCGCCTTTCCAACTGTCCCTCTTCAGTTAAGTTTGTAGCTGAGTGAAAGGATAGAGGGAGAGAGGAAAGAGACAAAGAGATAGAGAGACAACTCCTAGAGGAGGTGGGTGGGTTGTGAAGACTAAATTCCTGCTGTTCCCGGAGATCACCTGTTACAGGTGAGTAACTACGCTATCTCCAGGAACAAGCAGGAATGTAGTCTTCACATATGGGGACTCCCTAGCTGAAGATGCCAGGGAGATAGCCCCAGGAAGGTGCCACCCTAGAAGGTGGGAATCCTTCCTCCCATGGATCTCTGGCATCCCACCAGGGTTAGTGGGTAGGAGTTGATTTAGGTGTGAAAGAGATTTTGAAGAACAGCTTGGCCAAAGAAGGCATCCCGACGGGAGGCTTTATCCAGGCAGTAGTGTGCTGTGAAGGTATGTACCGAAGCCCAGGTGGCTGCTCGACAAAGGTCATCGATAGATACAGAGTGGAGATTAGCCAAAGAAGCTGCCATGGCTCTCACATTATGAGCTGTGACATGGTCCTGAAGAGGAAGACCCTTACTCTCATAAGCAAAGGATATGCATTGGGCAATCCATTTGGATAAAGTTATTTTGGAGACGAAGTCCCAAATGACTAGGGTCAAAAGCTAGAAAATGTTGTGAGGACTTTCTATGTTGCTGTGTTTTTTGTATGTAAAAGGCTAAAGCCCTTTTACAATCCAAAGTATGAAGGTTTCTTTCTGCATTAGAGGCGTGAGGCCTCGGAAAAAAATACAGGAAGATAAATTGATTGATTTAAATGAAAAGGCGAAACCACCTTTGGCATAAAGTGTGGGTGAGTTCGAAGAACAACCTTATCATGATGAAACCTAGTATAAGGAGGATCAGCCACTAAAGCTTGCAATTCACTAATGCGACGGGCAGAGGTGATTGCAATTAGGAAGATGACCTTCCAGGTCAAAATGTTAAGGGCTGTAGTGGCCAAAGGTTCAAAAGGCGGCTTCATGAGCTGCCCGAGAACTAGATTTAGATCCCATGCCACCGGTGGTGGCTTGATTGGAGGTTTAGTTAATAAAAGGCCTCTCATAAATCTTGATAGGAGTGGATGAGAGGAAATTGGTTGTCCATTCAGAGGCTTATAAGAAGCTGCAATTGCACTAAGATGGACTCTTACCGAATTGGTCTTTAGACCAGAATTCGATAAGTGAAGGAGATACTCTAGTATCGATTCTAAGGGTATGACCAGGGGGTTTAATCCCTTCTTGGAGCACCATATAGTAAAACGTTTCCACTTGAAGGCATAAGATCTTCTTGTGGAAAGTTTCCTAAAAGCTTGAAGGATATATTTTACCTGTTGGGACAGGTTGAAATCTTGGAGGTCTAAACCTTCAGCAACCAGGCCGTGAGGTGCAGGGACTGGGGATTCGGGTGCCATAGCATCCCGTTCTCCTGGGAAAGGAGATCTGGAGCATGCTCTAACTCCAGAGGTGCCGCTTGAGAGAGATGTAGAAGCAGGGAATACCACGTTTGGCGTGGCCATCGTGGTGCTATGAGAATCATGCGACCCCTGTCTCTCTGAAGCTTGAAGAATGTTTTGGGGATGAGGGGAATGGGTGGGAAGGCATAAAGGAAGTCCTGACCCCAGTGAAGGAGGAAAGCATCCCTTGCCTGACAGTTGTGAGCCGGAATCCTGGAACAGAACTGGGGAAGTTTGGCATTCAGTGGACTTGCAAAGAGTTCTATGTCTGGAGTGTCGCAGAGATGAAATATCTCTGCCACCTGGTCTAGGTGGAGGAACCACTCGTGAGGCAGCAGTACTAGACTGAGTTTGTCTGCCCAAAGGTTTTGAATGCCTGGAAGATATACCACTAGAAGGTGAATTTGATGCTCTCTGGCGAGGGCCCACAGTCGTAAAGCTTCGTTGCATAATGACAGAGAGCCTGTTCCTCCCTGCTTGTTCACATATAACATTTTATTTATTTAACATTTCTTATATACCGCGCTCTTTGTCATCAGTGCGGTTTACATTGAAAAAATATAACACTTGGTCATTTGAATATGACTTTCGTTTACATATAACAGGGCTTTAACATGGAGGTAAACTGGGGAAAACTATTTACATTTCTAGCAATTTACATGTTGGTACTTGATTGTCCGGCTGGACTAGGACTGGCTACTTGATTGTCCATCTGGACTAGGACTGTCTTGTAGCTGAGCTGGGCGTGGAATACTCGAAGAGCTAAATAGATTGCTCTTAATTCCAGGAGGTTTGTGTGTAAACCAACCTCCTGTGGAGTCCAGGTGCCCTGGGTAGAGAGATGATTCAGGTGTGCTCCCCAACTCACCTGTGATGCATCTGTTGTTAGGGTGGCCTGAAAGAGGGGTTGATGGAAAGGAGACCCCACTGTCAGATTTTCTAGTGATTGCCACCATTGGAGGGACAAAATTAGTCGTTAAGAGATTATTATTTTGTACGACAAACGACCCATGGCCTGTGTCCACTGTGTGGAAGGATCCACTGAGCTGCTCGCATGTGGAGGCGAGCATGTGGGACTACATGAACTGTGGATGCCATATGTCCCAGTAACTGCAGTAGCTCTCGAGCAGTGAGGGAGGATTTGCCTGCTGCTTGAGAAGCTAGTTGCATTATGTGAAGACACCGGGCTTGTGGAAGGAAAGTCCTTGCCTGTCTGGTATCTAGACAGGCTCCTATGAATTCTAGGCATTGGGAAGGAACTAGTTGAGATTTTGGGAAGTTTATTACCAATCCCAAGTATTGGAGGATTCGCATTGTACGGGACAGTGCAGTGCTGGTCTCTGCAACTATAGGGGCTCGAATGAGCCAGTCGTCTAAGTAAGGGAAGACGAAAATCCCCAGGGTTTGCAGAAATGCAGCTACTACTGCCACACATTTCGTGAATACCCTTGGTGCTGACCAAAGCCAGAACAAAGTGAAGAACCCCGCGTTCTGGAAATGTTTTCCCCTGAAAAGGAAACGTAAGAATTTCCTGTGATCTGGATGGATGAGAATGTGAGTGAATGCATCCTTTAAGTCTAGAGAGCAAAGCCAATCCTGGCTTTGAAGGTATGGCAGAAGGGTTCCTAGAGAAATCATTTTGAATTTCTGTCGAAACAGATATTTTTTTCAATTCTCTGAGGTCTAGAATGGGTCTGTGTCCTCCTGTTTTCTTTGGAATAAGAAAATAGGGGGAGTAGAACCCTGCACCCCGCTGAAGAATGGGTACTTCTTCTATTGCCCCTTGGGCAAGAAGTGTGGAGACCTCGTGATCTAGCAGATTGTCTGCAGAGGTTTGTGAATTGAATTGCTTTAGAATTGTAGGAGGGGACATGCTGTGAAAATGAAGTTTGTACCCCTCTCCTACAATGGACAAAGTCCAATCTTCTGCTGTTATCTGATGCCATCTGTTGATAAAGTGGTATAACCTGCCCGGAATATTGGGGGGTTGGGGACCCCTCAGAGGCAGGAAGGCAAAGCTCTCTATGAAGGAGTCAAAGCCCTTGAGGGGGCTGAACCTGGAGAGCTGGTTGGGCTCTCAGGCCTTTTGGCTTCTTTTGCTGTCTAGTTTGTCCCTTTTGGGCAACCTGATCTGGAGTTTGACTCTGCTGGGTATAGGAAGGATAAAACTTCCTCATTTTGCTAAAAGAGGGGTTTTTGTAAGGCTTCCTTTTGGCTGGAGTGGCTGTAGACTTTGACAATCTAAGATAGAATTGTCAGCATCTAACTCGTTAGCCTTTTCCTGCCAGTTCTTGCCAAAGAGATTCTCCCCCGTGCAAGGAATGTTGCCTAACTTGTCCTGTCTCCAAGTCTGACGCCTGTAGCCAGGCAATCCGTCATGCGCCAATGGCAATAGCAGAGGTTCTGCTGATGCATTCGAAGCAGTCAAAGGCTGCGCGATTAACAAACTTGGAGACATCTTGAGCATGCTTAACTAGAGCAAGAAAATCTTGTCTCTTGTCATCTGGGAGAAATGGGCTCATAAGTTCCAAGTCTCCCGTGATTTCCTTGAGGAACATGCCCATATATAGGATATATGAACTGATCCTAGCTGAAAGCATGGAAGCTTGAAACGTTCAGGGCCCAAAAACATCCAGAGTCCTGCATTCACGACCTGGAGGATTGGATGCATGCCTCTTTGCACTTTTCATCCTACGCATGGCTGACTCCACTACCACTGAATGGTGTGGCAGCTGAGTTTTCTGAAATCCAGGACATGGTGGAACTCGATACATAGTATCAAGTCTCCTAAAGTGAGGAGAAGTGGTCAGAGGTGTCTCCCACTTTCTGAGCATCAAACTATACAGAATTTCATGGATAGGCAGAGTGGCTGCCTCCTTAGGAGCTTTAGGAAGTTGGAGAATTTCCAATTCCTTTGCTCTGGGTTCCTCCTCAGGAGCTACTGTGATTGAAAGACCTTTGGCCATATCACGGATGAAATCCTGAAATGACATGTCCTCTGGAGGTGACATTCTGCATTGGGGAGAAGAGGGATCTTCTAGGAGAAACCCTCTAGTGCCAGCAGAATTGTCAGAGTCTTCGGAATCGGAGGAATCAAAGTACTCATGACCCCGATGCTCCTGCAAAGCACGATCCTGGTTCTGATCAAAGTCGGTACCGAGTTGACACGGTACCTCTTTGTCAATTCCAGCCAGAGATTGCATGGGAAGAGTTCCCACCGGTGTCGGTACCAGTGTCTGTACCGGTGTCGGTACCGCAGCTGAAAGAAGAGCTGCGATGCTGTGCTCAATAGCGAGGAACCTCTGATCTATCGACGCTGCCAATGCTTGGGTGTCGGTACCGGTAAGGACGGCCGGAACCCCTGAGCATGGCACAGGTAGTTCTTGCGAGGTTCAGGCCTCGAGAACATCCTGAAGCCCCATCGATGCTTTGGAAGCCGAAGCCTCCCGCCGGGGCTGTTTTGCCGGTATGGTTCCCTCAAAGGCAACACCAATGGCCTCTTGATGCTTAGCAGGAGAGTTACCCTTTGAGGACCGGCTTTTATGTTTAGTTACCTGGGATCCATAGGAGGAAGAAGATGCCCTTGACGATGTCGATGCAATGGATCTGGCATCTGAAGAAAAGAGGGTACCGAGCTTTGCAGCCCGGTTCTGTCTTCCTCTTTTAGTCATCCCCATACAGTAGAGACATTCAGTTGGAGAATGTTCAGGTCCTAAACATTTCAGACACCAATCATGGGTGTCAGTGACAGAAATGGTACCGCCACACTTAGTACATTTTTTAAAACCACTAGTTGGCTTTTCCATGTTTTAGGAATATGGGGCCTAGGGTCGAAGTGTCTTCTGCAGCAGACTGGCTAACCTTTTGAAAAGAGCTTTTAACTAGATTCGCTGGGATGGGTGAAGAAAGCCCCAAGGTAAATGAGGAAGCCCAGGTAAATGAAATATTAAATACATCTGTAGAAATTGGTAAAAGGAGCAAAATCAGGAAAGCAATGTGTATAAATGCCCGTAGCATAGGAAATAAGATCCCTTATGTTGAGGCTTTAATGGAAGAGGCTGACTTAAATTTAGTGGTTGTTACAGAGACATGGTTCACGGACAACCATGATTGGGATGTAATTATATCAAGCTATACTTTATTCAGAAAGGACAGTGCAGGAAGAAGGGGAGGAGGAGTAGGAATATATGTAAAAAAAATTATATTAAAGCTACAGAATTACAGGGCTTAAAAGGGAGCGAGGAGGCACTGTGGGTTAAACTAGAAAGAGGGAAAGGGGAATCTATTTGTAGTGGATGGAGATTTAATAGAAGACATGTGCAGTATTACATACTAACATTGTAAATGACGGCAGATAAAGACCAGCATGGTCCATCCAGTCTGCCCAGCAAATATACGGCAAGAATAGATGCATTCGTCGCACCGTGCAGGCCACCCCTCCGCATGTCTTTGTTTAGGGGTGGACCCACCACTCCATGTAGGACACCCCTATTTGTTGAGAAGTTAGATGGCTCAGTTTATTTTGTTTCTATCCTGTTGCTATAAAGGGATCCGCAGTGCTTGCCCCATGCTGTTTTTAATTCCGTCACCATGTTTGCCCCCACCACTTCCATGGGGAGAGCATTCCAAGCATCCACCACCATTTCAGTGAAAAAAATATTTCCTGACATTGCCTTTCAATTTTCCATCTTGCAGCTTCATGTTATGCCCCTCTAGTTTTGCAGCTTCCCCGTCATGAAAAGAGAAGTGCTAGGTGATTTCAATATGCTGGATATTGATTGGCACATCCCTGCTGCGGTGTCATCTAGAAGTAAGAAGGATCCTAAATTCTTTACAGAAAGAACTATTCCAGCAACTGGTAACAGAACCCACATGTGTAGTGGCCATACTGGACTTGGTACTTACTAATAGGGAAAGTGTTTCGGATGTCATAATGGGAGATCTCGCATCCAGTGATCAACAGATGGTGTGGTCAAGTATTAAGAATAGGGCTGATAAAATCCATTCAAAAGCGAGAGTCTTAGACTTTAGGAATAACTTTGCCAAGATGGGCCAATACCTCAGGGAGTCATTAGCGGGATGGGAACAGCTGGGGGATGTTAAAAAGCAATGGGCAAAATTGAAAGGGGATATTTTAAGGGTAACCAACCTTTTTGTTAAAATGGTAAATAAAGGATAACGGATTTTCTACAGGGAGAACTATTCAGGCAATTGGTAATAGACCCCACACGTGAAGGGGCCATATTGGACTTGGTGCTTACCAATGGTGAAAGTGTTTCTGATGTTGTAGTGGGAGATCATTTTGCATCCAGTGATCACCAGATGGTGTGGTTCAGTATTAGGACTAGGGTTGTTAGAATCCATTCAAAGGAGAACACACAGGAGACCTAGGAAAGTTAACCAGTCTTAAATTGTTCTTCCGGACTTGGTTTTCCAGGTATTCCAACTTTCTATTGGTCACATTCCGGTCCTTCACATGGACATGGTGTAGCTCATGTAGTTGATCCAGCTCCCCACTCAGCTGTGCCAGTTTCCCCTCCTGTTCCTTCTGCACACTTGAGACTTGCTGTAAATCCACCTTTAAAGAGTTAATATCAGTACTTACAGATGTAGCAAACTTTTGCAAGGAAGAGTTCATTGTAGCAATGGCCTCCCATAGCACCTCCATAGTTACTTTCATGGGCTTCACCTCTGGAAATGGTGCGGAGATATTTCCAGGAGGTCTTGAAGATACCTGGGGAGAATCTCCCGCCATTAACCAGAGTTCAGTATTTAACTACTGGCAGGGAAGTTCATGGAGCTATTGGCAACCCCCCCGGGAATCTCTGGAGACCTGACGGGTTTCCTAGAGAGTTCTCTGGAGTTAGTCACAGCCCGCTCTACCCTCCTTATTACACTGGCCCTTGAGTCTGATAAGGCTTTAATTTTTCGATTGTATTTTAGGAATTTCAGTCAGCAGTTCATGGGCTCATGTGTGCGTATTTTTCCCGATTTGGCTAGAAATACTCAGCTGAGGAGGAAGGAATTTTTTGGTCTGCGGCCCAGGGTCCTTTTCCTTGGCGGAACGTTTTTGTTAAAATTTCCTGTTCGATGTTTTGTCTCGCATAAAGAGAAGATATTTATCTTTTTTGAGCCTGCTCAGCTTCTGGAGTTCTTAGTGGCTAGGGAGGATAGCATTGTGATTGTAGCTTCCCCTATGGCTGATGTGTAAGTCTTGCACTGCTTTGTTCTTTTTTTCCTTTTAATGCATTATTTTCCTGAAGCCTCTCCCAGGTAATGTTGTGGGCTGATTTTGGTAATGTATTATGGTAGGATTATATTCTGTTTGGTTTTGGATATACTTATGTGTTACCATGTTTCCTTCATTCAATTTTTGGAGTTGAATGTATTTTCAAAAATCAATAAATATATAATAAATAAAACAAAAAAGAATCCATTCAAAGGTGAGGATCTTAGACTTTAGGAAGACTAACTTTGCCAAGATGGGCCAATACCTCAGGGAGTCGTTAGTGTGATGGGAACAGCTGGGGGATGTAGAAAAACAGTGGGCAAAACTGAAAGGGGATATTTTAAGGGCAACCAACCTTTTTGTTGAAGAAGAAGACAAAGTAGTTGGAAAATATGGACTTGGCAACAGAAATGAAGCTGGAGAAAGACTGATAGAATTCTGCAAGACCAACGATCTATTCATCTCGAACACCTTCTTCCAGCAACACAAGCGGCGACTGTACACATGGACTTCACCCAATGGATTGTATAAAAATCAAATTGACTACATCTGTGGAAGTCAACGATGGAAAAGCTCTATAACATCAACAAAGACAAAACCTGGAGCTGACTGTGGTACAGATCATCAACTACTAGTATGCAAACTCAAGCTAAAGCTGAAAAAGAGCAAACTACTCATGAATGCAGCAAAATATGACCTTGAGAATATACCACTGGAATTTAAAGACTGCCTGCAAAATCGATTTGCTGCTTTAGATACAAATGATAGAGTTCCAGAAGAGTTATGGAATGACATCAAGAAGCTTGTGTTGGAAGAAAGCGAGAAGTCTCTACAAAAGGTAAAAAAGAAAGAACGGCCAAAATGGATGACGGAAGAAACTCTGAAAATTGCCCAGAAACGCAGAGGAGAAAGAAAGACAATCACAGAACTCAACAGAGATTTCCAACGTGCAGCAAGACAGGACAAGGAAAAGTACTACAATGACGCATGCAAGGAAATAGAAGCAGAAACTATTAGAGGAAGAACAAGATCAGCTTTCCTAAAGCTACGAGAGTTAAAGAAAAAGTTCCAGTCTCGAATTGGAATGTTACAAGATGCTCAAGGTTCTATGTTGAATGATGCTGAGAAGATCAAGAAAAGATGGAAGGAATATACAGAGTTTTTATATGATAAAGATCAAGTGGACCAACAGCCGTTTCAACCTGTACCTTATGATCTGGAACCATTGGTGATGAAAGAAGAAGTTGAAGCAGCATTGAAAGCCTTATCAAAGAACAAAGCACCAGGCATTGATAGCATTCCTATAGAAGTATTACAGCAATCTGATGCAGCTGTTACCGTACTTACAAGGCTCTGCCAAGAAATATGGAAGACAGCATTCATGGCCAACTGACTGGAAAAGATCTGTGTTTATACCAGTACTAAAGAAAGGTGATCCAACTGACTGTGGAAATTATCGCACAATCGCTCTGATCCCACATGCCAGCAAAATTCTACTGAAGATTATTCAAAAGAGACTACAATCATACCTGGAACAAGAACTACCTGAAGTGCAAGCAGGGTTCAGAAAAGGGCGAGGAACGAGAGACATCATTGTGGATGTGAGATTGATCCTTGAAAAGACTAAAGAATACCAAAAGGATATCTATTTGTGCTTTATCGACTATAGCAAAGCTTTTGACTGTGTAAACCATGAGAAACTCTGGGCCACATTAAGAAGCATGGGTATACCAGAACACCTGATCGTTCTCTTGCACAATCTGTACATTGATCAAGAAGCAACAGTTCGAACGGAACAAGGAGAAACAGAATTGTTTAAAATAAGCAAAGGTGTAAGACAAGGCTGCATACGTTCCCCCTACCTGTTTAATTTATATGCAGAACAAATCATCAGAGAAGCAGGATTGTATGAAGACAACAGAGGTGTGAAGATTGGTGGAAGACTCATCAACAACCTTCGCTATGCTGATGATACCACATTACTGGCAGAAAGTGAAGATGATCTGAAACATTTGCTTCTCACAGTCAAAGAACATAGTCTCAAAGTGGGCCTGCACCTTAATGTAAAGAAGACAAAGATCATGACAACTGGCATAATCAACAGGTTCATCGTCGAAGGAGAAGAAATTGAAATCGTGAATAACTTTAACCTACTTGGATCAACTATCAATAAAGAAGCAACAAGCAGTCAAGAAATCAGACGACGCATTGCTCTTGGCAGAATGGCTATGAAAGACCTAGATAAGATTCTCAAGAGCAGAGATGTCTCTCTCCATACAAAGATTCGACTTGTTCAGGCCATGGTATTTTCAATAACATCATATGGATGTGAAAGCTGGACAGTGAAAAAGATAGACAGGAAGAAAATTGATGCCTTTGAATTATGGTGCTGGCGGCGAATACTGTGTATACCATGGACTGCCTGAAGAACAAACCAGTCTGTACTAGAGGAGATCAAACCTAAGCTTTCTTTAGAAGCTCAGATGACAAGACTTCGACTTTCATACTTTGGACACCTCATGCGGAGAGAGAGATCATTAGAGAAAGACATCATGCTTGGCAAGATAGAAGGTCAACGCAGAAGAGGAAGACCAGCAATGAGATGGATCGATACAATAACAGCAGCTACGGGTACCAGTCTGTCAACAATGAGCTGCCTGACTGAAGATCGAACACAATTTAGGATAGCTATCCAGAGGGTCGCCATGAGTCGACTCCGACTCGACGGCACTTAACAACAACCTTTTTGTTAAAATGGTAAATAAAGGTAAAAGGAAAAGGAGACCGCTATGGCTTTCGAAAGAAGTAGATGAAAAAGTGAAGAAAAAGAGGGAGGCCTTCATGAAATAGAGAGAGGAAGACAAGAATCTATATTTGGAAAAACTTAGAGAAGCTATGAAAGTAATCAGGGAAGCAAAGATACGAAAAGAAGAAATAGCCAATGCAATAAAATGGGGAAGAAGAACATTTTTCAGATGTGAGAGGAGAAAGGGCAAAAGTAGTATTGTCATATTCAAGGGCTAAATGGGCTAAATGGCCAATTTTCCCAATGGAGAAAGGTGAATAGTGGTGTACCCCAGGGATCTGTGCTGAGTCCGCTGCTTTTTGACATATTCATAAATGACCTGGAAAGTAGAATAACGAGTGAGGTTATCAAATTTGCAGATGACACAAAACTATTTAAAGTTGTTAAAACCCAAGAGGATTGTGGAAAATTGCAAGAGGATCTTGATAAATTGGAAGACTGGGCATCAAAATGGCAGATGAAATTTAATGTGGACAAGTGCAAAGTTATGCACCTAGGGAAGAACAACCCAAACTATGGTTAAACAATGCAAGGTTCCACATTAGGAACCACCACCCAGGAAAAAGATTTAGGCGTCATTGTGGATAACATGTTAAAACCCTCGGCCCAGTGTGCAGCGGCAGCCAAGAGAGCAAATAGAATGCTAGGTATCATAAGGAAAGGAATGGAAAATAAAACAAAAGATATTATAATGCCTCTATATCGTTCCATGGTGAGACCGCACCTTGAATATTGTGTACTATTCTGGTCGCCGTATCTTAAAAAGGATATAGCGTTATTAGAAAAGGTTCAGAGAAGAGCCACCAAAATGGTAAAGGGGATGGAAGGATACTCCTATGAAGAAAGGCTAAAAAGGTTAGGGCTCTTTAACCTGGAAAAGAGACGGCTGAGGGGAGATATGATAGAAGTCTATAAATTAATGAACGAGTGGAACGGATAGACGTAGATCGATTGTTTACGTTATCAGAATATAGAAAGACTAGGGGACAAGAGAGGAGTAGCCTAGTGGTTAGAACACTGGCTTGGTAACCAAGCAACCAGGGTTCGAGTCCCACTAGCACTCCTTGTGGCCTTGGGCAAGTCACTTAACCCTCCATTGCCTTGGAAGAAAGGCCTGGCAATCTACTTCTCGTGACACTGCCAAGAAAACACAGGAGCTTCTGGGTCGCCAGGACTGACTCTAAGGCACACATTGCATTTGCAGGGGACATGCAATGAAGCAACAGAGTAAACTATTTAAGACTAATAAAAGAAAATATTTTTTCACTCAATGTGTAATCAAACTCTGGAATTGGTTACCGGAGGATGTAGTAAAGGCTGTTAGTGCAGCTGGGTTTAAAATGGTTTGGACAAGTTTCTGGAGGAAAGGTCCATAAACCATTATTAAGAAGGGACCCAGGATATCAATGCTTGACCCAGTACAAGCATTGCTGAACCTGTGTCTTTTGGGGAAACTGCTAGGTACGTATGACCTAGATTGGCCACTGTTGGAAACAGGATACTGGGCTTGATGGACCTTGGTCTGACCAAGTATGGCATATTTTATGTTCTTATGTTAAGGGTGAAGGAGAGGAATATGTAGAAGCTGATGGGGATAAAGCGTTATTGCTTAACAAATATTTTTGTTCTGTGTTCACAGATGAAGGACCAGGAGCAAGACCTCAAAACACACCCTCAAAAAGGAACAGAAGTGATGGGGATCTTGAACGATTTTCAGAAGACTGTGTTTGTGAGGAACTACCTAAACTAAAAGAAGATAAAGTAATGGGAGCAGGTGTGATACATGCAAGAATATTGAAGGAACTTGGGGACCCTTCTAGCGGCTCCACTGACTGGCCTTTTCAATGCTTCTTTAGAGTTGGGGGTGGTCCCAAAGGACTAGAGAAAGGTACATGTGGTCCCTTTACACAAAAGTGGAAGTAAGGATGAGGTTGAAAACTACAGCTCGGTTAGTCTAACCTCTATGGTGAGTAAATTATTGGACCCTAAAGTGACTGACTGGGTCAGAAATTGGTTGAATGGGAGGAGACAAAGCGTACAGGTAAATGGAGCTCACTCTGAGAAGGATGTTACCAGTGGTGTACTGTAGGGATCTGTCCTTGGTCCGATTCTTTTTAACATATTTGTTAGTGATATTGCGGAAGGGCTGTTGGGTAAGGTTTGCCTCTCTGCGGATGGTACCAAAATCTGCAACAGAATAGACACTCAGGAAGGAACAGATAACATGAGGAAGAATCTAACTAAGCTTCAAGAATGGTTGAGAATTTGGCAGCTGAGACTTAACGCTAAAAACCGCAGGGTCATGCATTTGGGATGCAAAAATCCAAGAGAGTGGTACAGTGTAGGTTCCACGAAAGAAGGTACCAGTGTAGGTTCCACGAACAAAGAACAGGATCTGGGTGTGATCATTTCTGATGATCTTAAAGTGGCTAAACAGGTAGAAAAGGCGATAGCAAAAGCCAGAAGGACGCTTGAGCGCGTTTAGCAACTTTTTATGCCACTATCTCTAAAGGTCGATGCAGTTTACATTAAACTTTTACATGGAAAGGAAGGTTACGATTAACTTCGTATATACATGATTACTAGAATAACTTGAGATAGAAGTAGAATTTAGGATAACAGTATTATATCATCATCAAACAGGGAACACAGCTTTAAATAAGGAGAGGAATGGCCAGCAGAAAAAAAGGAGGTGATATTGCCTCTGTATAAGTTTTTGTTGTGATGTCATTTGGAGTACTGTATGCAATTCTGGAGACCACATCTTCAAAAAGATATTAACAGGGTAAAGTCGGTACTGAGGGTGGCTACTAAAAAGGTTAGTGGTCTTACATAGTAATATAGTATATGATGTTAGATAAAGACCAGTATGGTCCATCTAGACTGCCCAGCAAGGTGGCAAGAGTAGGTACACCTGCCGCACCATGCAGGTCACCTCTCTCCATGCTTTTGTTTAGGGGTGTACCCACCATTCCGTGTAGGGCTCCACTGTTTGTTGAGATATAAAGAGATAGTTATGCTTATTTTGATTTTATCCTGTTGCTATAAAGGGATCCAGTGTGTGTCCCATGCCATTTTGAATTCTGTCACTGTATTTGCCCCACCACTTCCATCGGGAGGGCATTCCAAGCATCAAACACCCTTTCAGTGAAAACGTATTTCCTGACATTGCCTTTCAATTTACCCCCTTGCAGCTTCATGTTATGCCCTCTAGTTTTAGCTTCCCCGTCTTTGGAAGAGGTTTGTTTGTTCATTAATACTCTTTATGTATTTAAAGGTCTGAATCATATCTCCCCTGTCCCTCCTCTCCTCCAGAGTGTACATATTTAGGTCTTCAAGTCTCTTCTTGTAAGTCTTCTGACACAGGCTCCAAATCATTTTGGTCGCCTTCCTCTGAACCGTTTCCAGTCTTTTTATATCCTTTGCGAGATATGGTCTCCAAAACTGAACACCAAAACTGAACACAGTATTCCATGTGAGGCCTCACCAGTGACTTTTACAGTGCCATTAGTACCTCTTCCTTTCTGCTGGTAATTCCTCTTTGTATGCAACCCAGCATCCTCCTGGCTTTTGCCACCGCCTTGTTGCACTGTTCCGCCACCTTGAGATCCTCAGAAATAAATCACAACAAGGTCCTTCTCCTGGTCCGTGCACATCAACCTCTCGACCCCTATTGAGTACATTTCCCTTGGATTTCTGCTTCCCAAATGCATGACACTGCACTTCTTTGCATTAAATCTTAACTGCCAAGCATATTTCCTTTCCTCTCTCTCTTTCTCAGCTTTAAAACTTAACTGAGGAGAGGTAGTTGGGAAAGGCGGGAAGGCAGCACGCAGGCGTGCTTGGATGCTTCCAAAAGCTCTTGATTGGACGCTGGGAAGTGTTCCCGCGCAGACTCCGTCGGTACCGACGTACCCATATGTGAAGACTCATTCCTGCTTGTTCCTGGAGATCGCTGTAACATAACCATTATGCAACATAAAGCCCCATATGTGAAGATTGATTCCTGCTGTTCCCAGAGATCACCTCTTACAGGTGAGTAACATAATATATGATGGCAGATAAAAAAAACAGTATAGTCCATCTAGCCTGCCCAGCAAGGTGATAAAAGTAGGTGCATCTGTCGCTCCGTGTAGGTCACCATTCCCCATGCCTTTTTTTCAGGCATGCACCCACCGCTCTGTGTAGGTCACCCCTATTTGTTGAAATATAAGAGTTATGTTTATTTTGATTTTATCCTGTTGCTATAAAGAGACAGAGGATCCCTTTATAGCAATAGGGGAGGAATATGTAGAAGCTGATGAGGATAAAGCAGAATCACTTAAATATTTCTGTTCTATGTTCACAGATGAAGAACCAGGAGCAGGACCTCAGAAAATACCCACAAACAGGAACAGAAGCGAGGGGCACCTTGAACAATTTTCAGGAGATTGTGTTCGTGAGAAACTAGCTAAACCTAAAGTAGACAAAGTAATGGACCAGATTGGGATGCACCCTAGAATACTGAGGGAACTTGGGGATGTTCTAGCAGCTCCACTGACAGACCTTTACAATGCCTCATTGAAGTCAAGAGAAGTGCCAAAGGACTGGAGAGAGGCACAAAAGAGGAAGTAAGGATGTGGTTGAAAACTACAGGCCGGTTAGTTTAACTTCGGTGGTGAGTAAATTATTGGAAGCGCTGCTGAAAAAAAAAATAGTGAGGTTTCTGGAGTCCAGCGGATTACAGGATCCGAGGCAGCATGGATTCACCAGAGGCAGGTCTTGTCAGACAAATCTGATTGATTTCTTTGACTGGGTGACCAGGGAGTTGGACCGAGGGAGAGCCCTAGATGTGGTGTATTTAGATTTCAGTAATGCCTTTGACACTGTTCCTCACAGGCGACTTATAAACAAACTGAGCACCCTAGGGATGGAACCTAAACTTACTGCTTGGGATAGAAATTGGTTGGGTGGGAGGCGACAAAGAGTACAGGTAAATGGAGCTCACTCTGAGGAGAAGGAAGTTACCAGTGGTGTGCCCCAGGGATCTGTCCTTGGTCCAATTCTTTTCAACATCTTTGTTAGTGATATAGAGGAAGGGCTGTCAGGTTAGGTTTGCCTCTTTGCGGATGATACCAAAATCTGCAATACAGTAGACATCCAGGAAGGTGTAGATAACATGAGGAGTAGGGTGGTCCATAAAAATGAATTCCTGAATTCCTTTGCTCCCTGGCCTGATTCTGGTTCCATTTAGGTAGAAAACACTGTGTACAAAGTTTGAAGCCAATCAAATAATATGTAGGGGTGGCTCAACAAGTCTTGAGATTTCCCCCTGGGAGCAGATGACGAAATGTTGCATCATCTTGTATCATCCACTCAGTTCCACGCTGATTACATTTGATTGCGTCATATTTGAACTAATCTCATCTCTGAGAGGTGGCAAAGACATTGTACTATTATCTTTGTATCTTTATTCTTTTCAGATGGCGAAAAAAACGTGGTTTTTATCTCATTGAAGAAATTGCCCCCAGAATTGTGGTGGACAAGCTCCCCAGCAAGGAGCAAGTGTTAAGTGTATTTTTACATCACCATATGACATTAAACAAAGGCGTTAGTGAAAGTGCATCTATTGTAACAAGTGAAGTAGAAGCTTACTGGGAAAAGGCCAGGCTTCCTGTTCAAAGAAATGACAAAATTCAAGAAAAAGTAAAGAAATTGTTCAAGCAGTGGAAACCTTTGAAGAAAAACAAAGGGAGAGGAGGGAAACAAGAGGCAAATGAAAAAGAATTCCAGGTTGCAATGAAAAACCTATTTGATGTGGCGCATGCCAATGCAATGTCTTTAATTCATATTCAAGAAGACAAAGAATTCTTAATAGCGCAACAAGAACCAGGGCGCCGCGACTCAATGTGCGCGATGGACAAGTAACTGGACAACACGGAAGCAAGATCGCAACAGCGAGAAGAAGAACTGAAAAGGCGCAGACAAAAACATGCTGCCGAAGCCGAGGCAACTACAAGCCAAGTTCAGCTGGAAGGATCTTCTTCCTCAGCAGAGTCAGGTGAAGACTCATCGACATCTGCAGATTCAGATAACGGACAGAAGAAAGCAACTCCACAAACGAAGCAGTTTCGACCTAACAATGTCTGGACCCCAGAGCTTACAGCAGCCCTGGATCGGACAGGGACAACGGATCGCAATGCTCTGTTTGTGGTAGCTGAAACCGCCAGAAGTCTGGGACATTATCCTGGGGAGCTCAATATCAGCCGCTCCAGTGTCAAGCGCCATAGAGAAAAGCACCGTCAGCAACAATGGACGGACCTGCACAACGCATTCAAAGCCGAAGGCAAAACATGCATTGTGCATTGGGATAGCAAGTTATTGCCATCTCTCCTCTGTTCAACCACATCCGTTGACCGCCTTCCAGTTTTGATAACGGCTGTCTCCACTGGAGAAACACAACTTCTTGGTGTACCAAAACTGACATCAGGAACGGGCGAGAATCAAGCTGCAGCAGTTTATGAACTGTTACAGGAATGGTGTTTGGATGAAAAGGTTGCAGGCTTCTGCTTTGATACAACTGCATCGAACACGGGACGTCGATCAGGAGAGTGCATTCTTCTAGAACAGAGACTCCGTCGCACAGACCTTCATTTGGCATGCCGCCATCACATTTACGAAATAATTCTTGGTGCAGTATTCTCTACATGCTCTGGAGCTTCATCGGGTCCCGATGTCCAACTCTTTCGCCGGTTCCAAAAGAATTGGGGCTCCCTTGACAAGTCCAACTATCAAACTGGAAAAGACTTGGAGGTGCTGCAACCTGACAGGGATCGCATCATGAAGTTTGCGGAATCCAAGTTGGCAAAGGGCAATCACCGAGATGATTACCTGGAATTCTTGGAGTTAACGATTGTTTGCCTTGGAGGGAATCTTCCTAGTTTCAATTTCAAGAAACCCGGAGCTTTCCATCATGCCAGATGGATGGCAAAAGTCTTGTACTGTCGCAAGATTTGGATGTTCCGAGGACAACTCAACGGGAGGAGTCCTGTGTTCGTGATGTGAGCATTTTCTCCATCCTGATTCATGTGGAAGCCTGGTTTTCTGCCCCTGATGCCGCAGTTGCTCCTCGAACAGATTTGGAGATGCTGAAGAAACTACACTCTTACCACAATGACCGTGATGGAAGAGCGGCCAGAGACAAACTGCAACAGCATCTGTGGTATGTGTCAGAGGAGCTTGTGGCACTGTCACTGTTCGATGAAGCTGTTTCAGCACCGACAAAGCGGGCCATAATGTCGGCTATGATCCCGGCAGAATCAGATGAAAGCGATGAGGATGACGACGAAGACGAAGATCCCCCAAAGCGGGTCGAATTGAAAAGTTCCATGATTCCACCACTTGAATCTTTTGCAACTCGCAGGTCAATCCGTTTCCTGAAACACCTCGACATCAACAGTGATTTTCTTAATGCAGACCCAGAAGACTGGGAAGAGAATGCATCATTCAAAGACGGTCTGAAGAAAGTAAAAAATCTTCCAGTGATCAACGATGTGGCTGAGCGAGGGGTCAAACTCATTGAGGAGTTCAACGGCCGACACACCACAAAAGATGAGCAACTCCAGTTCCTTCTGGGTGTTGTCTCGTAACACCGTAAGATGTTCCCCACATCGTCAAAGTCCTTACTAGCATCTGGACCACATTGAGTGCTTGGCAAGCATGATACCCCCGTCTATGAGCGGATAATACCCAGTGGTCTGACGAACCCTGGGGGGGATCCAGGGGCCTGATAGATAGGGACCTTGAGCCACCCCTAAATATAATTTATTGGCTTCAAACTTTGCACACATTGTTTTCTACATAAATGGAACCAGAATCAGGCCAGGGAGCAAAGAAATTCCTACTTTTATTTTTTCCCCTATGGCAGTGGACCATCCTAATGAGGAGGGATCTAGCTAAGCTTGAAGAATTGTCTAGAATTTGGCAGCTAAGAGTTAATGTTAAAAAATGTAAGGTCATGCATTTGGGCTGCAGCAATCCAAGAGAGCAATATAGTATAGGGGGAGAAGTACTTTTATCCACTAAAGAAGAGCAGGACCTAGGCGTGATTGTGTCTGATGATCTTAATGTAGCTAAACAGGTAGAAAAGGCGACGACAAAAGATAGAAGGATGCTTGGGTGCATAGGGAGAGGAATGGAATGGCCAGCAGAAGAAAAGAGGTGATAGTGCCTCTTTATAAGTCTTTGGTGCGACCTCATTTGGAGTATTGTGTACAATTCTGGAGGCCGCACCTTCAAAAGGATATAAACAGGCTGCAGTCAGTACAGAGGGTGGCTGTTAAAATGGTTAGTGGTCTTCATTATAAAGCATATGAGGACAGACTTTATGATCTTAATATGTACACCTTAGAGGAAAGGCAGGATAGAGGTGATATGATTGAGTTGTTTAAATACCTCCGTGGCGTAAATGCACAGGAGGAGAACCTTTTTCGACTGAAAGCAAGCTCTGCTACGAAGGGAAATGGAATGATGGTGAAAGATGATAGATTCAGGAGCAATATACAAAAATACATCAGGCGGCAGTTTGGAGGGAGCGGCACTCCGACAGCTGCAGCACTCCACCTCTGTTTTAATCTTTGATTTTGACACCTCTGGCCTGCCTCTGTCTTCCTGAAGCTTTTTTTTCCTCGCTCAAGAAAAAGAGGCAGGAAGGCAGAGGCAGCAAAATCAAAAATAAATACAGCCGTTGTTACTGCAAGCAATCAGCCCGATTTGACAGAGTTGGATGAATCAGCCTGCAAGCGATCAAGCTAATTCATCCAGTCTGACAGATCGGGCTGATTACTTGCAGGAACCAATAGCAGCTGTGTTTATTCTTGATTTTGCAGCCTATTGCATGCCTCTGAGCACAGAGGAAATGGGAATATCTGCAAATCTAGCAGCAATGAACAGCCAAGGCAAGGCATGGTTAGAGAAGCTGGAGAGCCATTGACTGGACCGCCAAAGAGTGTAGGTACTCATCTATAACAGGTGTTCTCCGGGGACAGCAAGAATCAGTCCTCTCACATATGGGTGACCTCGGCACCGAAAGAGCCCTCATGGAAGCATCCCCCCAGCTTTCAAAGAAAGCTTTGGGAGATGCACCATGCATGTGTGGTACACTTCCCATGCAAGGATGCCATCTTGCTCAGTCAGATGACATTTATTTTATTTGACAGGTTTTTTATACCACTTTATCATTTCAATCAAAGCGGTTTACATTGTAACTTAAACTTGGTAATATACATTAAACAAGGACATTGACAACTTGGATTTTTCTGAACAAAGGAGGGCACAAGGAGTGCTAGTGGGAATTGAACCCTGGTCTCTGGGTTCCCAAGCCAGTGCTCTAAACATTAGGCAACTCCTTCACTCTTAGCTAAAAGGCAGCAAAATAAAATATGGTAAAGGAGCAACTCCAAGGAAAGGAGGGAGGGTTGTGAGGACTGATTCCTGCTGTCCACGGAGAACACCTGTTACAGTTGAGTAGTTACGCTTTCTCCGGGAACAAGCAGGAAGTCAGTCCTCACATATGGGACTCCCCAGCTACAGGCTACCAATAGCCCATAGCGAAAAACATGGACTCCCTCACGGGGAGCCACGAGCAGCAATTAAGTCTGTGTCCACAGACAACAGTAGGACCCTTGTGTGCGAAGAAAACCAGCACTCCAGTAGCCTGAACACAGAAAGATCGGAGGGTAGAAGCTGACTAAACCCTGAACAGATTACAGAGCATAGCCTGGCCGATCCTTTCCAGGCAGTAATGAGCTGCAAAGGTATAAACTGAAGACCAGGTGGTGGCCCAGCAGATGTCCACCATCGGGACAGAGTGCAAATCTGCCACTGGGGCTGCATGGCCCTGACATGGTGTGCCATGACATGGCCTTCCAGCGGGAGCTCCGCCTGCTCATAGGCGAGGGCAATAGTGTCTGCCACCCAGGTGGACAGCGTATGCTTGGTCACTGCCTTCCCCAGTCTGCTGGGGTTGTAGGAGACGAAAAGCTGAGCTGCTTTGCGGTGGTCCTGAGTGCACTGGATATAGAAGGACAAAGACCTCTTACAGTACAAGGTGTGAAGGACTGTCTCCACCTGACTGGAGTGAGGTTTTGGAAAAAAGGTGTGAAGTACCACTTCCTGGTTGAGATGGAAGAACGATACTACCTTCAGAAGAAATTTAGGGTGCTTGCGGAGCACCACCCTGTTCTATAGAACCTGGTATAAGACGCCTCCGCCACGAAGGCCTGAAGGTCACTAACTCTGCAAGCGGAGGCGAGCGCAACCAGGAACGCCACCTTCCATGAGAGGTATCGTAGGTGGCAAGTAGCCAGAGGCTCAAAGGGCGGGCGAGTGAGTTGACCCAATACCACATTAAGGTCCCATTTGGTAGCCGGAGGGTAAACTGGAGGCTTCGAAAAGAGCAGACCCATGAGAAAGTGGGTCACCAGCAGCTGGACCGAGAGGGGCTTGCCATTCACCGGGTGGTGGTATGCTGCCAAGGCACAGAGGTGACCTGGACGGGGCTGTCACTGACAGAGAGAGCAGCAGGGGGAACTATGGCTGCATGGGCCACCTGGGGGCCACTAGGATCACTGAAGTATGCTCGCTCTGGATTTTGAACACACTTGAGTATCGGGGGGGGGGGGGGAGGGATCGGAGGAAATGCCGAAAACAGGCCATGCAACCGTGATATCAGAAACGCATCTGCCATCTCCCTCCCATGGTGTGGCTCAGGGGAGCAGAACCGCGGAAGCTGTGCGTTGTCCGGAGAGGCAAACGGGTCCAGGCAAGGGCCTGCCCCATAGTTGGAAGAGCCTCTGGGCCACCTCGGGGTGTAGGCGCCCCTCGTGCGGCTGGAGGACCCTGCTGAGCTTGTCCACCAGGAAGTTGTCCTGGCCCAGTAGGTACACAGCCCTTAGGACCATGCGGTTGTATACCGCAAAGGAGTGAAGTGCTACAGCCTCCTAACAGAGAAAGTAGGAGCCTGTTCCCCCCTGCTTGTTCACGTAGAACATGGCCACCTGATTGTCCGTCTGTATGAGGATCGGAAGACCTCTGAGCAGGTGGCAGAAGGTCAGAAGGGCCAGAAAGATAGCTCGGAGTTTGAGGAGGTTGATCTGCAGGACAGACTCTTTGGAAGACCAGTTGCCCTGAGTGTGCTGGGCTTCACAATGCACACCCCAGCCCGCTAGGGAAGCGTCCATAGTCATAACCCTCTGAAGTGCTGGTGCCTGGAAAGGCATCCCCACCCTGAGGTAGCGTGGAGACTTCCACTAGGCAAAGAAGGATGCCTGCTGCCAGGTGACCCACACCCTGTCCCCTAGTCCGCCTGTCGCCTGAGACCACTGAGATCAGAGGCAGCACTGGGCCGCATGCATGTGTAGGTGGGCTGGGGGGGGGGTAACATGCACGAGGCCATGTGGCCCAACAAGCAGAGGAGCCGCAGGGCCGGCACAGACCTGCAAGCTTGCACCTCCCCGGCCAACCACATCAGGTGGTGAGCTCTGTCTGGAGGAAAGCCTTGGCCAGCAGAATGTTGGCCCCTATGAATTCCAAGGTCTGAAATGGGGTAGTTGATGACGAAGCCCAACCGATGGAGGGTGTGAAGGGTAAGCCTTATGGCCCAGTCCATCTCCCGGGTGGTGCTGCCCCTGACGAGCCAGTTGTCTAGAGCAGTGTTTTTCAACCTTTTTTGTGCAAAGGCACACTTTTTTCATGAAAAAAATCACGAGGCACACCACCATTAGAAAATGTTAAAAAAATTTACCTCTGTGCCTATATTGACTATATATAAAGTAATTCTCTTGAATAGGAATCAAACACTCACACCAACCCCCCTCCCCTGCTGGTTCACACCACCCCCCCCCTCCACTGCTGGTTCACTCACCCACCCCCCTGTCACTTACTCACCCCTCCTGCTGGGTCACTCACTCACTTACCCCCCCCCCTCCCCTGCTGGTTCACTCACACCATCGCCCCCCCCCTTGCTGGTTCAATCAAACCACCCCCCCCCCCTCCACTGCTGGTTCACTCACACTCCCCCCCCCCTTGCTGGTTCACTCACACACACACCCCCCCTCTGCCCAAGCCGCTGCTTCTGCTTTGTACAGAGCAGCGGCTGCACTACACTTACATTGAAAAGTAAAGAGAAACTGTGTCAGGAGCCCTCCGGTCATCGCAGAGCCCGAGGAAGTGATGTCATGGGGGCGGGCTCCTCACAGGCTGTCTTTCCTTTTCAAATTAACTTTATTGCAGCTAAAGTTAATTTGAAAAGGAAAGACAGCCTGTGAGGAGCCCGCCCCCATGACATCACTTCCTCGGGCTCTGCATGATCGGAGGGCTCCTGACACAGTTTCTCTTTACTTTTCAATGTAAGTGTAGTGCAGCCGCTGCTCTGTACAAAGCAGAACCAGCGGCTGCACTGCTATAGGGAATCGCGATTGCATTCGCGCCGCGGACTTCGGCACAAAAGCCGGTTTTTTGCTCTGGCCGCTCCCGATCTTGCGGCCAGAGCAAAAAAACGGCTTTTCAATGGCCGGTTTTACAACTGTGCTGGCAGCCGGCCTGGCCATGGAAAAACCGGCCAGGCCGGCTGAAAACCGGCCGTTTGGCAACCCTAATTTGTGAGCCGAGGCCACATGTTACGGATGAAATTGGAATTTTTCCCACGGCACACCAGACAATATCTCACGGCACACTAGTGTGCCGCGGCACAGTGGTTGAAAAACGCTGGTCTAGAGAGAGGAAGACATGAGCCCCCTGAAGGTGCATGTGTGCGGCTACTGCAGCCAGGCACTTTGTGAAGACCTTTGAGGAGGAGGAGAGGCCGAATGGGAGCACCCTGTACTGGAACTGTAGACCTCCCACCACAAACCTCAGGAATCGCCTGTGGGAGAGATGAATCAGGATGCGGGAATAAGCGTCCTTGAGATCCTCTAGCTAGGACCTGTCCTCCAGGTGATGTAAAACCCTCTCGCACCAAGAAAGTTTCTCCAGGGCCATATGCCCATGAAGGAACGGTTAGGACAGCCGTTATAGTTGGTGATTCGATCATTAGGCATGTAAACAGCTGGGTGGCTGGTAGACATGAGGATTGCCTGGTAACATGCCTGCCTGGTGCGAAGGTAGCGGACCTCACGAGCCACCTAGACAAAGTCTTAGATAGTGCTGGGGAGCAGTCTGCTGTCTTGGTACATGTCGGTACCAATGACAGGAAAATGTGGTAGGGAGGTTCTGGAGGCTAAATTTAGGCTTTTAGGTAGTAAGTTGAAATCCAGAACTTCCAGGGTAGCATTCTCTGAAATGCTTCCCGTTCCATGTGCAGGACCCAAAAGGCAGGCAGAACTCCAGAGTCTCAATGCGTGGATGAGATGATGGTGCAAGGATGAGGGTTTTAGATTTGTTAGGAACTGGGGAACATTCTGTGGAAAGGCGGGTCTCTTCCGAAGGGATGGGCTTCACCTTAACCGGGATGGAACCAGGCTGCTGGAATTACATACTTCAGTATGATTAATTTCTCTCACCCAATGTAAATAGTTAATATGTTTTTATTTTTATTTTTTATTTTTAATTATATGTTAGGTTCCTACGTAACTAATTTTCCACTGTTAATGTTCCATGTAACTTAATTTCAATTTTAATGTTAATGTTTTGACATGTTCTCTGTAAACCGTTCCTGATCTCTGAAAGGGGCGGTATAAAAAAAATGCACAAATAAATAAATGAAATTAACCTTTAAAAAGGAGATAGAGCAGCATTTAAACTAGATAATAGGGGAGAGCCAACAGTTGCCCAAGAGCGCATGGTTCCGAACAATGCATCCTTGAAGGATACTACCAAAAGAATGAAGTTAGGGCATATCAGCAGAGAGGTTCCAGTGCCATGGTCTGACCACAGCTTGCTGAGTTTCCAAATGCCCATATAGCCGGGACAAACCAGCAGCTGCTCTAAAGCCGATGCAGGCACAACACCAAAAGCACACTTCCAGCCCTTTGACAAGGAAGAGATCCTCAGCAAAACCCGGCCTCTACTCGACCTCACAGACCTTGACCTCAAGGAAATGCTCTCCATCTGGAACGAAAGCCTCAGCTCCATTGCCCGCCAACCAGTAGCAGACATCGCCAAGGAAAAGGAGAGCTGCACCATGGTACTCTCCTGAGTTACGAACATCACTCCGCTATGTAAGGACACTTGAAAGACGATGGAAACGTTCACGCTCCACTGTCAACCAGGGAACTTACACCTTCCGTCTGGAAAAACACCGTCTGGCAATCTCGGAGAGAATGAAGCAGTACCACGCTGAACTCCTACAGCGCTCCATGAACGAACCCCAGGACTTATTTAACCTGGTGAGATCTCTTACAAAAGAACCTTCTCCCACCCAACTGATCATGTCGTGGACTACCTCCAGTCGAAAACAATCCAGACTGACAAGACTGTACCACCTACACCCATGTGCATACTACGCCACCCAACACCTCTAGCCACCTTCTCAACACCATCAGCGAGGGACATCGAGGACACCATTACTGCTATCAACACCACCACAGCCACAAATGATCCTTGTCCAGCGTTCTGGATAAAAACACTACACAAAGAGTTCAGCCCCTTTCTGGCCAAACTCATAGACCTATCATTCTCGACGGGCGCTTTCCCACAAAAGCTTGAAAACTTCCATTAGACCACTCCTAAAAAACACACAAAACTTGACCCCCCAGAAAGTGGATTCTTATAGACCAATTTCAAGCATCCCTCTAATGGCCAAAATAAATGAAAAACATGTCCAACGTCAAATCCAACACCATATTGAGACCACCGCTCCCCTCGATCCAAGCCAACACGGATTCAGAGAACAGCACAGAGTTGAGACACTCCTGACCAGCCTCTTCAGCACACTCATCACAGGATTGGACAACAAATGACTGGGATACGCTTTAATTTTCCTGGACATTGCCGCAGCTTTCGACTCTATGGACCACGAACTGCTTCTAAGGCGGCTCGCAGAGAAGGGGATCCAGGACACAGCCTTAAGCTGGTGCAGATCATACCTCACGGACAGATGGCAACACGTACGCACTGGCTCCAAGAACTCCAATCCATTCCGGCAAGAACAAGGCATACCGCAGGGCTCTTCGCTCTCAGCATTGTTCTTCAACGTATATATGCAGCCCATCTGTGCACTCACCTGCTCCTTCAATGTCTCATGCCTCGTATATGCGGATGACGTGCTACTCTACATGCCATTTTCAACCGACCATCCGGATTTCTCACCCCTAACCACCTGCTTCAACACCGTGACTGGCTCCACACACAAAACCTCAGAATAAACGTCAAGAAAACTGAAGCTCTATTCATAACCAGGAACTATGCTTTCACCCCCCCCCCCCGCGTCACTAAAGGTGAGAGGCGCTGAGCTTCTAAGCAAACCCAGGATCAAACCTAGGGGTCATCCTAGACCAACAGTTAACATAAGATATGCCATACTGGGTCAGACCAAGGTCCATCAAGCCCAGTATCCTGTTTCCAACAGTGGCCAATCTAGGTCATACGTACCTAGCAGTTTCCCCAAAAGAGACAGGTTCAGCAATGCTTGTACTGGGTCAAGCATTGATATCCTGGGTCCCTTCTTAATAATTGTTTATGGACCTTTCCTCCAGGAACTTGTCTAAACCTTTTTTAAACCCAGCTACACTAACAGCCTTTACTACATCCTCTGGTAACGAATTCCAGAGTTTGATTACACGTTGAGTGAAAAAATATTTTCTTTTATTAGTCTTAAATAGTTTACCCTGTAGCTTCATTGTATGTCCCCTAGTCTTTCTATATTCTGCTAACGTAAACAATCGATCTACGTCTATCCGTTCCACTCCGTTCATTAATTTATAGACTTCTATCATATCTCCCCCCTCAGCCGTCTCTTTTCCAGGTTAAAGAGCCCTAACCTTTTTAGCCTTTCTTCATAGGAGTATCCTTCCATCCCCTTTACCATTTTGGTGGCTCTTCTCTGAACCTTTTCTAATAACGCTATATCCTTTTTAAGATACGGCGACCAGAATTGCACACAATATTCAAGGTGCGGTCTCACCATGGAACGGTATAGAGGCATTATATCATCTTTTGTTTTATTTTCCATTCCTTTCCTTATCATACCTAGCATTCTATTTGCTCTCTTGGCCGCCGCTGCACACTGGGCCGAGGGTTTTAACATGTTATCCACAATGACGCCTAAATCTTTTTCCTGGGTGGTGGTTCCTAATGTGGAAACTTGCATTGTGTAACCATAGTTTGGGTTGTTCTTCCCTAGGTGCATAACTTTGCACTTGTCCACATTAAATTTCATCTGCCATTTTGATGCCCAGTCTTCCAATTTATCAAGATCCTCTTGCAATTTTCCACAATCCTCTTGGGTTTTAACAACTTTAAATAGTTGGACATGAAAGCCCACGTAAACAATACTGTCAAAGCAATATACCACAAAATAAGGACGATCCGGCATCTTAGACCCCCGCTGGAGCCGGAGGATTTCCGGACAGCTTAGCAAGCATTAGTAATCCCCCACTTCGACTACATCAACTAGTTCCTACAAGGACTCCCAAAAAGCACAGTGAACCCATTGCAACTCGCAATGAATGCAGCCGTCAGAATATTACACGGGGCCGCCAGGAGGGACCATATAACTCCAACCCTGAAACACCTACATTGGCTGCCGGTCCATTGCAGGCTCGCATTCAAAATTCTATTAATGACATTCAAGGCCATTAACGGGCTCACCTCCACCTCTATCATGGACCTCGCCCTCACCATCCCTCCCAGAGTCAGAAGGTCAGCCGCTGCCAACACTCTGAACATCCCCAGCAAGATCACGAAATGCTCGCAAACATGAAACAGGGCCTTCGTGTACTATACACCCACATGCTGGAATGCCCTCCTGCCCAACATCCGTTCCATAACCGACCTCGCCCAATTCAGAAAGGCTCTGAAACACCACCTTTTTCTCCAATATTACTCCCATAATGGAGATGCACAACATCTAGCCTCACAGCGCCACCAATACAGCACCCTCGATCTAACAGCAACACACAGTCCCAGCCCCGTCCTTTAACACATCCAGTCACCTGATATACAATTGTATAGAGCTCACAATGTTGCAGATAGCACACAATCTTGTATATAGCACACAATCTTGTAAATAGCCACCAAGCAGCCATGTCGCCGCCCGCTCTGCTGGCCCAACTGCTTCGCCTGTACATAGTTACCTGAGTAGCATGCTACTGAGTAGCCTGTACATAGTTCCCCCAGTTAGCCAAGTTGTAAACCCTGTTCCTTGTAAGTACAGTGCAGATGCCACCTGCACTGTACAAATTTGTTTTAACTGTAAACCGAGCCGATTTTAAAAAGCGCAGTATAGAAAAACCTCAAATAAAGACAAAAGTAGTCCAAATGCCCTTGAGTATATAGCAGACAGAGCTTAAAGATTCAAAATTACTCCTACCTAACGATAGACAGATTAATATGAATAAAATACACTCTAAAATGCTTGTATGCAAATGCTAGAAGTCTAAAAAATAAGATGGGAAAATCAAAATATATAGCACTAAATGAGAGGTTAGATATGATTGGTACTGTATCTCAGAGACATGGTGGAAGGAGGACAACCAGTGGGACATTGTGATACCTGGGTACAAGTTATATCGTAATGATAGAGCTGATCAAATTTGTGGAGGGGTTGCGCTCTATATTAGAAAGGGCATAGAGTCACAAAGTTTTGCAGGAAACAAAATAGGCTGTAGAATCTCTATGGAATGAAATTCTATGTAAAAAGGGGAAGGCGATGGCAGTAGGGGTGTAATATCAACGCCTGGCCAGAATGAACAAATGGACGATGAAATGCTCAAAGAAATCAGGGAAGTTAACGAAAGATACAGCACAGTAATAATAATGGGTGATTTCAATTACCCCGGTATTGACTTGGTCAGTGTTACAGCAGGGCATGCTAGGGAGATAAAGTTTCTAGATGAAATAAATGACTACTCCTTGGAGCAGCTGCTTCATGAATCGACCAGGGGGGAAGCCATTTTTAACCTAGTCCTTAGTGGAACACAAGATCTGGTGCAAGTGATAAGGGTGTTGGGGCCACTTGGCAATAGTGATCATAGCATCATCGCGTTTGATTTAATCAAAGGAGGAAGGATGGTAAGGAAATCCACAGTACTACCATTTAACTTTCAAAAGGAAGACTATGATAAAATGAGTAAAATAGTTAAGAAAAAACTAAAAGGAGCAGTTGCAAAGGTTAAAGACTTGCATCAAGCTTGGGGGGGGGGGGCGATGTTTGAAAATACTATCTTGGAAGCTCAGATCTGCTGTATTCCACGCTTTAAGAAAAGTGTATGAAGTCCAAAAACTGCTAGCACAGTTTAAAGGTGCGGTCAGAGAGACTGTTGCCAAAAAAGCATCTTTCAGGAAATGGAAAAATAAGCCAAATGATGAAAACTGGAAACAGCATAAGCACTGGCAAGTTACAAGGAAGGCATTGATAAGGCAGGCAAAGAGAGAATTTGAGAAGCAGCTTGCTGCTGTGGAAGCAAAAACGTGTAATGAAGACTTTTTAAAGTACATTCATAGCAAAAAACCTGTGAGAGTGTCAGTTGGACCATTAGATAAGAGGGGACAAGGCCATAACAGAGAAATTGAATTAATTCTTTACTTCGGTCTTTACTGAGGAAGATGTAGGGATGTTACCCATAACTGAAGTCGTATTTAAAGGTGATACTGAGGAAGAACTGAAAGAAATATCGATACACTGGAAAGATGTATTACAACTATCTGATAAACTAAAGAGTAGCAAATCACCTGGACCGGATGGTATACATCCAAGGGTGTTGAAAGAAGTGAAAAATGAGAATGCAGACCTGCTATTAGTAAAATGTAAACTATCATTAAAATCATCTGTAATACCTGAAGATTGGAGGATGGCCAATGTAATGCCAATTTTTTAAAAGGGTTCCAGGGATAATCTGGGAAAGCGTATTTACTCACCTGTAACAGGCGTTCTCCAAGGACAGCAGGAATCAGTCCTCACATATGGGTGACGTCGGTGCCGACGGAGCCGTCGTGCGAAGCAATTCCCCAGCTTTCAAAGAAAGCCTTTGGGATTGCATCACGCATGCGCGGTCCCCTTCCCGCCCAAGGGTGCCATCTTGCTCAGTCAAATGACAAAACTAAAGAAACGGCAAAATGAACAAAATATAATAAGACTGCAACTCCAGGGGAGGAGGGAGAGTCATGTGGACTGATTCCTGCTGTCCCTGGAGAACCCTTGTTACAGGTGAATAACTACGCTTTCTCCAGGAACAAGCAGGAAGTCAGTCCTCACATATGGGACTCCCTAGCTATAGGCTACCGAGAACCCATAACTGAAAAATAGGCTCCCTCTAGAAGAGCCGCAGCAGCTGTGATAGGAATCCAGCGGAGACACAACACCCCCGGTAGCCTGACACCAGAGGGTCAGAGGGTAGGAGTTGCCTAAACCTCAAATAAGTTGCGGAGTACCGCCTGGCCGAAAGCACTGTCCCTTTGGGACTCCCTATCCAAGCAGTAATGGGCTGCAAAAGTCTGGCCAGAAGACCAGGTGGCAGCCTGGCAGATGTCTGCCAGCGGAACAGAGCGGAAGTGAGCCACTGATGCGGCCTTAACCCTGACATGGTGGGCCGTGATTCGACCCTGCAACGGGAGGTCGGCTGCCCTGTATGCCCAGGTAATGCAGTCTGTCACCCAGGTGGACAACGTGCGCTTGGAGACAGGTAGACCCAGCTTACAATCCAGGGTATGCAGGACCGCCTCTGCCCGGCTGGCATGCGGTCTGGGAAAGAAGGTTGGAAGAACCACCTCTTGGTTGAAGTGGAATGAAGAGACCACTTTCGGAAGGAACTTGGGTTGGGTGCGAAGGACCACCCTGTTCCTATAAAACCATGTACACGGTCTATCCGAAACAAGAGCTTGCAGCTCACTCACTCGTCTGGCAGATGTGAGTGCCATCAGGAAGAGCACCTTCCAGGAGAGGAAGCGCAGATGGCAAGTGGACAACGGCTCAAAAGGAGGGTGAGTAAGCTGCTCCAAGACCACATTCAAATCCCACTCGGTTGCCAGGGGATGAACCGGGGGTTTTAGTAGAAGTAGACCTCTGAGGAATCTGGACACCAAGGGGTGAGCCAAAAGAGGTTGTCCTTCCACTGGAGAGTGGTGTGCTGACAAAGCACTCAGGTGGACCCTGACTGAGTTCGACTTAAGACCTAATTCTGAGAGGTGAAGCAGGTACTGCAGCATCACTGGTACAAGGCAAGAGAAAGGATTTTCACTGTGCTGGGTACACCACATCTCAAACCTTCGCCACTTGAAGGCATAGGTTTTCCTAGTGGACTGTCTCTTTGAGACCAGTAACACTTCTTCTACATTGTTAGGTAGGAGGAGAGGAGCCAGCACTACCCTTTCAGCAGCCATGCCATCAGGTTGAGGGACCTGAGGTTGGGATGTAAGAGCGAGCCCTGTTCCTGGGACAAGAGGTCGGATTGTGTCCCCAGAGGGAGTGGGGCTTCCACTGCCAGCTGGAAGAGAAGCGGAAACCAAGGCTGTCTTGGCCATCTGGGGACTACCAGAATGACAGAGGCCTTGTCCCAAAGGATTTTTAACAGAGTCCAGGCCACCAGAGGCGTGGGAGGAAACGGATACAGGAAGACCACTGACCAGGAGATCAGAAAAGCATCTGCAGCCATCCTCTGCGGATGTGGCTGTCTGGAGCAAAAGCAGGGCAACTGGTGATTCTGCGGACTGGCAAAGAGATCTATGGACGGATGTCCTCAGCAGTGGAAGATCTGCTGGGCCACTTCTGGATCCAGTTGCCATTCGTGAGGTTGAAGAATCCTGTTTAGCTTGTCTGCTAGGAAGTTCTCTTGACCTGGCAGGTAAACTGCTTTGAGATCTCAAAAATATCACAAACTTGTTCAATAAAACATACAGGAATTTTTCTAAAAATGGATTCTCTTCTTTTTCAACAAAGCACTAATAATAAGTCTGTCGAAAGGTCTCAGACTATGAACGGCACTAATTATCAGACTACTGTCTGTATAAAATATTGTGCCCAGTTGCATCAACGACCTCCGTACAGACACTTTTCAGACCAGAGCTCATAAGTATAACAACTATTGCACAAAAACTAATGTGCTTTCTTCTATATTCTATGTTGAAAATATGTTACTCCCGTTCACAATACATAAGGGCTCACGGTCCTGATAAGGCACTCTTACGATCCCGACGCTCTCCCCCAGCGCCTCCATAGCGTTTCTCCTCAACGGGTTCTTCAGGGGATCGTTTTTTAACCCTCCTGTGCTCAAACAATACATAAAATTAGAATCCCTCCCTAAAACCACAAAACTCCATCCTACCCTTCTAAAAACTCTAAGACTATACAGTGGGACACAAACCGGATATTCCCGTTGATGCTGCCCACGTCAAAACTTTAAAACACAGCGGTTCTCAAGCCGGGTGTTACTTAAATCTCAAAACCATAAAGACGCCGCGCATGCGATGTTCTCCCTATGAATTGGCTTTAAAGAATCACCAGAACATGACGTAGATCTGCTCCACCCATATGGCTTTTCCAAAGGGTAGATCTTTAAAAGGCCACTGCCCACAGCACCTCATACCCTCTCACTTATACCTACTGAACACTGAACGATCTACGTATACATACGGATCAACTTCTACATTACCCAAAACCATCTACACTAATTACCTAAATGTCTAACCATCAGGGTAAGAGTTCCCATCAATAGCATAACTCATCACATCGCTAGAACATAAAAAAGAAGAAACTGCTTTGAGAGACATACCTTGTCCGACTGCAAAGGAGCAGAGGTCCAGCGTCTCCTGACATAGAAGACGGGACCCTGTACCTCCCTGCTTGTTCACGTAGAACACTGCTACCTGATTGTCTGTCTGCACCAAGACAGACGGATGGGAGAGAACATGACAGAAGTTTTGAAGAGCTAGGCGAATCGCCCGAAGCTCTAAGAGGTTGATTTGGTGTGTACTCTCCTGAGGAGACCACAACCCCTCAGTGCATTATCCCTGGCAATGGGCTCCCCAGCCCAGCAAGCAGGCATCTGTCATCAGCACTCTTGTGTGCGAGGGAGGTTGAAAAGGTACTCCCTCGAGCAGGTTGGATGTCTGAAGCCACCACACCAACAACTTCACCAGTCGTTTGGACACTCTGATCCTGTCTCAGAGTCGTCCTGTGGCTTGTGTCCACTGATCTCTGAGGCACCACTGAGCTGTCCTCATGTGGAGGCGAGCATTTGGGGTCACCGCCGTATCTTAAAAAGGATATAGCAATTTTAGAAAAGGTTCAGAGAAGAGCCACCAAAATGGTAAAGGGGATGGAAGGCTACTCCTATGAAGAAAGGCTAAAAAGGTTGGGGCTCTTTAACCTGGAAAAGAGACGGCTGAGGGGAGATATGATAGAAGTCTATAAATTAATGAACGGAGTGGAACGGGTAAACGTAGATCGATTGTTTACCTTATCAGAATATAGAAAGACTAGGGGACATGCAATGAAGCTACAGGGTAAACTATTTAAGACTAATAAAAGAAAATATTTTTTCACTCAACGTGTAATCAAACTCTGGAATTTGTTACCGGAGGATGTAGTAAAGGCTGTTAGTGTAGCTGGGTTTAAAAAAGGTTTGGACAAGTTCCTGGAGGAAAGGTCCATAAACCATTATTAAGAAGGGACCCAGGATATCAATGCTTGAACCAATACAAGCATTGTGGAACCTGTGTCCCTTGGGGAAACTGCTAGGTACGTATGACCTAGATTGGCCACTGTTGGAAACAGAATACTGGGCTTGATGGACCTTGGTCTGACCCAGTATGGCATATCTTATGTTCTTATGTTCTTATGTCACATGTACCGTGGAGGCCATGTGGCCCAGGAGGTGTAGAAAGTGTCTCGCTGAGATCTGAGACTTGTGGCTGACTTGGTGCACCAGCGCCAGAAGCCTCTGTGCCCTGTCTTCTGGCAGGTAAGGCCTTGCCTGAATGGTGTCTAGCCTTGCTCCTATGAACTGTAAGTTTTGAGTGGGGAGCAAAGTGTTTGTTTGATTTATGACAAAGCCTAGATGCTGCAGCATGTTGATAGTGCGATCTGTGGCCTGTTGGGCCTCCTGAGGCAACTGGGCCCTGATGAGCCAGTCATCCAGGTAAGGGAAGACAAAAATCCCTTGGTTCCTGAGGAAGGCCGCCAATACTGCCAGGCATTTGGTAAACACTCTGGGAGCAGAGGCTAGGCCAAATGGAAGTACTCTGTACTGAAACTGGTTTCCTCCCACTACAAATCTGAGATACTGTCTGTGGTCTGGATGTATGAGGATGAGCATATAAGCATCCTTCAGGTCTAAGGAGCATAGCCAATCTCCCTGGTGGAGGTAAGGCAGCAATATGCCAAGGGAAAGCATCTTGAACTTTTCCCTCACCAGGAACTTGTTTACGTTTCGCAGGTCGAGGATGGGTCTGAGGCCCCCTGTTCTCTTTGGTATCAGAAAATACCTGCAGTAGAAGCCTTGTCCCTGCAGGTGGTGGGGCACCGGTTCCACCGCCTGATCCTCTAGAAGACCGGCCAACTCCTGCAAGAGGACGTCCCTGTGTAGAGGGGGTCTGAGAGGCTCTCCTGTCAAGTAGGAGGGAGGTACCTGGTTGAAGTGGAGCAAATAGCCCCTTTGTACTATTTGAAGGACCCAGGTATCTGTGGTGATTGCTGGCCACCTGTGGCATACAGGCTCAGCCTTCCTCCTGTGCAAGACCTCACACCCCTGGTTGGAGAGAGACTATGCTTTGGCAGTCAAAAAACCCCTCCCGGCTGGATCGGAGCCGGGACTGGAGGCTTGGGGGTCTTCTGCTTACGTGGGCCATGCCCCTATCCCTTGGCCTGCTGCCCCTGTGGGCGAGCTGGGGAGGCCTGGTGAGTGGGGGGTAGTTGCAGTAAGCAGCACCTTTCCTCTGGAAAAAGGGCTTTTTACCCGAGCCCTTCTTTGTAGAAGGGGCACAAGTCTTCTTGGAGAGTCTTGTCCGGATCAAGTACTCAGACTCAATTTCAGCAGCCTTCTCAGTCATGGGTTTGCCAAAAAGGTTGTCACCCCGGCAAGGGACATCGACCAACTTGTCCTGAACCCATGGCTCCAGGTCCGACAACATTAGCCATCCCTGGCGGCGGGCATCTATGCCAGCTGCGGCTACTCGGGCCGAGGCCTAGAAGCCGTCATAGGCTGTTCGAGACAAAGTTCAAGCACTCCCGAATCCCAGTGGACAAGTTCTTGAAGCACTGCAAGGGTTCCTCGGAGAGGCCAGTTGAGAACCCGGCAATCTCTTTTGCCAAGTCCCGCAAGTAGACGCCCATGTACAGCTGGTATGCATGGAGTCGGCATGACAACATCGAGCCCTGGTAGCACTTTCTGCCGACAGTGTCCAGGTTCCAGGCTTCCCTGCCAAGAGGCACCGAAGAGTGCATTTTTTGGCTCTTGAGCCTGTGCATGGCCGATTCAAGAACCATGGAGTTGTGCGGCAGCTGTGCTTTCTGGAACCCATGGCTCTTGCGGACTCGATAGATGAATCGACCCGCTTGCTGAGAAACGGCATTGAGGCCGGTGACTCCCATATGCGGAGCAGCAGCAGTTCCAACATCAGAGGAACCGGTACCGTAAGGGCTTCCCGAGGGGGAAAGTCATCTGGAGGGCTTCGAGCTCCTTGGCTCGAGGCTCCTCCTCAGTGTCCGCTGGGAATGCCAAAGCCTTGGCTATGTCTCTGACGAAGTCCGAGAACTGGGTATCCTCCGGGGGGGGGGGGGGGTGGACCTTATCTGAGGCTCGGAACCCGGCGAGTCCGATGGGACATACCAGGTCCGGAGGGTGTCCAGGGACTCCTCATCTTCTGTTTCCCATGCTGAGTCCTCCGAGGAGGAATCGATGGGCTCCGGCCGTGAGGGCTTCGGTCTCGACCGCCCTGACGCTGAGGGCACCGGCGTCGACGACCTCCGTCCCAAATGGGAGGTCGAGGGAGACCTCTGCCGAGTATCGACTCGAGTCCGAAGAGTCTCAATGATTCGCTTGGCCTCCGGGGTCGACTTGGATGTTGAGGTCCCGGTGGTTGGAGCGGATGGACCGGTCAGACCGGTCATCAGCGCCCACTGCTGCTCCATGAAGGCAGACATGCTGTGCTCCAGGGCTGCCATTCTGAGACCGAGCTCAGAAGGCTCTGCAGCCTCTGGGTCCGGAGGAGAGTCAATGAGGACAACAGCAGTTACCTTCTTTGGCGTCTCCAGCTCCGTGCAAGGCACCTTTGTAGGCAGCTCCGACTCCGAGGACCTGGGGCGGCAGTCAGGACTCCGCGACCTGGCCCGCGAGGATCCAGGCCGATCAGAGGCATCCAACGCTGCCGCCCTCGCAGATTTCTTCTTTCTCAGGGGTTCCCGTGAGGGAGACCCTCGCTCAGAAGACCCCGACGATGCTCGGAGTCAGATAGCTCCCGAGACGTCAAGGCTTCTGAACAGGTCCGGACCCGGGTGGATGTGGACTCTGAGAAAATCCTTTCACGCTGCTGCTGCCTACTTCTAAGTGCCTTGGAGGACATCTTGCCACATGGGCCACAGACCTTCGGGTCATGGTCGGGCCAGAGGCAGCGGAGACAGCAGTCGTGTGTGTCGGTGAGTGACATTAATAGAAACATAGAAATATGACGACAGAAAAAGAGCACATGGCCTATCTAGTCTGTCCTTCCATAACTACAACAGTCCCCTTTTTACCTTTAGAGATCCTCTGTGTTTGTCCCATGCTTTTTTTAATTCAGTTGCTCTCCTCATCTCTACCACCTCCACTGGGAGACTATTCCACGGATCCACTACTCTTTCCGTAAAGAAATATTTCCGCATATCTCTCCTAAATCTATCTCCCTTCACCCTCATCCCATGTCCCCTCGTAGCAGAACTTGCTTTCAATTGAAAGAGGCTCTCTCCCTGAACATTTATGCCACGGAGGTATTTAAACATCTCAATCATATCACCTCTATCCCGCCTTTCCTCTAATGTTTACATATTAAGATCCTTCAGTCTGTCCTCATATGCTTTATAATGAAGACCACTAATCATTTTAGTAGCCACCCTCTGCACCGACTCCATCCTGTTCACATCCTTTTGAAGGTGCGGTCTCCAGAATTGCATACTATACTCCAAATGAGGTCGCACCAAAGACTTATACAGAGGGATCACCACCTCCTTTTTTCTGCTAGCCATTCCTCTCCGTATGCACCCAAGCATCCTTCTAGCTTTTGCCGTCACCTTTTCTACCTGTTTAGCTACTTTAAGATCATCAGACACAACCACGCCTAGGTCCCGCTCTTCTTTAGTGGACAAAAGTACTTCACCCCCTATACTATATTGCTCCCTTGGATTGCTGCAGCCCAAATGCATGACCTTACATTTTTTAACATTAAATCCCAGCTGCCAAATTCTAGACCATTCTTCAAGCTTAGCTAGATCCCTCCTCATGTTATCTACCCCTTCCTGGGTGTCTACTCTATTGCAGATTTTGGTATCATCCGCAAAGAGGCAAACCTTACCTGAAAGCCCTTCCGCTATATAATCTTTTACACCAATCACACTTTTTAAACCTGCTAGCAGCTATTGGGGGAAAAAGAGCCCCTGCGAGGTCAAGCGATCGGGCTGCCAGTGAAAAAGTAAAAAAGAGCATGAACACTAGTCACCAAGGACAAAAAACAAAAAAGAGTGACCGGACTCAATACCAGTGTACCGAACCCGATACCGGTGTACCGAACCGAGGCGGGAAGAGGAACCGGCATCAAACCAAGCCGAAGAAGAGAATCTTCAGTAGTTTTGACGCACTTTTTCCGCGAGGGAAATTGGACTACATTCATTGGGCTCCGTGGAAAAAAGGAAACTGAGCAAGATGGCAACCTTGGGCGGGAAGGGGACTGCGCATGCGTGATGCAATCCCAAAGGCTTTCTTTGAAAGCTGGGGAATTGCTCTGCATGAGGGCTCTGTCGGCACCGACGTCACCCATATGTGAGGACTGACGTTCTGCTTGTTCCTGGAGAAACTACAGACCGTGAGCCTGACATCAGTGCCGGGAAAAATGGTAGAAACCATCATAAAGAACAAAACTACTGAACATGTAGATAGTCATGACTTAATGGGAGACAGCCAACATGGCTTTAGACAAGGAAGACCTTGTCTTACTAATCTGTAATGATTTTTTGAAGGTGTGAATAAACAGGTAGACAAAGGTGAGTCGGTTGATATAGTATATCTGGACTTTCAGAAAGTCTTAGACAAGGTCCCTCCATCAGAGGTTTTTGGCCAAACTAAAAAGTCATGGGATAGGAGGCAGTATACTATTGTGGATCAGGAACTGGTTAAAAGATAGAAAGCAGAGGGTAGGGCTAAATGGCCAATTTGTCCAATGGAGAAAGGTGATAATGGAGTACCGCAGGGATCTGTGCTGGGTCTGCTGCTTTTTAACAGATTCATAAATGACCTGGAAAAGGGAACAAGTGACGTTATCAAATTTGCAGATGACACAAAACTATACAAAATTGTTAAAACCCATGAGGATTGTGGAAAATTGCAAGAGGATCTTGATAAATTGGAAGACTGGGTATCCAAATGGCAGATGAAATTTAATGTGGACAAGTGCAAAGTTATGCACCTAGGAAAGAACCACCCAAACTATTGTTACATGATGCAAGGTTCCACATTTGGAATCACCACCCAGGAAAAAGATTTAGGTGTCATTGTGGATAACATGTTAAAACCCTCCGCCCAGCGGCGGCTGAGAGAGCAAATAGAATGCTAGGTATCATAAGGAAAGGAATGGAAAATAAACCAAAGATATTATAATGCCTCTATCATTCGAGGGTGCGACCACACCTTAAATATTGTGTGCAATTCTGGTCGCCGTATCTTAAAAAGGACATAGCGTTATTAGAGAAGGTACAGAGAAGAGCCACCAAAATGGTAAAGAGGAAGGAAGGATAACCTTATGAAGAGAGGCTAAAAAGGTTAGGGCTCTTCAACCTGGAAAATAAACAGCTGAGGGGAGATATGATAGAGGTCTGTAAATTAATGAATGGAGCGGAACGGGTAAATGTAGATCGGTTATTTATATCATCAGAATATATAAAGACTAGAGAACATGCAATGAAGCTACAGGGTAACCTATTGTTTTGCGAATTGAATGGGGTGTAAAAATACAGTTTAACACACTTTGTAAAAAAGATAAGCAGTTTATTTATAAAACAAAGAAAAGATAACTAGAAAGCAAGTAATTACAGGAGAATGATACATCACTGACATTATGAACTTCATCTCATGCCACACTTTGCATGAGATGAAGTTCATAACTCTGTCGGTGATGTATCATTCTCCCGTAATTACTTGCTTTCTAGTTATCTTTTCTAACTAATAATAGGTAAATCAGTGAATTACTTACTTTTATTTATTTATTTAACAGTTTCTTCTATACCGCCCCTTCCAGAGATCAGGGGCGGTTTACATTGAACAGTGAACAAAAATTTGTATACTTCTGTATACTTTACATGGAACAAGGTTTTAACTATATACAAGTGTAATTACAGGGAACATATTTTTAAACGTTAGCTGGAACATTGATTTTAAACTATATACAGGTTATATAATACATGGAACATAACATAACTAATTACAGGTAGTTATTTACAATAGCGATATAGCAGACAGTTTGGGTGAATCTTTTGCATGTTGTGTGGAGTATGTAAGGTTTCGTGTTAGTCGTTTGTTCTGTCTTGAGTGCTGTGGATGTGTTTCTGTGATTGTTGGGGAGAGGTTTTTTGTTGATAGGGGATTTCAAAGTGGTTTGTAAAGAGGTAGGTTTTTAGTTCCTTTTTGAATTGATGAAGGTCCTTTATCATGCGGAGGGTTAATGGTATTTCATTCCAGAGAGTAGGGGCAGCAAAGGAGAAGGCCCTATCACTTGTTGTTGCTTTAGTTTTTCTGAAAGTTGTTTTTATGTTGAGGGAATAGGTTGCATTCTGTCTGCGCGTTCTAGTTTCTGATGGGGGGTGTATTAGAGTAGATAATTGTGAGGGAGAGATGTTATTAATGAGTTTGAAAGTAGTTAGGAGGATTTTATATTTTATTCGGCTACTTATAGGGAGCCAATGCAAGTCTAACAGTATTGGGGTCACATAGTCTGTTAGTTTAGCTTTTGTGATCATCTTGGCGCATATGTTTTGGGCTCTTTGGAGTAGGTATATGCTCTTTAGTGGTAAACCGTTTAGGAGACTATTACAATAGTCGTAGTGAGGGGTGATGAGGGTATTGACTACTGATCTAAAGTCATGTGTGTTAAGTAGGGGTCTCAGATGTTGTATTGTCTTGAGTTTATAGAATATGGTTTTTACTGTCTGTTTTATGTGTGGGAGCATGGTGAGTGAGTGGTCTAAAATTATTCCAAGGTACTTTACCTCCTTTTTAACAGGTATAGGTGTGTTGTTTATTGTGATTGTTGTTGGGTAGTTGTAGTCAGTGTCTGGCTTTCTCGTTATGAACATTGCTTCTGTTTTTTTTGAGGTTGATGCTTAGATGGTTGTCTTCAAGCCATGTGGTAGTCTCATTCATGCACTGGCGTAAGCTATCGTATTTGGTTTTGTTGGAGTTTATGGGAATGGCAAGCATGATATCATCCGCGTATATGAAATGGTTGATTTTATGCTTCTTGAATATGTTTGTAATAGGTTGGAGGTACAAGTTGAAGAGGAGGGCGGAGAGGGCTGATCCTTGGGGGATACCCTGACCTTGAGGGAAGGTTTCTGATGTTTCTTTACCTAATTGTATCCGTATTAATCTATGTGAGATGTATGACTTGAACCATTCAAGGACTGTCCCTTCTATTTTTAAATTTTCTAGTCTGTTGATGAGTGTATTATGATTGATGCTGTCGAATGCAGCAGATAGATCTATGAAAAGAAGTAGGAAACCTTTGTTATTGTCATTAGTACCTCTGATGAGGAGGTCTGTCAGTGCGATTAGGAGGGTTTCATCTCCATGGAAGGGGCGGAAGCCAAACTGATGTGCATCAAGGAGTTTGTGCTCATCAATGTAGTCTTGTAATTGGAGTTGTAAGGTTTTTTCTATTATTTTGGCGATTAGTGGTATGCTAGCTATTGGCCTGTATGAGTTGGGGTCTTTTGGGTCTAGTTTATTGTTTTTTATTATGGGGTGGATCGAGGAGAGCTTTAGGGCGTTGGGCATAGTTCCTTGAGAGAGTGATTGGTTCACTATGTATTGGATGTTTTCTGCAAGAAAGTCCTTAGTATACTTGATCCATGACACTGGGCATGGGTCAAGCGGGGAGGTTGTGGTGTTGATCACTGTTATAATATTAAGGATGTGTTTTCGTTCGACCTTGTGAAAGGTTGTCCATTCATTATTACTGTCATGGTTTGATTTTATTGTTGTGGTTGGAGAGTAAGGTTTTTTCTTTAGTTTTTCAGCAAAATGTGATGCTAAGGTTTGTACGCTTACTGTATTTTGGTTCGGTTCTGGGTTGTGTATTTTTGTTAGTGTTTTCACAATTGAGAAGAGTTCTCTTGGCCGGTTGAGAGCAAGATTTATTAATTTGGAATAGTAATCTCTTTTTGACTTGTTGATTGCATCCTTATATCTATTAAGTATGTTTATATATTTGGTTTTGTTATTGTGTGATTTTGTTTTTCTCCAGGTTTTTTCTTGTTTACATAGTTGCTTTTTTAGCAGGGCAATGTCTTTAGTGAACCATTTTTGTGATTCTTTCATTTTCTTCTGCATAGTTCGAGTAGGGGTTGCTGCTTCTTGGATTGTTTGGTTCCAGTTCTCTATAGTTAGGTTGATATCAGTTAGGCTTGTAGTGAGCTTGGGTAATACCTTTTCAAGGAATGATACATTCAAGGAATGTATCATTACTTTCAAGTTATCTTTTCTTTGCTTTATAAATAAACTGCTTATCTTTATTACAAAGTGTGCTAACCTTTATTTTCACACTGTTCAATTCGCAAAACACCTATTTAAGATTAATAAGAGAAAATATTTTTTCACTCAACGTGTAATTAAACTCTGGAATTTGTTACCGGAGGATGTAGTAAAAGCTGTTAGAGTAGAGTTAAAAAAGGTTTGGACAAGTTCCTGGAGGAAAGGTTCATAAACCATTATTAAAGAGACTGGGATATCACTGCTTGACCCAATACAAGCATTGTGGAACCTGTGCCTTTTGGGGAAACTGCTAGGTATGCATGACAGATTGGCCACTGTTGGAAACAGGATACTGGGTTTGATGGACCTTGGTCTGACACAGTTTGGCATATCTTATGTTCTTAAGGAGCAGAGCCAATCTCCCTGGCATAGGTAGGACAGTAATGTTCCAAGGGAGAGCATCTTGAACCTCTCCCTCACCAGTAACCTGTTGAGTTTGCGCAGATCCAGGATAGGCTAGAAACCTCCTGTTCTTTTGAGGAAAAGGAAATACCTTGAGTAAAAGCCCCTGTCCCAGAGGTGGTGGGGCACAGGTTCCACTGCCTTGTCCCTGAGCAGGTTTGCAAGCTCTGTGACGAGTAAGTTCTGGTGAAGGGGCGGACGGGATGGCTCCTGTGGAAAGTAATCTGGAGGGTTTTGCTGCAGGTGGCGGGAATAACCCTCTCTCACCACCCGTAGGACCCACTGGTCTGTAGTGATGATGGCCCCGCTGTCAGCGGAGGCGGCCAGTTGACACCCTATGGGCTGAAGTGGATCTCCTGGGGGAGGAGAGTTCCTGCCTGAGTCAAAAACTCTCCCCTGGCTGAGGGGGGGCTGGCACCTGGGGCTTTGGGGCCTTGCGTTTCCTGGACCTATGCCCCTGGCCCTTTGGTTGTGCGGGTTGGTGAGGCTGACCCTGGTAAGGCTGGTAATGGCTAGCCAAGGGGTAACCCTTTTTCCTTGGGAAAAAGGTCTTCTTTCCCGAGGGCTTCTTCCTGGGGAGAGCCAAGGTCTTTCTGGGAAGTCTCTGCCTTTAACTACCTTGGCCTTGATCTCGGCAGCCTTATTGGACGTAGGCTTTCCAAAAAGATTCTCCCTATTGCAGGGCACATCCAGGAGCTTCTCCTGCACCCACTGCTTCAGGTCTGAGGTCTGCAGCCACTCCTGGCGCCAGGCACCGATGCCCATGGCAGCCACCCAAGCTGAGGCATCAAACCCATCGTAGGCGGCTCTAGATAGAAACTTAGAGCAGTACTGGACAGCCTCGGTCAAGGACATGAAGCGCTGGAGGAGTTCCCCAGCGAGGGCCGCCGAGAACCTCGAAAGCTCCTGGACCAGGCTCTTCAAATACATCCCCATATACAGCTCGTAGTCTTGTATACGGCACCTGAACATGGCACCCAGGTAGCATTTATAGTCCAGGGCATCGACGGCCTGGGTCTCCTTGCCTAGGGGTACGGACAAGTAGGTCTTTTGACTCTTGAGCTTTTGCATCGATGACGCCACCACCATCGAGTTGTAGGGGAGTTGAGGCTTATAGAACCCCACACCCTTCCGGACTCGGTAAATGGCGTTGACATGCCAGCTGACTACCGGCACCGAGGCCGGCGTCTCCCATGTCTGGAGCAGGAGCCTCTCGAGGGCAGGATTGGGACTGTGAGAGTCTCCTTGGGCGGAGACTCATACTACATAATTTCCAGCTCCTCGGTGCGCGGGTCCTCCTCGGACTCTGTACCAAGAAAGCCTGGGCCATGTCCTGAACAAAATCATGGAACGCCACGTCCTTGGGTGGGGAGTGGCGTCGAGGTTGCGGGAGTGAGCGTTCCGAAGGAACGTCCCAATGCTGGGAGGTCTCGGGAGAAGCCTCGTCCTTGGTTTCCCATTCGGATCCCGAGGTAGTTGAGAACTTGGCCTCGAGGGTAGCCTTGAGGAATCTGACACCACTCAAGGACCGGGGGTCAGAACCCCCTAGGCTCACCAAGGAGGACCGGAGTCCCGAGGAGCGGGACCTCGACCAGGGCCAAGGGCTTACCCATGGCCAGCAACGCTCTGTGCCGGGCTCAACACCCCAGGGATCCCCCAAGGCCGGGGGGGTCTGGTGTTGGGGCCGATGATGCTGGGCGTCCAGACATCAACGCCTGCTGCAAGGCTAGAATCGAGGAGAGGCTCTGCTCCATGGCCACCATGTGGGTCGCGAGGCCCGATGGATCAGTAGCCTTCGGCATGGACACAGAGGGCCTCGGGTCTGACGCCAGCACTCCGGAAGGTGCATCCTCCAGGACAACTATGGAATCTCGAACCCTGGTGTGGTCACCGCCGGCCGAGGGCTCCTGCCTTGAGACTTTTGGAGGGTGCTGCACAGAGTCGCCCGAGTCCCATCGTGGGGCCTTCCCAGGTTTCGTCGGCAACTCGGGAGGCCGCACCTTCTTCTTCTTAGGAGGGTCCAGTAACTTACCGGAGGAGCCGCTGCCGTGGGACTCTGAGGATGCCTGGACCTCCCTCGAGGAACCCTCCTTCGGACTGGGTGAGGGGGACGGTGGAGCAGAATCTGGCTTAGAGAACAGCTTCCCTGCAACTCTGACCTCTTCCTGTTGGTCTTGGGCGCACGGCCTGGCACTGGTCACAGGAGGAACTGTCGTGGTCTGGGCTCAAACAGTGGAGGCAGAAATCATGAGTATCTGTAACCGATATGGTCTGGCCCCATCGGTCACTCTTTTTAAATCCACTGGGAGTCATGGTAAAAGAACACCCGGCCGGGGTCAAGGACCGCAGGGCGAAAAAAGACACGAACGCCAGTCAAGGAAAACCTCAACAAAAAAGGACCGCAACGAGGCAGAGGACGGCACTGAGGTGCCCGACTCGAGGCCAAGGATGGTACAAGACCGAAGTCTAAGAATTTGGAAGGGAAAAAAGACTTTTTCCGGGAGAGATGAAGACCACGTCCATTGGGCTCCGTGGAAAAAAGGAGGGGGGCACCGACTCATCCCTTGCCTCAGGCAGCAGACTGCCTTGAGTCGCCCCTGCTAAATATCTTTGATGATCTTAATCCTTTTAGATACCCATCTATCAGGGATACCTCTGCACATGATTGTATTTTTCCTTCGATGCGCTTTATCATCTCAAGCCTTCCCTTCCTATGCAAGATCATCGAGAAAGTGTTTCAACATCAACAACACACTGACATCCACACTCCCCTGGACCCCAATCAACATGGCTTCCGACCAAACCATGGAGTCAAAACTTTACTAATACAACTATTCGAGAAGCTGATACAGATGATCGACAACACCAGAATGGGTATCCTCATGATCTTCTTAGACATCTCATCAGCATTTGACACTGTTTGTCACACAACCTTACTAACCAGACTACAAGAGGCAGGACTACATGGCACCACCTTGAGCTGGTTCACATCATACCTCATCAACAGACAGCTACAAGTCAAATGTGGCACAGACACCTCTCAACCTCTGAAAGCCATACAGGGCATCCCACAAGGTTCAGCACTCTCCGCCCTGCTCTTCAATCTATACATACAACCCATCTGCGCCATCATCAAGGCGCACAAGATTCAATATACCATATACGCAGACGACATAATGATATTCACACCAATCAAACTGGACAACCCAGACTACTCCAACATAGCTAACTGCTTCCAAAAAAAAGGCAACCTGGCTTCAGGAAAACAATCTTTCAGTAAATTACAACAAAACTGAAGCTCTATTCATCACAAGGAACCCCACATTTTCACCCTCAACTACCATCAAACTGAATCACATCACAATACCAGTAAGACAAGAAATAAAATACCTGGGCGTAACGTGTGATAAGAACCTTAGCCTTCAATCCCACATTGCCAAAACCACAAAGAGCGCCTACATCAAAATGAGAACCATCAGAAGGCTCAAACCCATCCTCTCACAGGAGCATTTTCGAACAGTCTGTCAAGACCTTATCATTCCCACACTAGACTACTGTAACCCAATCTATCAGGGGCTACCAAAACAGACTAAGACCTCTACAGCTAGCACAGAACACCACCGCATGCATCATAACAGACTGCACAGGTCACGACCACATTACTCCCATACTGTACCACCTGCACTGGCTCCCAATCAGCTCTCGAATACGCTTCAAAGTACTTATAAACATTTTCAAAATATTACACAACCTCTCAGCTAACAGCCTACAACCAATCATTAAAACCGACCAAAGCACAAGACCAAGAAGAAAAGGAACCTCGGACCCATCAGCACACCAAAGGAATTCGCCAAAACAAATCAGGCCATATCAAGAAGGGCACTCTCTCTGGCAGCACCCACACTATGGAACTCTCTCCCCAACCACCTAAGAGCAACCAAAGACCTCAAGGACTTCAGAAAGCTACTTAAAACAACTGTATTTACAGAATATTACAAGGACTTCACCTGAACTGACTCCTAGGTGCAGTATCTACAACGCTATACAGGTCCAGATCTTAGATCACCTTTACACATGGCTCTAATCTTGTATATATGTATATTGCTCACCGATAAAATCTAGCACTCTGCACCCCACATCACTCTTCTTGATCTCCCACTGCATGCTACTGACCACACAATGACCTCGATTGTTTGATGTGCTAAACCGCTTTGATTTAATGATAAAGCGGTATACTAAATCCGTCTAAATAAATAAATAAATTTATCCAAGGAGGAACTGTTATTGTTCTCTTTTTCTTCTGGCCTTGCATTCTACTTGGTAGTATTCTTGCAGTAATAATTTTAGCTGCACAATATTGTATTTGATTAATTGCGGTGAAGTCAATAAATGGTCCCTTTATACTCCATATGGACTAGGAGTTCTATCTTAAATTCCTCCACCTCTGGGTCTCTCTCTCTTCCCTTTCTTCCTCCTCCTTTGCTTCCTCCAATTCAATTAATTTGTTGACCCTTCCTTTATTCAGCTCACTCTCCTGCAGTTTCAAATCTCTCAACTCCATCTCCTCCTCAACCTCTGTTTCCTTTTCTGTGTCTTCTTTTCTTCTGATACTCTCACCTAGATCCCCTCCTCTCTGTATTTCTTTGTCCACAGAATCCCTTAGTTGCTTCAAGGTGTTGTCATTCACATACTTCTTTTTTTGTCCAGCTCTCATGGTGGTTTAATAGTAGCCCTCCTATGCTGTAAAGTCACACAAACCAAAGTAAACAAATTCCAAGTGTATTAAGAAGGGCCAAATGGTATATGGCCTCTTTAGGCATTTGTTACTTTGCCCATACCATGCTTATCAAACTTGTTGGCCTCTCACAAGGTCCTGAAGATATACATGGTGCTGTTATGGAAAATCCATAATTTTGTAGGGTACCGAAGTGTAAATTGCATGTTGTAGTCAAAAGCTGTGAGAAAATCAGCAAATACTCCTTTCAGTGCAGCATCAGTGCGTTTGAATAATCCTTAAACACCAGTATGTATCTATCTTCATGCTCCAGCATCTGCTGGCTCCATGCTACTTTAAGAATTGCCTCTTCCTAAAGGTGACATTTTACTTACCAATGTCCTTTTCTTGATTCCTGCTAGACCAGTCCAGACAAGTGGGTTGTATTCTCCTACCAGCAGATTGGTGGAGAAAAAGAATCAATGAAAAGCTCAGGTTTCAATGACATCATTCCGATGTCTCTATCTGCATCAGCCACCTGAGGTCTCTTCAGTATCAGTCCAAAAGCATATGCGAGAACATGGCAAGTCTCACACAATCTCAATGAGGGCAACAATGAGTAATCAACAGACAAGAACTATGTACAGGAAAGCAGAAACAGAAGGCTCTCAGTAGAAGATGAACTTGCAGAGCCACGTACTGTATAGAAACCATAGCAGACCCAATGGTACTGCAGCAGAAGAGAGCAGTTCTAGGGGATGCCCTGGATTGGTCTAGCAGAACTCAAGGAAAGGATATCATCTTAAGTAAAATGCCACCTTCCATATCATCCTACTAGACCAGTACAGACAATTGGGACGCCCCAAAGCTACGACTTCACTAGGTGGGAAGACAACACAGCAGCTCGCACAACCTTGGAGCTAAAGGCCATGTCCATCCATGCATGAACATTCAAGCGGTAGTGCTTGACAAGAGTTGAAAGTGATGCCCACCACTGTGCCCGACAAATGCAGCAAGGGCTACTGAGCCCCGCTCAACCTAAGAGGGTTGGATAGAATGGGCACGCAAACCCTCCAGAACTGGTTGGTTCCGCAGCAGATATGCAGAGACAATGGCCTCCTTAATCTAGCGCCCCAATGTAGACTTAGCCGCCGTATCACCTTTGCATGGGTCAGCTAACAGCAGAAAAAAATGGTCATACTTACTAAAAGAATTCGTAACCTCCAAGTACCGGAGATGCTTATCCTTCCCCTGACACTGCTCCTTAAAGGAGAAGGACAGGCAAACCACCTGGTTCCTATGAAAGGGAGAAATCACTTTAGTTAAAGAAAGAAAGCACAGGCTGAATGGAAACAGCCTCCTCAGAAGATAAGGATCTAGGCAAAAGAGCCTGAATCTTGGAAATCCACCTTGTGGAACTCGGGACCAAAATGATGGTCTTGAGGTGAAATCCTTCAGAGTAGCACGTGTCAATGGCTCAAAGGGCATCAACATCAAGGCCCTGAGCACCAGACACAGATCCCAGGGAGGGACAGCCGAATCCCCTGACGAAAGCTCGAAAAATCCAGGTGTAAGGCTAGAGACCTACCAGCCACCGGACCGCTAAAACAGGCCAAAACTACCGCCTGAACCTTCAGGGAGCTAAGAGAAAGGTTCTTCTCCAGACCGTTCTGCAGAAAGGCCAACAGAGGTGGGAACCAGCTGCTGTGTGCTGTACCATCACTCAAAGAGGCACCAGACCTGCATGTACATAAGGTTGGTAGACCGCCTCCGGGCTCCGAGCAAAGTAGAAACCACCGCCAGAGAGTAGTCCTTACGTGCTGTCTCCTTTCAAGGGCCAAGCCATAAGTAAGAAGGGAATCAGGTCCTCCAAAACAATTGGTCCCTGATGCAAGGAGCCCCAAGACAGAGGCAAACAGAGGTGGCGCCTGCAGGAGTCGCAGCAGATCTCTGAACCATGTTCTCCTCAGCCAATCTGGTGCCACCAGAATCACCCTTCCCTGCATCATACACCCCACCATAAGTAACAGAGGAAACACATACCCCAGAGGTTGACTTGGCTGGGCCAGGATGTCGACACCCTTGGACTCCATCTCCGTGTGACGACTGAAGAAGCGGCACACTTTAGCACTGTAGCAGATTGCCATCAGATCCATCTCGGTGTGACCCTAGCAATGCAGAATCAACTGAAACGCCTCCTGACTCAACTCCCACTCTCCAGGATCCAGAGAGTGCTGGCTGAGAAAGTCCGCTGCTACACTGTCCACACCAGCAATGTGCTGAGCTGACAAAGCTAGGATGTTTCTCTCTGTCCAGGCAAATAGAAGAGCTAGCTCCAGGGCTAACCTGGTACTCTTTGTGCCGCCTTGCCGATTGACATAAGTCACTGCCGTAGCATTGTCCAAAAACACTCGAACTGCCCAGCCTTCAACCAGGGGCTGGAAATGCAGAAAAGCCAACCTTATGGTGCTCGCCTCGAGGCGGTTGATGCACCATACTGTTTCCCTGCAGTTCCAATGGCCCTGGGCTGTGCGGTCTTGGTAATGGGCTCCTCAGCTCAAGAGACTGGCATCAGTCTTTAGAAGGATCCATGAGAACTCATCCACTGGCATACCCTTCCTATTTTTTATTTAGCTGTATTTATATCCCGCTTTTCACCGGGTCAAAGCGGTCAATTGGGAGATACATTTAACACGAGGGGATATGACACACATACGCTAATACTTACAGGGAACATGGGCAATGGAGGGTTAAGTGGCTTGCCCAAGACCACAAGGAGGCCTATAGGACTAGAAATCCCAGTCCCTCCGGCCTGAGATTGCTGTCCCCAGGTGGGACTTGAACCCCCGGCCCTCTGGCCCGAAGTACCTTGTCCTAACCACTAGGCCACTCCTCCCTTCCTTCAGATGACAGGGCTGCTGCCACCACTGCAGGCTGGCCTTCATCATCATCAGGAGCGGGAGCCTGAGCTCGAACTCCTGAGAACTTGGGGACCACAGAGTCAGCAAGGACTGTTGGAGCAGCTGCATTTGAGCACACACCCACAGCACCATCTCAATTGTCACTGTCATCAATCCAAGGAGCTAAAGATAATCCCAGACTCTGGCAGTCTGCTGTGAACATAATAGTGCCAGGCAATCCAACAGCCTTTTGACATTCTCCTCTGGTAGGAAGACTCTGCCTACTCGAGTATCGAAATGCGCTCCCAGGAACTCTAGGGACTGGGGAAGGCAACAAAACTGGCTTGTCCCCCAATTGATCACTCAGCCAAGGCTCTCCAAAAAGGACACCACTCGGGTCACTACCCAAGATGCCTCTGAAAGAGAACAGGCTTGGATGAGCCAGTCATCTAGATATAGGTGCACAAAGCTACCACCATGACCTTGGAGAATATCCACAGGGCAGTGGAGAGTCTGAACAAGAGGGGGCGAACAAAGTGAGAGCCAAGCATGGCAAAATGAAGATACTTTTGCCGATCCTCACGAATCGGGATATGAAAATATGCCTCGGCCAAATCCAGAGATGCCAGGAACTCCCCTCAATGCATCGCTTGAATCACGAATCGCAAGGTTTCCAACCGGAAGTGCAGGACACGCATGTGCTCGTTGACACCTCTGAAGTCCAGAATAGGCCAGAAGGATCTGTCCTTTTTTGGTACCACGAAATAGATTTGAGTATCTGCCCCTGCCCCGCTTGTTTGAGGGGACGGGCACCACTGCCTTCAGGAGCAGCAACTAGTCCAAGGTGGTCCATACAGCAGCACGTTTGATTGCAAGCCCATAAGGAGAGATGATAAAGACGTCCAGAATTGGCTCTTTGCATTCCAGGACATAGCTGCACTGAATGGTGTCTAGCACCCAGCAATCCTCGGTGACCCGGGCCCATTCAGAGAAACCAGGGAATGGGCCCCAAATCTTTATTATGTGGCCTGGGAGGGTCCTCCTCTGGAGGGAACACAGTCCCTGGGCCCACATACTCCATGAAAGGACTGAGAACGAGTCCGAGATCCGGAAACAGTGGGGAAGAAAGGTTTTCCAGGCTGGTAATGACGAAAGTCTCAAGACCCCTGGGAGTCCGGCCAGCGCACTTATGGGAAGAGGCCCCTGCCCGCTTCACAGGCTCCCTGGTTCTGTCCTTTGGAAGGGTGTAAGATTTTGTCTCGCCCAGGTCTTTCACCAGCTCCTCCAAATTGACCCCAGAAAGCAGCTTCTCTTTAAAAGCTAGCTGGGCCAACTGGGCTTTGGAGAATATGTTCACTGCCCAGTGTCTGAGCCAAATCCAGCACCGTGTCACTCTCGACATGGGCACTATCCCTGGCCGCTAAATGTACCCAGGTGATACATTGCATCAGAAAGGTAGGCCGGATGATACTGCCCCAAAAAGAGGGGCAGTATCATCCGGCAAAAGAGACTGAATCCACTGAAGCAGGGCTCGAGATGTCAGGCCTGTGCAATGGGACAAGTTGCCTCAGGCCGGAGGGCCAGGGGTTCAAATCCCACTGGAGACAGCAACCTTGGGCCGGAGGGACTGGGGTTTCTAGTCTCTCAGGTGCTCCTTGTGGCTTTGGCCAAGCCACTTAACCCTCTGTTGCCTCAGGTACAAAAAATAGATTGTGAACCCTTAGGGGACAAGGGAAATAAATACCATACCTGAATGTACACCACTTTGACCCAGTAAAAAGAGGTATATAAGCATTGCTAAATAAAATAAAGAATAGCAGCCGCCATGGTGAACTGGTTCTTCAGCAACGAATCCACAGGTATGCTGGCTCATCTGGTAACTGCCGTGACCTGCATAATCCACCTTGGGACTATCAAACCACACAATGCAACTCCTTCTCCGGAAGGGCATACATCTTTTTATATGCCTTTAGCCCTTTAGGCGGGGAATCGTGGGAATCCAAATCAGACTGGATCATGTCCTTGATCATCTCTGGGAACAGGAAAACAGTAGTGGACCTCTGCACCCTTTGCATGAGTGTATGCACCTTCGGCTCCTGCTCAGTGCCTGGGGCATCAGTCAAGTTCAAGATGGATGCAACCCTGGCAATCAATACTGCCAGGCAGATAACACTGGCCTCTCTACAATTCTCCGAAAGCGAGAGTACTTCTTTGTCCACATCAGAGCTCAGCACCGAGACATAGGAATCCAAAACTCGGCAGATCCCAGGTGATTCCCATCTCTAGAGGTTGACCTTCACTGGGGACATTTAGCCATAGGCAACCAATCAGGGCTTCCATTCTCATCCTGCTCCTCACAAGACTGTGCTCGATTGCACCCAGAGGCCGCAAGTCTGAATTTCCATGCCAGAATGACTAGGTCTGCTGTAAAAAAGAAAAGAATTCCAGGGAGGACAATAGCTCTCCTCTCATAAATGACCTTCCAACACCAGGGGACATAGCTGCCGCAGATACTACTACTACTAATCATTTGTATAGTGCTACAAGGCATACACAGTACTATACATATAAATGTAAGACACAGTCCCTGCTTATCAAAGCTTACAATTTAATCAAGACAAAACACACAGTGAAATTGCATACTAGAATATCGTAAGATACAGATAAGTAGTGGACAAGAGAATGAGGACCATCAGAATTGTGGAGCGGCCCACAGTACGGCTGCCAGAACCTCCGGCCAGTTGGTTATTCTTACCCAAAGCACCATCCATCACCTCCTGCCCTGAGGCAGGCAATGCTGGACTATCTGCATCCCTTGGCAGAGAGAGGGGGAGCAAGACTTCTAGGGATGACTCAGAAGCTGCCATGTAGGAAGAACAGTGTCCAGAAGCCGGAGATGAGGCACCTTGCTTGCCACAGGCCAAATGTTTCCTGGAAGAAGACAGAGTTAAGGCAAGCATCCCAACAGCATGTGCTAAGGCCGTGGTGGCCCAGAAGGCACACGTTTACAATGCTATTACAGCAACACATGTTACAGGTGCTAGGGTAGGAACTCCCGTTTGAGCCACTTGGGCGGAACGTACATACGGACCGTGTGACCACCAGGTGCACAAAGGGAAAAACGGCTAACAATGCATGCAGAAAACAGCATGAAACTCCCACACTGCACCAATAGTCACCAGCGATCTACCTCAAATTGCGCCCCAGATGGACGGAATCGGGAGCCCCCAACAAGGACAATGACTAAGTCAAGCCTTGGTACCCGCCTCCTGAGAGCTCCAAGCAGAAACACTCATGCCGGGCTCAGCTCTTCTTCCCAGTAACTGTTTCTCTTGCTTTTCAGACACTAGGAAGCTGGTAGGCAAATCCCTCTGAGAGCCTTCTACAATCTTCAGGAGACAACAGGGGGAAATAGAGGAGAGAGCAGGGGGAAATAGAGGAGAGAGCAGGGGGAAATAGAGGAGGGAGGGGGCTCAGAGGTTGTTGCTGAACTCTTCAAATCCTTCCAGATCCTTCCATTTTTTTCTGGCTGTTCAAAAGGCTCTTATGAGGGTGAGTGTGGAGCTGAACAAATTTTCCCTCCTCCTATGGCTACTGAAAAGATCACAGTCTAGTGGAGCCTCTCATGTCACGCTCAAGTGAGAGTCACCCTCAAGGTGGTCGTTCACAAGCATTTAAATCAATCTATTCCTCTCAATTTTCTTCAGAGTGGAGAAAGCACAGTTACTTACCTGTAACAGGTAATCTCTGGGAACAGCAGGAATTAGTCATCACATATGGGTACGTCGGTACCGACGGAGCCCGCGCGGGAAAGCTCCCCAGCTTTTCAGATTAAAAGCTTTTGGGGCCTCCCACTGCACATGCGCGCTGCCTTCCCGCCTTCCTGACCAGCTCTCGTCAGTTCGAGTTTAAAGCTGAGACAATAGAGAGAGAGGACAGGAAGATAGATAGATAGAGATACAACTCCTAGGGGAGGTGGGTGGGTTGTGATGACTAATTCCTGCTGTTCCCAGAGATCACCTGTTACAGGTAAGTAACTGTGCTATCTCCAGGAACAAGCAGGAATAAGTCATCACATATGGGGACTGCCTAGCTAAGATGCCTGGGAGATCCCCCTCCAAGGGTAAACCATCTTCGTATGGATCTCAGGCATCCATCCAGGGAAGGTGGGCAGGAGTTGTTTAAGTATGGAACAGGTGTTTGAGGACAGCCTGACCAAACAAGGCATCCCGGCGGGAGTCCTTGTCCAAGCAGTAATGGGCTGTGAAGGTATGAACCGAGGCCCAAGTGGCTGCTCGACAGATCTGATCTATGGACACAGAGTGAAGATGAGCCATAGAAGTGGCCATGGCTCTCACATTGTGAGCTGTGACATGGCCCTCCAGAGAAATGTTCTTACTCTGGTAAGCAAAAGAAATACACTGAGCGATCCAATTGGAAAGTGTACGCTTGGTGACTGGAAGTCCCAAATGAGAAGGATCAAAAGCCACGAAAAGTTGGGAAGACTTTCGATGTGGTTGAGTCCTGTTGAGGTAAAAGGCAAGAGCTCTTTTACAATCCAGAGTATGAAGGTTCCTCTCTGCACTGGATGCATGAGGAGCCGGGAAAAAGACATGTAGATATACCTCTTGATTAAGATGAAAAGGCGAGACCACTTTGGGCATAAAGTGGGGATTCGTCCTAAGGACCACCTTATCATGATGAAACCTAGTATAAGGTGGATGAGCCACTAAAGCCTGCAGTTCACTGATGCGGCGAGCCGAAGTGACTGCAATAAGGAAAACAACCTTCCAGGAAAGAAATTTGAAGGAGGTAGAGTCCAAAGGCTCAAAAGGTGGCTTCATAAGCTGACCTAGAACTAGGTTCAAATCCCATGCTACCGGGGGAGGTCGGATGGGAGGTTTACTTAGGGTCAGGCCTCTCATGAAACGTGCAACAAGAGGATGAGAGGAGACAGGTTGTCCATTTATAGGTTTTAAGGATGCTGCAATAGCACTCAAATGGACCCTTACTGAATTCGTCTTAAGGCCTGCATTTGAAAGATGCAGGAGATAGTCCAAGAGGGAATTCAAAGGAAGTGCTAGAGGGTCAAGATCCTGCTGAGCACACCAAATGGAAAAACGCTTCCATTTGAAAGCATAAGAACGCCTCGTGGAAGGTTTCCTAGAGGCATGAAGGATATCTTTCACAGGCTGAGAAAGATTAAAGTCTTGAAGACTTAGGCCTTCAGTAACCAAGCTCTGAGATGTAGGGATTTGGGGTTTGGGTGCCACAAAGTCCCCTTCTCCTGAGACAGGAGGTCTGGCGCAGCTCCCAGGTCCAGGGAGGATCCCTGGGAGAGATGCAGAAGTAGAGGGAACCACACCTGGCGTGGCCAGCGGGGAGCTATGAGGATCATAGTCCCGTGATCCCTCTGGAGCTTGAACAGAGTCTTGGATATTAGAGGAATGGGTGGAAAGGCATAGAGGAATTCCTGACCCCAATGCAGGAGGAAGGCATCGTGGGCCTGAGCTCCCTGACACTGAGTTCTGGAACAGAACCGGGGAAGTTTGGCATTCCACGGACTTGCAAAGAGGTCTATGTCCGGGGTCCCCCATTCCTGAAAGATTCTGCGTATCTGGTCCATATGTAGGGACCATTCGTGTGGAAGCAGAACTCGACTGAGTCTGTCCGCACAAGAGTTTTGAACTCCTGGAAGATACACTGCAAGAAGGTGAATTTGATGCTCTCTGGCGAAGGCCCATAATCTGAGAGCTTCGTTGCAAAGCGACAGAGAGCCTGTCCCTCCTTGTTTGTTTATATAGAACATGGCTACCTGATTGTCTGTCTGAACTAGGACAGTCAGGTTGACAAGGAGGGTATAGAAGACCTTGAGGGCAAGGTAAATTGCTCGCAGTTCCAGGAGGTTGATATGAAGGGTGGTCTCCTGTGGAGACCAAGTGCCCTGAGTGGAGAGGTTCTGAAGATGAGCTCCCCACCCTGTCTGGGAGGCATCTGTTGTGAGGGTTGCTTGGGGCAACAAAGGTTGGAAGGGGGCCCCCAACAACAGATTCTTGGTGGATGTCCACCATTGGAGGGACCAAAACAGACGGCTTGAGGTGAGTATTTGGTCGGAGAGCGCTCCAGATGCTTGAGTCCACTGGGTGGCCAAGGTCCATTGAGCTGCTCTCATATGCAGACGAGCGTAGGGCACCACATGTACCGTGGAGGCCATATGGCCCAGAAGTCGCAGCATTTCCCGGGCTGTCAAATGACTGCTGGACTGAGCTTGGGAGGCCAAACTCAGCAGGCGTTGGGCCCTGAGCTGAGGCAGGTAGGCCCTCGCAGTGATGGTGTCTAACTGGGCCCCTATGAACTCGAGAGACTGAGTAGGGATTAGTTGAGACTTGGGAAGGTTTAGTACCAGTCCCAGATACTGCAGAAGACGCCTTGTGCGGTCCAGGGAAATTTGGGCCTGGGACTGAGATGGAGCTCGGATGAGCCAGTCGTCCAAGTATGGGAATATGAAAATTCCCAGGCCTCTTAGAAAGGCAGCTACGACTGCCATGCATTTGGTGAACACTCTTGGAGCAGAGGCTAGACCGAAGGGGAGTACTCTGTACTGGAAATGTTGTCCCTGAAACAGAAATCGAAGGTATTTTCTGTGGGATGGGTGGATGAGTATGTGTGTGTACGCATCCTTTAGATCTAGAGAACAAAGCCAATCCTGACTCTGAAGGTATGGAAGGAGAATGCCCAGAGAAAGCATTTTGAATTTCTCCTTGAAAAGAAATTTGTTCAATTCTCTCAGATCCAGAATTGGTCTGAAGCCCTCTGTCTTCTTTGGTATTAGAAAATAAGGGGAGTAGAATCCCGTCCCCTGTTGAAGAAGAGGGACCTCCTCTATTGCCCCCTGGGCAAGGAGGGAGGAGACTTCCTGACCCAAGAGGGCCAGGAGAGATGGGGGAGAATTGAACTGCCTCACCATAGTATAAGGAGGAAGGTCGGAAAAATGGAGTTTGTAACCCTCTCTGATGATAGAGAGGGTCCATTGCTCTGATGTAATTTGCTCCCATCTGGGAGCAAAGTGAGCTAACCTTCCGGGTATGGTGAGGGGCTCTGGTTGTTCTAGAGCCAGAAAAGTTAAGTTCTCTAGGGGCAAGTCAAAACCCCTGAGGGGGTTGAGCCTGCTGAGGCGTAGCAGACGCCGCAGGCTTTGACCTTGCCTGTTTAGGTTGCTGACGTTTAGCAGCAAAACGAGGCTGAGAGGATTGTTGGCCAGTATTTGTGGAAAATCTGGACTTCTTGTAATAAGGCCTCTTAAAAGACTTCTTTTTGGCAGGAGTGGAGGTAGACTTAGAAAGTCTATCTAAGGTGGCATTTTCTGCGTCCATTTGAGTGGCCTTAATTTGCCACTCCTCACCAAATAAGTTCTCACCTGTACAGGGCAGATTCCGTAAGCCATCTAGGACCCAAGGTTCTAGATCAGAAGCCTGGAGCCAAGCAGGACGTCGGGCTGCTATAGCAATGCCCGAAGCCCTACCAGCACCCTCAAAGGAATCAAAAGCTGCCCTGTTGGAGAACTTTGAAATATCCAAAAGGTGTTTCGCTAAGAAAATGAACTCCTCCCTTTTATCCTCAGGGATGAAGGGGGCAAAATGCCGAACTTTTAGAGCGATTTCACTGAGAAACATGCCCATGTAAAGACTATAGGAATTAATCCTGGCTATAAGCATAGTAGCCTGGAAAATTTTCCTGCCAAAAGAGTCTAGAGTCTTACATTCTCGCCCTGGAGGAGTAGAAGAGTGCCTTTTGGTACTCTTTATCTTCTTCATTGCAGACTTCACCACAATAGAATGGTGAGGCAACTGGGTTTTTTGGAAACCAGGAGAAGGGGGGACACGGTACATGGTGTCCAACCTGCGAGAAGAAGGAGACAATGTTAGAGGAGCCTCCCATAAGTCCATCAAGTGTTCTTGAAGGATTTCATGGATAGGCAGGGTGACTGCCTCTTTAGGAGACTTAGAGTATCCTAAAATATCCAGTTTCTTTGATCTGGGTTCCTTTTCAGAGGATGAAGCAATAGAAAGACCTTTAGCTATTTCTATGATGAAGTCCTGAAAGGACAAATCCTCTGGTGGAGACATTCTCCTTTTAGGAGAAGAAGGCTCCTCAGGAAGATCAAGGGAGAACTCATCAGAATCATCAGAGGAGTTAAAATCCTCTGAAGAAGCAGAGTATCCTCTATGTGCTTCCAACGCACGATACGCATACTGTTCGGTATCGACATCGTGTGTACCGGGTATGGGATCGGTACCGGGCAAAAGCCCGGATCCGGCATGCGGAACCGATCTGCGTTTGGAAGACGATGGCCTCGGTTCCGGTATGGAAGCCATTACCGGAACCGGACCCGGTACCGCTGGCCGCGGTACCGAGGGCGTAGCAGCATTAATAAAAGCAAGAATGGCCTGCTGCATGACTTGAACAGCATTGCCCATAAACGCCACTGCTGCCTGGATGTCGGTACCGGTATGGGTTGGTACCCCAGAGCAGCACAACAGGTGATCTGTCGAGACCGCGCCATCGATGTCAACCTGTGACCCCATGATTGCTTTGGAGGCCGGAACCTCCCGCCGGGGTTTTTTGGCCTGGACAGAATCCTCGAACTCAGAATTGAGAGCCTCTCGATCTTTAGAAAGAGATTTGCTTTTAGAGGATTTGCCCACTGGAGTTTTGGTTACCTGAGATCCATCCGGAGAGGAAGACCTGGATGACTGTGATGCTTCTGAAGGAAACAGCACATGGAACTTGTTGGCCCAGTTCTGCAATCCACGTTTCGACATCTGGGAGCAGGATGGGCAGTCCGGTATGGAATGGTCAGGTCCTAAACAATTAAGACACCATTCATGGGTGTCTGTAACAGGAATGACAGCACTGCACTTGGTACACTTTTTAAAAGCAGGAACTGGCTTCTCCATGAGGAGAATTTGTGTAGGCCTGAAGGCCTAACAAAGTACCAAGCTCTGCTGAAGAAAAGAAAAATATATATATATATTTTTTTTTTAAAAGAAAGAAAGAGAGACCGGCAGTACCGGTTTCAGAATGGGGAAGGCAGGTACGCGGTCTAAAGAAAACAATAAAATTAACAATTTCTTCAGCGGTGACAGGAACACGACCTGCTGGCTCCGCGGAAAAAAAGAAACTGACGAGAGCTGGTCAGGAAGGCGGGAAGGCAGCGTGCATGTGCAGTGGGAGGCCCCAAAAGCTTTTAATCTGAAAAGCTGGGGAGCTTTCCCGCGCGGGCTCCGTCGGTACCGACGTACCCATATGTGATGACTTATTCCTGCTTGTTCCTGGAGATAATCCATCCGCCATCTGCTAGAGTGAAAGAAATACTGAAGAGACCTCTGGTGGCTGAGGTGGATAGAGGCATGGAAGTGATGTCATTGTCAATGAAACCTTGGCTTTTCATTAGTTCTTTGTTTCCACCAATCTGCTAGCAAGGGAACACAAACCACTTGTCTGGACTGGTCTAGCAGGACGCTATGTAATTGAATTTAAGAATTTTGGAATCATAACCCATGATCTGATGTCTCCTTCCCGACACCGACTGACTCAATGCATCCGCTTGATTTGTAAGCCACGCAACACACTATCCAGCTGAAGCATAAAAAGGGAACAAGGTTTCCAAGAATCCCTGAAGCTCCATGTCTGACACTCTCCGATATGCAAAGTGCAAGTTTTTCTAGCAAGCCCAGTTCTCCATATCATCAATTTTAGCAGTCTGAGTCTCCATCTGGGCCCTAAGAGCTGAAAGATCCGTTGTCGCATGCTGCCACTCATCCTCAAGCACGGAGACTGTGCCTCAGCCATCTGCTGCTGAAAATTGGACATTGCCAGACTCCCTCCCTCCAGCTGTTCATACAGTTATCAAATTTTGCTTCCAATGGTCTAACTACTGTTGTCACGACCTCCTCTCTCATCACAGCTTTGCCTGCATCAAGGGGGCTCGATGATCGGCTTGTCGCCATCTTGGATTCAATGCTATTAGTCGCCTTCTCCTTTTTACCCCTTTTAGTTTTCATAGGACAAAGGTGCATTGCACCACGGTGCCAAGAGGATGTCAGACAGGTAAAGGGCAAAAGAAAGGGTCCGTTAGCGGGTCTTAACTGAGCCAAATTGCAGGAGAGGCTCGGGGAGCAGTGGGAAAAACGTCTCCCCCTGTTCACATCATGTGATCCAAATTGTTTTTGTCTTCTTTCCATTTTATTTCTGACAACTTTACATTTTAGAGTCAAACCAAGTTTTTTTTTAAAACCAAAACTGAACCCTATACTCCATTCTTTATTTATCATATAGTCAGGTTTGCATGGAACAATGAGGAAGATCAGCATAGCAGCTTCTGACTATTTTGATTAATGAATGTTTAAGTGATACAGTATGCAGGCACTTTCAAAAAACAACATTAACCTACCTAGGGAAAAAAAACAGGCAAGAGCAGATTTAACAGATTATGACTGTTGAATTAAAAAAAAAAAAAGCCAATTTTGTTTCTTTAAATACACATACAATAAAATCATATACTGACTGAAACAAGAGGCTTCAAACTGCTGAAAATTGTTTTGAGAGATTTTTTACTGAGCACCCAAATTGCTCTGTTTTATTGAACACTAGAACTGGCAGTAAAATCATTTTTGAGAGGCTGATCTCGTGTAGGTGAGGCGAAGTCTTCCACACTTCCCCTCTAAACCTCCACACTTCCCCCTCTTCCCCCTCTAAAGGCTTCTTCATAACCAGGCCTTATATTATTTATTTACCAATTCTTCTATACCGTGCTATTTAGATCAGTGCGGTTTACATTCAAGCAACATCTATACAACGCAGGCACTCTGCGTTGTATTTACAATGAACGGGGAGAACAACTTGGAAATAACTGAGGGAAACTATCCTTCTCATCTTTGGTGATCACAACTACTTAAAATTGAAAGCACATATCCCACACTGCCTTACAGCTCCCAGTGACATCATAGGGAGACAAAAGAGACATGTGGTTAAGCAGTGAAAAACTTTTCACTGCAGTCCTTGAGGTAGAGCTGGAAGACTATAATTATGGGGAGCTTCGCTGCCCTGAATGAGCCTGATCTCGGCTGATCTCAGAAGCTAAGCAAGATTGGGTCTAGCTAGTATTTGGATGGGAGACCATCTTGGAATAGCAAGTGCTGCAGACTTAGTGCACAGAAGGCAGGCCTGGCAATCTACTTCTTGCTTCACCTTGCCAAGAAAACCCAGGGGTCAGCAATGACTCAATGGCACATTCACTTTTCACACCTAAAGCAGATAAAGCACAGTTACTTACCTGTAACAGGTGATCTCTGGGAACAGCAGGAATTAGTCCTCACATATGGGTACGTCGGTACCGACGGAGCCCGTGCGGGAAAGCTCCCCAGCTTCTTAGAATAGAAGCTTTTGGGACCTCCCACTGCACATGCGCACTGCCTTCCCGCCTTCCTGAACAGCTCTCCTCAGTTTCGAGTTTATAGCTGAGTCAACAGAGAGAGGACAGGAAGATAGATAGATAAAAGATACAACTCCTAGGGGAGGTGGGTGGGTTGTGAGGACTAATTCCTGCTGTTCCCAGAGATCACCTGTTACAGGTAAGTAACTGTGCTATCTCCAGGAACAAGCAGGAATAAGTCCTCACATATGGGGACTCCCTAGCTTAGATGCATGGGATCCCCTGTAAAGGTTCGCCATCTTCGTATGGATCTCAGGCATCCATTCTGGGAAGGTGGGCAGGAGTTGTTTAGGAATGGAACAGGTGCTTGAGGACAGCCTGGCCAAACAAGGCATCCCGGCGGGAGTCCTTGTCCAAACAGTAATGGGCTGTGAAGGTATGAACCGAGGCCCAGGTAGCGGCTCGACAGATCTGATCTATGGAAACAGAGTGCAGATGAGCCATAGAAGTTGCCATGGCCCTCACATTGTGAGCAGTGACATGGCTTTCCAGAGAAATGTTTTTGCTCTGGTAAGCAAAAGAAATACACTGAGCAATCCAATTGGAAAGTGTACGCTTGGAGACTGGAAGTCCCAAATGGGAAGGATCAAAGGCCACAAAAAGTTGAGAAGACTTTCGATGTGGCTGAGTCCTATTAAGGTAAAAAGCGAGAGCTCTTTTACAATCCAGAGTATGAAGGTTCCTCTCTGCATTGGATGCATGAGGAGCTGGAAAAAAGACAGGTATATATACCTCTTGATTAAGATGAAAAGGCGAGACCACTTTAGGCATAAAGTGGGGATTCGTCCTAAGGACCACCTTATCATGATGAAATCTTGTGTAAGGTGGATTAGCCACTAAAGCCTGCAGCTCACTGATGCGGCGAGCCGAAGTGACTGCAATGAGGAAGATGACCTTCCAGGAAAGAAATTTCAAGGAGGTGGAAAACATTGGCTCAAAAGGTGGCTTCATAAGTTGACCGAGCACTAGATTCAAATCCCATGCGACCGGGGGTGGTCTGATGGGAGGTTTAGTGAGAGTCAGGCCTCTCATGAATCTTGCAACAAGAGGATGAGAGGAGATAGGTTGTCCATTTATATGTTTCAAGGATGCTGCAATAGCACTTAAATGGACTCTTACCGAATTCGTCTTGAGGCCTGCATTGGATAGATGCAGGAGATAATCAAGAAGAGAATTCAAAGGAAGTGCCAGAGGGTCAAGACCCTGCTGAGCACACCAAATGGAAAAACGTTTCCATTTGAAAGCATAGGAACGCCTGGTAGAGGGTTTCCTAGAGGCAGAAAGGATATCTTTCACTGGTTGGGAAAGATGAAAGTCTTGAAGGCTTAAGCCTTCAGTAACCAAGCACTGAGGTGAAGGGATTTGGGGTTTGGGTGCCACAAAGTCCCCTCCTCCTGAGACAGGAGGTCTGGCGCAGCTCCCAGATCCAAGTAGGATCCCTGGGAGAGCTGTAGAAGTAGAGGGAACCACACTTGGCGTGGCCAGCGTGGAGCTATGAGGATCATAGTTCCATGATCCCTCTGGAGTTTGAACAGAGTCTTGGGAATCAAAGGAATGGGTGGAAAGGCATATAGGAATGCCTGATTCCAATTCAGGAGAAAGGCGTCCGTAGCCTGAGCTCCCTGACACGGAGTTCTGGAACAGAACCGGGGAAGTTTGGCATTCCACGGACTTGCAAAGAGGTCTATGTCCGGGGTCCCCCATTCCTGAAAGATTCGGTTTATTTGGTCCAAATGTAGGGACCATTCGTGTGGCAGCAGAACTCGACTGAGCCTGTCTGCCCGAGAGTTTTGAACTCCTGGGAGATACACTGCTAGCAGGTGAATCTGATGCTCTCTGGCGAAGGCCCATAGTCTTAGAGCTTCGTTGCAAAGCGACAGAGAGCCCGTCCCTCCTTGTTTGTTTATGTAAAACATGGCCACCTGATTGTCCGTCTGAACTAGGACAGTGAGGTTGGCTAGGAGGGAGTGGAAGACCTTGAGGGCAAGGTAAATTGCTCGCAGTTCCAGAAGATTGATATGAAGGGTGGTCTCCTGTAGAGACCAAGAGCCCTGAGTGGAGAGAGTTTGCAGATGGGCTCCCCACCCTGTTTGGGAGGCATCTGTTGTGAGGGTTGCTTGGGGTAGCAATGGTTGAAATGGAGCCCCCAACAACAGATTCTTGGTGGAAGTCCACCAGTGGAGGGACCAAAATAGACGATCGGAGGTTTGTATTTGGTCTGAGAGCGCTCCTGACGCCTGAGTCCACTGAGTGGCCAGGGTCCATTGAGCTGCTCTCATATGAAGACGAGCATAGGGCACCACATGCACTGTGGAGGCCATATGACCCAGTAGGCGTAGCATTTCCCTGGCTGTCAAGTGAGTGCTGGACTGAGCTTGGGAGGCCAAACTCAGGAGGCGCTGGCCTCGAACATGTGGAAGGTAGGCCCTTGCAGTGATGGTGTCCAACTGGGCCCCTATGAATTCTAGAGATTGAGTAGGGATGAGTTGGGACTTGGGAAGGTTTACTACCAGTCCCAGATACTGCAAAAGGCTCCTTGTGTGGTCCAGGGAAATCTGGGCCTGTGACTGAGTTGGAGCTCGGATGAGCCAGTCGTCCAGATATGGGAAGACAAAGATTCCCATGCCTCTTAGAAATGCGGCTACGACTGCCATGCATTTTGTAAATACTCTTGGAGCAGAGGCTAGACCGAAGGGGAGTACTCTGTATTGGAAATGTTTTCCCTGAAACAGAAAGCGAAGATACTTTCTGTGGGATGGATGGATGAGTATATGTGTATACGCATCCTGTAGGTCTAGAGAACAAAGCCAGTCCTGACCCTGGAGGTAAGGAAGGAGAATGCCGAGAGACAGCATTTTGAATTTCTCCTTGAAGAGAAATTTGTTCAATTCTCTCAGATCTAGGATTGGTCTGAATCCCCCTGTCTTCTTTGGAATGAGAAAATAAGGGGAGTAGAAACCGGACCCTTGTTGAGGAAGAGGAACCTCTTCTATGGCCCCTTGGGCAAGAAGAGAGGAAACCTCTTGACCCAACAGGGTTAGGAGAGATGGGGGAGAATTGAATGGTCTCACCATATGATGGGGAGGAAGGCTGGAGAAATGAAGTTTGTAACCCTCTCGAATGATAGAGAGGGTCCATTGTTCTGTTGTGATTTGTTCCCATCTGGGAGCAAAGTGAACCAACCTTCCGGGTATGGTGAGAGGTTCTGGTTGTGTTAGAACCAGAAGTGGCAAGTTCCCTAGGAGCAAGTCAAAACCCCTGAGGGGTTGGAGCCTGCTGAGCTACAGTAGCTGCTGCAGGCTTAGCTCGTGCTTGTTTGGATTGCTGACGCTTAGCAGTATAGCGAGGTTGAGAAGACTGCTGGCCAGTATTTGAAGCAACTCTGGCCTTCTTATAGTAAGGCCTTTTAAAAGACTTTTTCTTAGTAGGAATTGAAGTGGACTTTGAAAGTCTTTCCAAGGTGGCATTTTCAGCATCCATCTGGGTGGCTTTGATTTGCCACTCTTCCCCAAATAAGTTCTCACCTGTACAGGGCAGATTCCGTAAGCCATCTAGAACCCAAGGTTCCAGATCAGAGGCCTGGAGCCAAGCAAGACGTCGGGCTGCAATAGCAATGCCCGAAGCCCTACTGGCTCCCTCAAAGGAATCATATGCTGCCCTATTAGAGAACTTAGAAACCTCTAAGAGTTGTTTCACTAGGGAAAGGAATCCCTGCTTTTTATCCTCAGGGATAAAGGGGGCAAAATGCCGCACCTTTTTGGCAAGTTCCTCCAGGAACATGCCCATATAGAGACTGTAGGAATTAATCCTGGCTATAAGCATACTAGCCTGGAAAATTTTCCTACCAAAAGAGTCCAAAGTCTTACATTCCCGTCCTGGAGGGGTGGAAGAGTGCCTTTTGGTACTCCTAATCTTCTTCATTGCAGACTTCACCACAATAGAGTGGTGGGGCAATTGAGTCTTTTGGAAACCAGGAGAAGGAGGGACCCTATACATGGTGTCCAACCTATGGGAATAAGGAGACAAAGTCAAAGGATTTTCCCAGAAATCCATCAGTTGTTCTTGAAGGATTTCATGGATAGGCAGGGTAACTGCCTCCTTAGGGGCCTTTGAGTATCCCAAAATATCCAGTTTTTTGGATCTGGGTTCCTTTTCAGAGGATGTGGTAATAGAAAGGGCTGTAGCCATATCTAAAACAAAGTCCTGGAAGGACAAATCCTCTGGAGGGGACATTCTCCTTTTAGGAGAAGAGGGCTCCTCAGGTAAGTTGAGTGAAAACTCAGCAGAATCATCAGAGGAGTGAAAATCCTCAGAGGAATCGGTGCTTTCCTCTAACGCACGATACGCGTACCGATCGGTATCGATATCGGGCGTATCGGGTATGGAACCGGTATGGAGCGAAAGCCCATACGGTACCGACTTGCGTTTAGAGGTGGACGGCCTCGATACCGGCATGGCGGACGATACCGGTATCGGGCCCGGAACCGCTGAAAGCGGAACCGATGGCGTTGCAGCTTTAATGAAAGCCATGACGGCTTGCTGCATGGACTGTACAGTATCGCCCATGGACGCCATAGCTGCCTGGATGTCGGTACCGGAGTGACCCGGTACCCCAGAGCAGGCTAACAGGTGATCTGTCGAGGCCGTAGCATCGATATCAACCTGAGACCCCTGAATTGGCGTTTTTGGAAGTTGGACTTCCCGCCGGGGTTGTTTGGCTGGGGCAGGGTCCTCAAGTTCTAAGCTAAGAGCCTCTCGATGCTTTGAAGGAGATTTGCTCTTTGAGGACTTGCCCACAGAAGGTTTGGTTACCTGAGATCCATCCGGAGAAGAAGACCTGGATGACTGTGATGCTGTATTCTCTGAAGCAAACAGCACATGGAATTTGTTGGCCCGGTTCTGCAGCCCACGTTTAGACATGTGGGAGCAAGATGGGCAGTCCGGTATGGAATGGTCAGGCCCCAAACATTTCAGACACCAGTCATGGGTGTCTGTGACTGAAATAACAGCATTACATTTGGTACACTTCTTAAATCCAGGGGCTGGCTTCTCCATGAGGAGAAATTGAGTAGGCCGAGAGGCCTCTCTGAAGTGACCAAAAAGCTAAAAAATAAGAAAAAAGAATTATAATTTTTTAAAGAAAGAAAGAAAAGACCGGCGATACCGGTATCGGTATGGGGAAGGCAGGTACGCGGTCTAAAGAAACAAATAAAATAACAATTTCTTCAGCGGTGACAGGAACACGACCTGCTGCGCGGAAAAAGAGAAACTGAGGAGAGCTGTTCAGGAAGGCGGGAAGGCAGTGCGCATGTGCAGTGGGAGGTCCCAAAAGCTTCTATTCTAAGAAGCTGGGGAGCTTTCCCGCACGGGCTCCGTCGGTACCGACGTACCCATATGTGAGGACTTATTCCTGCTTGTTCCTGGAGATAAGTCCTTCTCTAAAGTTATTTTTTTAAGTTAGCAATTCTGCTGATATAGATGATCAAAGATTATTAAAGTAGACAATAGCTGGCTGAAAGTTTACTATTTTGGTTGAAGAACAAAAATGTAAATCGTATCACACTAGAACAATTAACAACTGAAAAATATTAATAAATTAAAGAGCAAAAACAAACATTTCTGATGACGTGTGCATGTCATACTCACCTATGTGGGCAGCCTTGACAAATTTTTTGATCTGCAAAAGACCCGCCTAAGACTTTACTCAGCATTGCTGGATTGCCCAAAGCTTTTAAAGCTTCATCTAGACTGTCCACCAAGGAATTGAAAAATTCTAAAGCATCATGCTGTTCACGCAGATTAACAGGTTCACCCCAGAGTCTACAAACAAAATCCAAACAATTAATTTAGCAAAATACATGAGTAAAACATTAACTGTCTATCATTATATATTGAGAACACAAAGGTCCTGACGAGGCAGATGTGTGTGCCCTCAGCTCCTAATCTGTGCTCACATAGCACTCGTGTAGGAGATGGCTACATTTTCAGGCATAGAATCCTGAGCAAGGATATACATCATCACTGGGCAGGCTTCAGAGCACCATATTACACTGTTTCTTCAAAGAAAAAAATGAACAGAACTAATATTCAGTAAAGATAAATGAATTTGCCCATATGGAGTAAAAGTTATTCAACACAACATTATTATTTACACACCAAATCCTCAAATTTCAAAGAGACTTCCCATTTTCTTCACTATGCCAGCAGAACAAATTCATAAAGCTGGACTCATCCTCAACACTAAACAGCAGCTGGGGGCAAACTGTGCAATCCATAGCCCTATCTTCAGAACACAAATTAATCACCTCTGACACATTGAACTTGATGGCTTAAGTACGAGTCAGAACAATGCTACCTTTCTATTTAACGGTGAGAAATGAACATTGAACACAAGTTACACATCTGACCTGAACTGTTTCCAGAAACCTCGTGGCACATAGTACTGTAGTCTGGAGGCTGCCAGATGACCAAAGATAACCTGTAGATGTCTCAGAACCCCAATATTGTACTCTTTCCTATCTTCTGTTTTACTCAGTGCTGGTTTGTCTTCATATTGATGAGGAAAGCCAAACACATCATCGCGTGGATCAACATTGGTCTGCAAATCAAATGGCACCACAGAGGTCATTATGTCTGAATTATTACAAGGAAAGTTATTTAAATTGACCATGTACCTTCCCATATCAACTGTACTCTTTTTGCATGCTAATTTTATGCCAGATGAATTACCACAAAATAAATCAATACTACCTGAGACTTTGCACTTAATGGCACTTTGCTTTAAACATTAGCAGAAAGGGGTGGGACTGAAATAGAGACTGAGCAGGTACATTAGTCTTGTGCATCCCATTTAGGGACTTATGGTGGAACATCTAAGCAGTTTTCTTCCCACCTGTCTAAACACAGGAGTAAGGTGCTGTCTTGATAGGGCTGAGACCACCAGCATCCCTCACCGGTCATAAGACTTACAGTTTCATATCTGGATCAAGTTACCAAATACTACCACTGTTATTTTTCTGTTGATCTGTGTGTTCTATATGGTATTACCATAAAGATTCTGGGATGGCTCCAGCAAGTTCAGAACCTGGTAACTATGGTAGTCATACATAGTGGCCCGAAGGATAGGGCGAAACCACGCTTATATGACCTTTCTTGCTTACAATCAACAGCAGGATTAAGTTTAAACTGCTTTGTATAATTGTTTGTGTACTGCAAATATATGGTTCCAAATATCTGCTGGAAAAACAGATTAGATATGTACCCTCTATGCTCACTGAGGGAGCCAAACCTGGCGACTCCAAGCCTTTCCGATTTGAATTGATTAACTCTGATGTGCCCTTCCTTTAGTGGTGGTATATCCACTTTGGGGCATAAAGTTCCAAGGGGGTCTGAAGTTGGAAAGTAATTAACTGTATTTTCAAAGCAATTTGAAAACTTGGCTTTTTGCTCAGCTATAGGCTAATTAGAATTTAACTTTAAGGGTTCAAAGATAGTATACTGTTTTTGTTCTTGTCCTCTGATGTGTTCTATTTGTTGTTTTGATGCAGTTGATAATGTTTTATTATTTTGTTTGCCTTTATTCATATCTGTAATCTGCTCTGTTAAGGTTAGCAGATTTTTTGCAGGCAAATCTGGGACACCTATCCGAAGTGTGTGGGGACAAAGAGGAAGAGGAAGGGACACCTTAATTCCAGATTTGAGCAACAAGGCATGGAGGAGGGAAGAGAAGCCATTATCTGCTCCCCAATCCATCCCATGACAGCAACAATATCCTTTCTGGCAGAGAAATAAAGAAATAGAAACAGGGATGCATTTCCCCCATACTATGCAAAACAAAGATAATGGATGTGAATTCTAAAAACTGACATTCAAATCTCTAAACCGAAAATACTTTTTTTTTTACACCACTGTCCCAGTTGCTAGTATCGGAGGACAGGAGGCTGTTAAACAGTTGGGAGTCGGGGACATAGCTCTAAAACTGGTGTAAACCTAAACATTGGGAACAATTGGTAATCATATGCTTTGTACACTCTGTTGAGTGAAAGAGTGGAATAAAAATGTTTCAAATTAAATCTCTTGATGGGCTGAGATGCAGCTCTGCATTTCCTCATCTTCTAAGCCTTTCTACCCTGCCCATCAACGGCTGAAGTCAGGGCCAGCTCCAGAGCCAGTTCGAGGTGTTGGTGCCCTAGGCTGACCTTAAGCTGTACATCTCACCTATTAGTTAACTTAGAATGTCCTGCACTTTGCCACCTCCAGCCTAGTTTGCCTATGGGTAGGGCCAGTTCTGGCTATAGTGGATTTTGCAAGCAGACACGTCCAACTGCTTCTTGGACTATTTGACAGGAGGTAGGGGTGCAAAGATGGGCATCTGTAGCTCAATGACAAGGTATGCTGCCACAAAATGACCTTTGGATCACTGGGAACATACTGGTCATAGGTCGGTGCCATTTTCCATAGTCACTTAAGGATTTCAGAGATGGGGAATTAACTGCAACAGCCACTTCTTGATAGCCTTGGAATGATGTTTGGCATTGAGTGAGTATAAGTTAACTCCCAGCAGTTTTGTGGGTCCATCAGCAACAGAATCTTTCAGTGGGATATGTGCAGAATTAAAGTATTTCTTTCTGCTCCAACAAGGGCAGCTGCACTGGTACAATGGGGGTCTTTTGGATGGTAAGAGCAAACCTGTCATGACATTTTATAACTAAAAGGAGCCCAATCCATTTGTCTGCATAGAAGTAAGTTTGTTAGATCAGACTTAGTTTCAGGGTGCATATTTATATTACTTTGAAGGGACAAATTATTAAGGTGTTCCCCACAACTGTTGTTGTCAAGTGCCGTCGAGTCAGAGTCAACTCATGGCGACCCTCTGGATAGCTATCCTAAATTGTGTTCGGTCTTCAGTCAGGCGGCTCATTGTTGACAGACTGGCACCTGTAGCTGCTGTTATTGTATCGATCCATCTCATTGCTGGCCTTCCTCTTTTGCGTTGACCTTCTATCTTGCCAAGCATAATGCCTTTCTCTAATGATCTCTCTCTTCGCATGATGTGTCCAAAGTATGAAAGTCAAAGTCTTGTCATCTGAGCTTCTAAAGAAAGCTTAGGTTTGATCTCCTCTAGTACCGACTGGTTTGTTCTTCGGGCAGTCCATGGTATACACAGTATTCGCCGCCAGCACCATAATTCAAAGGCATCAATTTTCTTCCTATCTGTCTTTTTCACTGTCCAGCTTTCACATCCATATGATGTTATTGAAAATACCGTGGCTTGAACAAGTCGAATCTTTGTATGGAGTGAGACATCTCTGCTTTTGAGAATCTTATCTAGGTCTTTCATAGCCATTCTGCCAAGAGCAATGCGTCGTCTGATTTCTTGACTGCTTGTTGCTTCTTTATTGATAGTTGATCCAAGTAGGTTAAAGTTGTTCACAATTTCAATTTCTTCTCCTTCAATGATGAACCTGTTGATTATGCCAGTTGTCATGATCTTTGTCTTCTTTACATTAAGGTGCAGGCCTATTTTGAGACTATGTTCTTTGATTGTGAGAAGCAAATGTTTCAGATCATCTTCACTTTCAGTCAGTAATGTGGTATCATCAGCATAGCGAAGGTTGTTGATGAGTCTTCCACCAATCTTCACACCTCTGTTGTCTTCATACAATCCTGCTTCTCTGATGATTTGTTCTGCATATAAATTAAACAGGTAGGGGGAAAGTATGCAGCCTTGTCTTACACCTTTGCTTATTTTAAACCATTCTGTTTCTCCTTGTTCCGTTGAAACTGTTGCTTCTTGATCAATGTACAGATTGCGCAAGAGAACGATCAGGTGTTCTGGTATACCCATGCTTCTTAATGTGGCCCAGAGTTTCTCATGGTTTACACAGTCAAAAGCCTTGCTATAGTCGATAAAGCACAAATAGATATCCTTTTGGTATTTCTTTAGTCTTTTCAAGGATCCATCTCACATCTGCAATGATGTCTCTCATTCCTCGCCCTTTCCTGAACCCTGCTTGCACTTCAGGTAGTTCTTGTTCCAGGTATGGTTGTAGTCTCTTTTGAATAATCTGCAGTAGAATCTTGCTGGCATGTGGGATCAGAGCGATTGTGCGATAATTTCCACAGTCAGTTGGATCACCTTTCTTTAGTATTGGTATAAACACAGATCTTTTCCAGTCAGTTGGCCATGATGTTGTCTTCCATATTTCTTGGCAGAGCCTTGTGAGTACAGTAACAGCTGCATCAGATTGCTGCAATACTTCTATGGGAATGCTATCAGTGCCTGGTGCTTTGTTCTTTGATAAGGCTTTCAATGCTGCTTCAACTTCTTCTTTCATCACCAATGGTTCCCGATCATAAGGTACAGGTTGAAATGGCTGTTGGTCCACTTGATCTTTATCATATAAAAACTCTGTATATTCCTTCCACCTTTTCTTGATCTTCTCAGCATCATTCAACATAGAACCTTGAGCATCTCGTAACATTCCAATTCGAGGCTGGAACTTTTTCTTTAACTCTCGTAGCTTTAGGAAAGCCGATCTTGTTCTTCCTCTAATAGTTTCTGCTTCTATTTCCTTGCAAGTGTCATTGTAGTACTTTTCCTTGTCCTGTCTTGCTGCACGTTGGAAATCTCTGTTGAGTTCTGCGACTGTCTTTCTTTCTCCTCTGGCTTTAGCTTCTCTGTGTTTCTGGGCAATTTTTAGAGTTTCTTCCGTCATCCATTTTGGCCGTTTTTGCTTTTTCACCTTTTGTAGAGACTTCTCGCTTTCTTCCAACACAACCTTCTTGATATCATTCCATAACTCTTCCGGAGCTCTGTCATTTGTATCTAAAGCAGCAAATCGATTTTGCAGGCAGTCTTTAAATTCCAGTGGTATATTCTCAAGGTCATATTTTGCTGCATTCATGAGTGGTTTGCTCTTTTTCAACTTTAGCTTGAGTTTGCATACTAGTAGTTGATGATCTGTACCACAGTCAGCTCCAGGTTTTGTCTTTGTTGATGTTACAGAGCTTTTCCATCGTTGACTTCCACAGATGTAGTCAATTTGATTTTTATACAATCCATTGGGTGAAGTCCATGTGTACAGTCGCTGCTTGTGTTGCTGGAAGGTGGTGTTTGAGATGAATAGATCATTGGTCTTGCAGAATTCTATCAGTCTTTCTCCAGCTTCAACTACTAGAGCTAAAGAACTGGAAAGGTTTATGTTAAAACATCTCAAGACTGAATCTCTCCCCACTATACTGACAGAGGTCAGGGAGGGAGATTGGTTCCCTGGAATTACAAAATATTTACAAGTGTCACTTACAACATTCAACCAACGATGTTTTCATTTTGGGATAAGAGATGATCATTACCAATATACGATTTTTCTGTTTAGCACAGCTACAGCCCTCATATCATTACGAATTAGCCTCATAGTATGGGCATCTCCCACAGCCGGCTAACCACCAGAGTGCTATCGCTTTCCAAGGCAGGGCAGATGGGGGGAACAAGGACTACTTTGCTGCAGTCCCATGAGTGAATCTTCAATCGGGGAAAAGCATTCGAGTACCAGTGTAGTATTTATGCTGTCTGGGCACTTACTTTATTACTAGGAGTGTGTCTGCAGTGGCAGGACATAGGTACTCTAGACCAGACTACACATGCAGCCTTGGTGGCAGATCCCACAAAGACTAACTGTTTATGGAAGCAAACATCTCTGGAACAGCAGCCCTTTTCCATCATCCAGTCCAAGAGCAAATAGTCAATTCATGGAAGTTGGCTGAAGAGCAATCAACTAAATCTGAATATCTTAGAAATGAAAGAAATTCTCAGCACATATTCTTCAAAGATTAATTATGGGCAAAAGTCATGACATGACAAACAAGCTTTGGATCTGTTCAGGATAGGATCTGTACTGCCATTTCCATAAGCTGCTCTTTATCTGTTCCCTGCCTCCAAACCTCTCTCCTCCCCCCTCCTCATCTCTGGCAGAAGAAAAGTAGCACTTATTATTTGTAGCTGTCATCACTTATGTTAGCTTTAATTTGAAGTCTGAACGTGGAGTACAGGTGGATCTTGCAAGATTGTGGGACTGCTGTGCAGACACATGCTTATTCCTTCTAATGGGAAATACTGACTTGGGTCTGTCATGTACAGAATCAACTAGCAAGTAGGCACAAAGAATTACACTATGCTGGAAGGATCCTACAAGCTCCTCCTCTTAGAAGGTACAATTTTCAGCAGTATCCTGACAGTGCATACTCCTGAGAAAAGCACTGTGGAACTAGCTCAGACCGATCTAGGAGCAGGAGCTGGATTAACAGTCCTTTTGGATCTGTCCATAATAGGATGTGCCTATAATGGAATTGGATATTTTGTCACAAAAAGATATAGTTGTTAAGTTGGAGATTTGGGCCTCTAGTGACAGTCACAACAAAACTGGCTCAAAAATGCAACAGCGTTCTCTCTCTCTATTATGAGACTCTATAACCAGAGTTCTAGATAAGATTCAAACTCAAACAAAAATGTGATCTTGATAGCCCCACTAGCCTAGATGATCATGGCTTTCAAGTTAGTGAATGTATTAATAAAAGAGTTGTGTTTCCCTCACATAAGGATCCACTCAAACATGGACCAATGTGTCATTCCAGTCATCCACAAAGGAAAGGTCTAGTTGAATCATTTGGTAGAGTTCTTGAAATTTAGAAAAGGATGCCGTTACACTAAACTATTAATTTGAGAAGGTAGTGAAATTAGACCTTACTTGCTAATTTTCTTTTATGGAGTCCCTCCAGTCCAGTTCAGTCCAGACCAATGGGTTATATCCCACCACCAGCAGATGGAGACTGTGCATGCTAAGTTCTGATGATGTCATAGTATAAGAGCCCTGTGCATCTCTCATCACAGCAATATCCTACTGACAAAGTAGACTAGAAACAAAAAATTTCAATATGCAGAAACTCTGCTAGAACATTTAACTTTGGTCAATGTTAATTAACTATGGTTTTCTCTGAGCCCGTTCTCTTTTTTTTTTTTTTTAAAGATAAGGAACTGATGTTGTTGAGAGCACTTCCGTCAGAGGGGGAAGAGATTCCCATAAGGCACAAAAACACCAATTTACCATGACAAGCCTTTTGAACAATAATGCACTCCTCCTTTAACCTGCGCTTGCCAACAGTTACTGAAATATGGGCAGGTTCTACATGTTTTATCATATTTTACATTTGGTTTATGTCATTTGTTTATGAAATCATATTTCACAATATTGTTTTTATGATTTTGTTTTAATTTGTTATTAATATGTGTTATTTATTATTTTAGTTAGCCAAGAAAACCCCTGATGAAGGCATAGCCGAAACACGGCCTGTGTAGGGTTGGCTGAAGCACCCCTTGTGGGGTTGTCATACCCCTGTAAAAGATTCCTCAATAAATGTTTCTTTGGTTACCATGCATAGACTGGGTCCTTGGTGGTTTACGTGTACAGTGCTTTCCTGTTGGATCTCTGGATCGGAGGAACTCCATGAAAGAAAATTAGTAGATAAGGTCTAATTCATCTTCATTATTGTCCCTCCAGTCCAGACCAGACCAGTCCAGACCAATGGGAATGTTACAGAGCAGTACTCACACTTGGGACTCGCAAACCCGGTCCATAAAACTGTTGTACAAAAATGTGCATCCTGTCTGGTCTGAATATCCAGGCGGTAGTGCCTTATAAAAATGTGCAAAGGCAAACCATGTTGTTGCTTTACAAATCTCCAAAAGTGGCACGAGACTCAACTCTGCCCACGACATTGCTTGTGCTCTTGAGGAATACGCACGTAAACCTAGAGGCACAGGTCTGTTTTTAAGTCAATATGCCAATGCAGCAACCTCTTTAAGCTATAGAAACCTTGGAGACCGCCTCTCCCTTGCGCGGCCCCCCCAAACAATACAAAGAGATGATCTGACCATCAAAAAGACTGAGGTCAAAGTTCTGCGCACATCTAACTGATGCAGTCTTGACTGTCCGCTCCAGTATCCTCCGCCGTAAACACTGGAAGCGAAATTACCCGAGTCACATGAAAATTAGAAACCACCTTAGGCAGAATGGACAGCACTGGCCATGGTACCACCTTTTCCTTAGAGATCATAAGAAATGGTTCTCTACACGATAAGGCTTAAAGCTCTAAGATCCTACACGCGGAGCAAACAGCTACCAAAAAGACCACCTTCAGTGTGAGATCTTTCAAAGTCACTGTAGCCAAAGGTTCAAAGGGCGCTTTCGTTAGGACTGATAAGACAAAATTCATCTCCTAGGGGGAAACCATGTGCTGAGCAGAAGACAAACGTGTTTGACTGCTCTAAGGAAGCATATTACATCTGGGTGAGTCACTAATGATGAGAATGTAGTTTCCTATAACACTGCACTCTCCTCTGCTCTGGATGCTATTGCTCCACCCATGCCACATCCTGCGAGAAGCTCTGTACCTTGGCCCTGGCTGTCTTCGACTACCTGTTTTAAAGCTCCTGTGTCCACTCAGCTGAGTGCATTTGGCTCAAATCCCACACCCTGGCTGGCTGACTTTCTTTACTTCAAATTCATGTTTGCTTCCTTCCAGTCAGCCATAGCACTCAGCAAGCAAAACTACTATGTCCATCTAACTCTCTTGCCTCTGCCCTCGCTGTCTCTCTTCAACTCTCCAAAGAGGAAACCACTTTTCACTACCTGCTCCTCTGATCCTATCCCCACGCATCTCCTCCACTGACATCCCTTCCATCTCTCATATTCTTAACCTATCACTCTCCACTGCAACTGTCCATCAAGCATGCTGTAGTCACACCTCTCTTTAAGAAGCTTTCACTCGACCCTAGTTGTCCTTCTAATTACACAGGTGCACTACCAAAAAACTGCCTCCAGTTTTGCAACTGATTCCTATAGATTTTGGGGTGCTGAATCCAGGAAAAATAGCCAAAATGTTCCATCACGTCACGTTTTCTTGCAAAATTAGATTTCTTACCCATATAAGGAATGTTCACATAATTTCTTTTTAGCCGACTGCAGTTTATTTTCTTGGCCCAAAATAGAGGTTGTAATGGTTAACTAACTAGAAACACTCCCTCATGATATTTTAGAGTGTTTTGTATTCATTTTATACATTAACAGGACAATTGGGAGGCGGGGGGCTAAATCCAGTACTCGCGCTGGCGCATGTTCTTTCCTGTTCACCTCGCCTCGTTCGCTCGCTCAAACACGGTGGTTGCGACATGAACGTTCCTGTCAAATTTCAGTTTCTTGCAAGTTCATTATTACCTTTTGTTTGCTCAGTCGTAATCCAGCTTTATTCCGAAGTGGTTCACTACAGTTGTAGTTTGCAGTGCTGTGTATTTGTGATGGCTCACAGAGCCAGAGGTTGCATCAACTCTCCGGACAGTTTTTGTTTTATTTGTGGGGAATATACCGTGAAAAAGCGGCAGAGGAACATTTCTGCATTTATTTAAAAAGTATATTTCGCCTATTTCGGTTTGAAGTTAGGCGATCAAGACAAACCGTGGGCTCCTCACAAAGTGTGCAAGACATGTGAGGAAGATCTACGCTTATGGATGAAAGGTAAAAAACAAGCATTTCGTTTCGGAATACCTATGATGTGGCGTGAACAAAGAGACCACAGCAGTGACTGCTATTTTTGCTCTTGCATTGTGAAGGGATACAACTTAAAAGATAAGAACGTAATAAGTTACCCCAACCTTCCCTCAGTAATTAGGCCTATGTCTCATAGCAACGAAGTACCTGTGCCTGAACCACCAAAATCTTTGGATCATATTTGTGTGGACGGTTCTGATCATGATGAGACTCATCAGATGGCTTTTCCCGATGAGTCCAGTACTTCCGAGTTTGAAACTGAACCAGATCCGAAACCTGAACTTTTCTCTCAAGCTGAATTGAATGATTTAGTCCGGGATTTAGGACTCTCAAAAGATGCTGCCCAACTGCTAGGTTCTCGGCTTAAACAGAAAAATCTATTGTCATCAGGAACAACTTTTTATTGGTACCGCAACCGTGAGACACAATTTTTGAAGTATTTCAGCAAAGAGGAAGATTTGGTATTTTGCAACGATATATACGGAGTGATGGAAAAGTTTAAACTTAAGTATGATCCTGCTGAATGGCGGCTGTTCATTGATTCGTCATAAGACAGCATAAAAGGTGTTCTTCTTCATAATGGCAACACATTCGCTTCAGTTCCTATTGCTCACTCTGTTATTCTCCAAGAAAAATACGAGAATTTGGCCCTGATTCTTCAGAAGATTCGTTATGATGAGCATAAGTGGATGATTTGTGGAGACTTTAAAATTCTATCCATGCTATTAGGGCAGCAATCCGGTTTCACCAAATATCCCTGCTTCCTTTGCTTGTGGGATAGCCGGGCCCGCGACCTACACTGGGGGAAAAAAGACTGGCCAATTCGGGAGTATTTGAGACCCGGTGAGAAAAATGTTCTTCATGAGAGCTTGGTACCTCGTGATAAAATTCTATTACCACCTCTCCACATTAAGTTGGGTCTCATTAAGCAATTCATCAAGTCCCTTCCAAAAGATGGTGAATGCTTTCGGTACCTTTGCTCAAAGTTCCCCCGACTTTCTGAAGCAAAGCTAAAGGAAGGAGTGTTTGTTGGCCCTGATATAAGGAAACTCATTTCAGATGGAGCATTCGCTGAAACGATGTCTGAGAAGGAAAAAGAAGCCTGGGATTCCTTCAAGGATGTTGTTCTCAACTTCTTGGGGAACAGGCGGGATGAGAACTATAAGGATATTGTTGCCAGGATGCTCAATGCCTTCAAAGAACAAGGCTGTAACATGAGCCTGAAAGTCCATTTCTTGCACTCCCATGTGAACTACTTTCCCGAAAACTTGGGGGCGTACAGTGAAGAACAAGGTGAAAGGTTTCACCAGGACATCAAGGACGCTGAGAGAAGGTACCAAGGAAGATGGACCACCACTATGATGGCTGATTTCTGCTGGTTGCTGCTGCGGGAAACCCCAGATGAAAAATACGCCAAGCAGCGCACCAAGAGAAGCATTCGGGGGAAGAAGAAACGGGCCCACCAGGAGATTGATTGACCCAAGAATGACTTTAAAATCTAAACCGTGTTGACAAATATCGTGTTTTTACTAAACTTTGAAATAAAAATTTGCTAGTTATTACCACAGTGTCGGATCTCATTTATTAGAATTTTATTTTCACACCATCGGGTGTTTGTCTTCATGTATTGCAATGGTGCGGTTTGCGTTTTCTATTCTTACATACATACCTGTACAACATTTTTTGCACATTTCTTTGCTTTGCTTTGTGTCTAACCTCGCTCTTATATGCTCAATGTTTGTGCACATGTATGTGGCTGTTTTAAGTGCAGACAATTTTGTTACCATCACAGTGTGTTTTGTTGACATTACTCTATTCTTATGTGCTGCCTTGTTACAATTTTCTTTATTCTTATTTGAATAACTACTAAACAATTAGTATAAAGAATTCATCCAAGAAACTTTTATCTCGATCGCACTCAATCTGAAACATTCACCTCAAACTGCTAACCCAATGTAGCAAAAAATCTGTACGTGATGGAGCAAATTGGTTACCAGATTTGGATTCAGCGCACCAAAAAACGTAAAAATCAATCGAAACATTAAAGGCAGTTTAAAAAAAAATTTTTTTAGTGTACCTGTGTTATCGACCCATCTCCCTCCTCCCCTTCATTTCCAAACTTCTTGAATGTGCAGTTCTCCGCCGTTGCCTTGACTTTCTCTCCTCTTAAGCCCTTCTGGATCCACTGCAATCTGGCTTTCGTCCTTTACAGTCTACTGAAACGGCTCTTACAAAAGCCTCCAGTGACCTGTTCCTAGCTAAATTCAAAGGCCTTTATTCTATCCTCATTCTTCTTGACCTCTCTGCTGCTTTTGACCACCACCTTCTTCTTGACACTTTATCCTCACTTGGTTTTAAAGGCTCTGTGCTTCCTGGTTCTCTTATCTCTCCCATCACTCTTTCAGTGTTTGTTCTAGTAGATCCTTCTCTACTTCTATCCCACTCTCAGTCGGTGTATCCCAAGGGTTTGCTCTGGACCAACTCCTTTTCTTTCTCTATAGCCAATCCCTTGGTGCACTCATCTCCTCCCATGGCTTTCGGTACCATTTTTATGTTGACGACTCTCAGATCTCTCTCTCCACACATGATCGCTCTCCAATACTCCAGGCCCGAATCTCTGCTTGTCTATCTGACATTGCTGCCTGGATGTCCCACCGTCATTTGAAATTGAACATTGCCAAAATTGAGCTTCTTATTTTTCCTCCTAAACCCACAACCCTTCCCTTCCTCCTTTCTCAATCTCCATGGATAACACTCTTCTGCTCCCTGTTTCCTCAGCCTGCAACCTTGAGGTCATCTTTGACTCCTCCCTCTCCTTCTCCACACAAACATAGCTAAAACCTGTCATTTCTTTCTCTCTTATCAGCAGCAAAATTCACCCCTTCCTTTCTGAACACATACTAAAACGCTTATGCACTCTCTAATCACCTCCCGTCTAGACTATTGCAACCTCCTCCTTGCTGGTCTCCCTCTGAATCATCTTTCTCCCCTTTAATCTGTTCGAAGGCTGTGCAGCTAATCTTCCTCCATTCCTGATATGCTCACATCACCCCTCTTCTCAAGTCACTTCATTGGCTCCCCTTCAGTTTCCGTATTCAGTTCAAACTTCTCATTCTGACCTATAAATGCATTCATTCTGCTGCTCCTCACTCATCTCTCCCTAAACCCCTCCTCGTGAACTCCATTCTTCTGGTGGATTTCTTCTCTCTATGCACTTTTCTTCCATTGCCAACTCCAGACTTCAATTCTTTCACCTTGCTGCTCTTTGTGCCTGGAACAAACTACCTGAGGCTTCATCTCTGCCCCCTTTCAAATCCATGCTAAAAGTTCACCTCTGAGGTTGCTTTTGGATTCTGATCCCTTTAATCTCCTTTGTGTCTCCCTACCTTTCCCTAGTTGTATCCTTATTTTTAACTGTTGTATTGTCCGTCTTAACTAGATTGTAAGCTTTGACTAGCAGGAACTGTCTTTTTACATGTTTCTGTATAGTGCTGTGTATGCCTTGTGGCCACTGTTCCCTCTAAGCTGTGCGCGTGTGCGCGCGCACACACCTCACCGAGTGAGCGCACATACTTTACAACAGAGTGCACAAAAATTATGGTTCTGATTCTGATAGAAAACAACACAGACATCTTAAAATTTAAAAGTTGTTGTGTATTTATGGTTTTCACAAGTTCTACAATATTTTCTAGTGCAATCAATGTGGTGTACATACTGTATTCTGACATGTAGTCAAATTTTAAAGTATATAACTCTGAGTGTCGTTATGTGGCGCACAAAAATTTAACCTTCCTTCAAAAGCTGCACAGCTGATATTTTATGCGCACACAGCCTACAGAAAATTAGAGGGAACATTGCTTGTGGCGCTATATAAATGATCTAAAGTAGTAGTAATAGCAGCCATTGACACGTCCTGCACTCTACCCAGATAACAGGACAGGGCCGCCACCTGAACCCATAAAGTGTTTAAGGCCAAACCCTTGTCCAAACCTGCTTAAAGAAAAGCCAAAATATTAACTATCGAAGCCAACAAAAGCCCTTAATTCGTGCTCCTCACACTAGCTCTCAAATATTTGCAAATTCTAATATAGGACAGCCAAGTGGACTGCTTATGTGATCTTAACAGTGTGGCGATAACTTGTGGAAAGTAACCTCTGCTCCTCCAACGAGCCCTTTGAAGAGCCAAGCCATAAGCGAGAATCGATCCACCTGAAGCATGAAGACTGGGCCTTGAGCCAAGAGATCACTCCTGAGCAGTAGACGCCATGGTCCACTTTCTATTAAACGTACGAGATCTGCACACCATGAACTCCGAGGCCAGTCCCGTGCCATTAGGATCACCCAGCCTCTGTGAAGCTCTATCCTCTGGAGCAGCTGACCGATGAGAGGCCAAGATGGAAACACATACAGAAGCCCCTTGCTCAGCCACAGCTGGGCTAATGCATTGAGACCTTCAGAAATTGGTTCTCAACGGCGACTGAAAAACACTCATTTTGGCATTGGACGCTTGACACCATTAAGTTCATAACCGGCTAACCCTACTATCTGACTATGCGGCAAAACACCCTATTCTCCAGAAACCAGTCTCCCGGATCCAACGTGTCAGCTGAGAAAACTGGCCTACATGTTTTCTTGCCTGCTATGTTCACCGCGGAGTGTGTGAAGAGATTCGCCTCTGCCTACTGAAGGATCATGGCTACCTCTCTTGCTAGCATGGCGCTTGCCTTGCCTGTTTATGTATGCTACCGTGGAGGCATTAACTGAGAATACCCTATATCTTCTGATGAAGCAGAGGAGCAAAACGTAGTAATGCCAGCCCCATCACTCATACCTCCAAGCGGTTAATGGACCAAGCACTCTCTTCCTGAGTCCACTGCCCCTGCGCTACCTGTGCCTTGCAGTGAGCTCCCAACTGGAGAGACTAGCATCTGTGGTCACTTAACCAGTTGTAAATTTCTAAGGGCATTCCCTTTGCCAGGTTCTGACAATCTAACCACCAGCACAGACTTACCTTTGCCTCCCTTGGACACTGCAAGCACCTGGAGAGCGGGTGGATTCTTCAGAGACCATTTGGACAGTAACACCCTCTGCAAGGGACACATGTGCACCCTGGCCCACATAACTAAATGCAGCGCTGCTGCCATGAAACTGAGGAGCTGCAGATAGTGCCATGTCAACGGTGCTTTCATCTCTAGAAACCTGCGTACCTGCTCCTGCAATTTCACTATCTTTTCTGGTGGCAACACCACTATTCCGATTTGTGTGTCAAACAATGCGCCAAGATACACCAGTTGCTGAGATGGAACCAATTTGCTCTTGACCGTATTGATCACCCAGCTAAGAGACTGCATGTGACCATGTGACTTTCCACCTATGATTTTGCCCTGATGAGCCAATCTTCCAAACAGGGGTTTACCAATATGCCCACTTTTCACAGCAAGGCTGCCACTACGACCATTACCTTTGTGAATGTTCTGGGAGCCGTTGCCAGTACAAACGGCAACGCCTGAAATTGATAATGTCCCAATGGGATGGCAAGGTAGAGAAAATGTTGGTATTCTGGCCAAATGGGGATATGTAAGTAAGCATCCGTGAGGTTGAGAGCTGTTAAATACTTTCTTTTTGCAGACTACAATCATGGAATATGAAAATACGGAACCCTCAAGGCTCTGTTGACGCGTTTGAGATCGAGAACTAGATGGAAGGATCCCTCTTTCTTGGGAATCACAAAATAAAGCGTATCAACCTGAGCCGCACTGTTCTTTGGGCACCTTGACTATTGCCTCTAGCTGAAGGAGCCTGTGCAGGGTGTCTGCCACCACATGCACCTTGAAGGAGATTTGCATGTGGATAACATGAAGATGTCTGAGATGGAATGAGCGAATTACCTCCAAGACCACAGGTCAGAGGTTATTTAGGCCCAAGCATATTAAAAGCCTTTTAGACAGACGCTCACCAGTACACACTCCACTTGAGCCCCCCTCGTTTCATTGTAACTTCTTAGAGGCCACCACGGTCCCTGAATAATTGCCTCTGTCTTCTCCTCTACCACGAAAGGACTGATCTCAGAAAGGATATCTCTCCTGCTGACTAGGGGCAAAGCAGGTTGTGCGAAACAACGAAAATCTCTAAATTGCCCTCTAGTTGGAGCCAGTGTCCTCCCTCCCTGAGAATTATCCTCCAGAAGCCTGGCCTTTGTGGTGTCTCCTAAATCCTTCACCAATTTCTCCAAAGCCTCTTCAATTAGCAAGTTGCCCTTGAAGGGCAGCTTACTGAGTCTAATCTTGGATAAAACATCTGCTGACCAATTACGGAGCCACAGAGGCCATGCTTTTTGCTGAGGCTTGTACCAGATCGTAGACAATATTTGCCAAGTAGGCCAAACCAGACTCCAACTTGGCGGCCTCTGAGGAATCTGGATTCAGGCTCTGCGACTGAGCCCACTGAAGACAAGCTGGTGCCACCAACGTCCAACAAATCGAGACCTGCAACGTGAGGGCATTCATCTCGAATGCATGCTTTAACAAGGTCTCCAGCTTTCTATCCTGAGCATCCTTTAGGGCAGCTCCACCCTCAACCAGTATATAGTTATCTACTTAGTGACAGCTGACACCAAGGAATTGACCTTTGGTACCCGGAAGAGATCTTTCTCACCTGGAGGAATGGGATAAAGATGGGCTATTGCACAACCTCCACACAAGCCTGCCTCAGACAAGTCCCATTCCAATTCTATCATTTGCATCATGGCTTTATGGACTGGGAAGGAATTCTGAGGAGAGCGAATACTATGAAGCAATGGATCCTCCAGCACAATCTCCTTCTCTGCAGCACAAAAGGGAATATTCAAAGCTGCCAAACATTTCAGAGATGAGAGAGAACAATTCCTTTCGGCGAAAAACCTTGACAATACTGAGGTCCTCTCCAGGAGGAATCTCTCCCTCCTCTAATTCCAGTGTCACAGCATCACCGTAGAGACCTGAAGGCCCCACTAAGGGATCCTCCGAGGACTCAGAATAGTCTGAGATGCATTCCTTCGTTTCTACTGGGTCCTCTTCTAATCTGCATTACTTATTCGCTGGTTCAGCAGCAGCCCTGGGGGATCTTACAGTCTTCTGTCACACTGGCTGGACAGACCCCCTTAGTATCCTGACCTCTCACCAGGTCCTGCTTCAAGCAACAGGCCTGGTGCAGGAGTAAAATGAATTGCAGTGAAAAAGGCTGTTCCCCTGAAGCTGGAACAGCACCCTCAGACAGTGGATTGTCCAGACTGGCTACTCGGATCTTTGCCCTCGCGAGCACAGGCTGCTGCTTCCCCCACTTAGCCCCTTTGGCCCCCAGAGGATTTTTCAACATGGCCACCACTCCCGAAGCATGGGAAAACTCCTGCTGCTGAGGGAGAAAGCACTGACTGCTGATCTGAGGCACTCAACGAGACTCGAGAGCTGCCCATTGTGCCAGAATATGCCTTAATTTGCTTCTCCACCACACAATCCTCTTCCTCACATGCCGGCAGAGTTCTTCTGAGGAAAGAGCCTCAGCGGCTGCCACATGCAGTGCAAATAGGCTTCCCCCACTAAAGATGCAAACGCTGCACAAGGGAGCTTTTCGGGGATTACACCAATCAACGCAACCAACTGAGACGATGACAAACACTATCCCAAACTGCCGTTTTGCGTCTCTCCGACCCAAGGAGCCTTGCTCCTGTCTATTTTTTTTTAAACTGTCAATGGCCCGTGAGCCCCTCAGACAGAATAGATGCACTAGCACTCACAGTTTTACTTCGTGATCAATCCAGAGCCTGTAACAGGCAGCAGAGACCCAAAACACTCTGTCTGCTCACCTCAACAACAAGCCACCATCTGCCTATTCAATGGCTCCTGGTGCTCAGCAGAGGCTTTAAGTATGCACTTGAAGTGATCTTGCCAAGGAGCTATAAAAGAACAAATCAGTCTTCTACCTTTTTCCTCAGCGCCTCCCCCCCCCCCCCAATTTAACCACTCTAGCCTCTGCCTCCTTAAAATAATTTCATCTGTTAGAAACACAGAAAAATGACAACAGAAAAAGACCACATGGCCTACCTAGTCTGTCCTTCCATATCAACAACTACAACAGTCCCCTTTTTTTCCTTTAGAGATCCTCTGTGTTTGTCCCATGCTTTTTTGAATTCAGTTACTGTCCTCATCTCTACCACCTCCACTGGGAGACTATTCCACGGATCCACCACTCTCTCTGTTAAGAAATATTTCCACATATCACTCCTGAATCTATCCCCTTTCCCCCTCATCCCATGTCTCCTTGTAACAGAACTTGCTTTCAATCGAAAGAGGCTCTCCCCCTGTGCATTTATGCCACAGAGGTATTTAAATGTCTCAATCATATCACCTCTATCCTGCTTTTCCTCTAAGGTGTACATATTAAGCTCCTTAAGTCTGTCCTCATATGCTTTATAATGAAGACCACTAACCATTTTAGTAGCCACCCTCTGTACTGACTCCATCATGTTTATATTCTTTTGAAGGTGCGGTCTCCAGAATTGCACACAAATTGAAGTTTTAAATTTAACTAGGCCTATGAGAGAAGTCCAGTCTGCACAGATGCCCACCACCCTCTGCTGAAGATTGAGAATACTAGTCTGATAAGGGAGGAGTGGCTCAGTGGAGAGGAGTGGCTCAGTGGTTGGGACAGGTTACCTCAGGCCGGAAGGCTGGGGGTTGTGGCAAGGAGGCCTATCCAGAGTCCAGGGGAGGACAAAGACAGGGAATTCACCCTAGTAAAGGGCCCCCTTTTACCAAGACAGGGTAGGAAAGCCATAAACACCTCCAGGGATCAGAAAACTTCCACATGGAAAACATTTCAGGCTCCCCCTAGTGGAATGAAGGGGAGAGGATACAAGGCTCAGAACCCTTTAGGCAGTGAATGCTTTAAGCACTCAGGTGCCCGGAGTCAAGCTGATTGCTGTCACCTGAGTAGGGTGGGGTTGGAGCTAGAGCCCTGGAAGTATGAACCCAGAGCAGAGTATGATTTAGAATGGAAAAGGAGGAGAGGAGAAGCAGGAAGTCAGGCTGAGCAGAGCAGAGGAACGGAGCTTCCAACTGGAGAGAGTGCTATTTGGCATGTAGCATGGCTGAAGGAGAGTTTGGAGCCAGGAACAAGAGAGACTCCAAAATCCCCCGGGAGGCTGTTAGCTGAGCAGGACGGGGAGTCAGAGCCTATGCAGCTGGGAGAGCCTGAGGTGAAGCTGACTGAGGAGGAGGACACTCCCAGGGACTGTTCTTTGTGCCAAGCAATAAACCTGGGAAGGTAGAGAAGGCAAGCCAGTCCTGAAAGAAGGTTATCCAGGAAAAAGGTACCCTTATTCCACAAACAGGGTGGCTGTGTTTCCCTGGTGTTTATAAAGGGGAAGTTTACCACAGACTTTAAATGTGCTTTTTGTTTGGTGCTTTTAGCCAGCAAAGCTAAAAAGGGAATACATTAGGCTTGCTGGTAAAGACTGTGTATCCTGCAATAGAGAGACCCTTTAAAACTGCCTTTTGTGGTTAGATATGTTTTGGACAATTTTTGCTTCAAAGAGTCCTGAACCAACAATCCTATGTGTGGTATGATTGAACCATTGTGTATATAAAAATAATAAATTTCTGTCATTTGCCTTACCTACTTGAGCCTGACTACAGCTTTCTGCATGGTGCACTCATACAGCTGAATAAGGACTACATTTCCCAGAGAGCATTGCTGGGAAATAGTTTAAAAGAAGCTGAAAAAGCATACAGCAGAAAGTTCCTTCAATAATCCACGCCCCTCTAACCCAGAGGCGAGTGGTGGTGGCGTAACAGGGTTCAATTCCCGCATGGGGACAAGCAACTTCAGGCCGGAGGGACTGGGGTCTCTAGTCCCATGGCCACTCCTTGTGGCCTTGGGCAAGCCACTTAACCATCCACTGCCTCAGGTACACTTAAGATTGTGAGCCCTTCGGGGACAAGGGAATAAAAAGTACCTGTTAGTATACATGTAAACCGCACTGATTCTAAAGAGCGTAGTATAAAAAAGAAATAAATACAATAAATAAATAAGAGGTCCACAGGGCTCTTATACTATGACCTCATCAGAACTTAGCATGCTCAATCTCCATCTGCTGGTGGTGGGACATAATCCATTGGTCTGGACTGGAGGGACGATAATGAATACATTATCATTTAACTGCTAATTTATGAATGAATAAATATAAATAAGAAACTTGCCTTCTGGCGCAGAGATCATCAGGATGATGCTAACAGTGCATTAGTGGCTTTAGTTTAGTTACTGGTGAAGACAGGGAAAATGGGCCTAAATGTTCTGACAAGGATACAAATCTTTGCCATATCAGTTATAGAGAGACTAATCTCAGGTAAAGTCCTGTTAGGCACCCGGGCACCTTAAGTCTCTCAAAGCATTAAGATTTTGTTCTCTAAGCTCCTTGTACTTTTGTTTTTAATTAAATCTTCATTTCCATATAATATAAAAAAGAAAAGGAAGTGAACATCTTTGGACAAGTTCTGTCCTACAAATTAAATCTGGTGCTAGAAGCACTGACTGGACCATCTTTTGAACCCTGACATTGTTCACCAATTTAATTACTTAACAAAAACAGCTATTTGGGGATCACTTGCCCGAGAAGTGAATATAAAGCCCCTTCTAGTTCAGCTTAATATTTTTAGCTTCTGATTTTCAAGACAAGATCGTTCTGTGGCATGAACCTGGTTTCATACCAAAAATGAGCTAATATTTGTGTAAATCCAGGAAGTCTAAGACCTCTAAATAGCATACTTACCTTTAACAGGTGTTCTCTGGGAACAACAGGAATCAGTACTCGCATATAGGTGACATCGATGCCAACGGAGCCCATGCGGAGCATTTCCCCAGTTATCAAAGAAAACCTTTGGGATATGCTACCATGAATGCGTGGTCCACTTCCCACCCAAGGGTGCCATCTTGCTCAGTCAGATGACATTCTAGGATGGCAGTGAAAACTAAAACAAGGTAGGGAGGCAACTCCCAGGGGAGGAGGGAGGGTTGTGAGGACCGATTCCTGCTATTTCCGGAGAACACCTGTTACAGGTGAGTAACTATGCTTTCTCCAGGAACAAGCAGGAAGTCAGTCCTCACATATATGACTCCCTAGCTTCAGGCTGCCGAGGACTGTACCAGGACAGCACCACCGGCAACCAATCGGGTAGCCCTGAGTTGCAAACGAGTCCTCACTGAGAGACTCTGCAAGACCCTAGCGTACAGCGACACTATCACTCCAGTAGCCAGAACACAGAAGGATCGGAAAGCAGGAGCTGCCTACACCCCGAGAATATTACGGAGGACTGCTTGGCCAAAGGCAATATCCCTGCGGGACTCACTCTCCAGGCAGTAGTGAGCTGTGAGCATATGAATTGAAGACCATTTGGCGGCCTTACAGATCTCTGTCACCGGCACAGAGTGGAGGTTGGCCACCGACGTGGCCATTGCCCTCACTCAATGCGCAGTGATTCGGTGCTCAAGGGAGAGGCCAACTCGCTCATAGGCGAGGGCAATATGTCGCCAACCAAGTGGGCAGAGTTCGCTTAGTCATGGGGAGCCCCAGTCTACTGAGGTCATAAGACATGAAAAGCTTTCTGATGGCCCTGAGTCCGCTGTAAGTAGGACAGGGCCCGCTTACAATCTAATGTATGAAGTATTAGTTCCTCCCTGCCGGCGTGAGGCCATGGAAAGAAGGTGGGGAGGACCACATCTTGGTTGAGGTGGAAAGGGGATACCACCTTCGGGAGGAATTTGGGGTGCGGACCACCACCCTATTCTTATGTTGTTGTTGTTAAGTGCCGTCGAGTCGGAGTCGAATCATGGCGACCCTCTGGATAGCTATCCTAAATTGTGTTCGGTCTTCAGTCAGGTGGCTCATTGTTGACAGACTGGTACCTGTAGCTGCTGTTATTGTATCGATCCATCTCATTGCTGGCCTTCCTTTTTTGCATTGACCTTCTATCTTGCCAAGCATAATGTCTTTCTCTAATGATCTCTCTCTTCGCATGATGTGTCCAAAGTATGAAAGTCGAAGTCTTGTCATCTGAGCTTCTAAAGAAAGCTTAGGTTTTATCTCCTCTAATACCGACTGGTTTGTTCTTCGGGCAGTCCATGGTATACACAGTATTCGCCGCCAGCACCATAATTCAAAGGCATCAATTTCTTCCTATCTGTCTTTTTCACTGTCCAGCTTTCACATCCATATGATGTTATTGAAAATACCATGGCCTGAACAAGTCGAATCTTTGTATGGAGAGAGACATCTCTGCTCTTGAGAATCTTATCTAGGTCTTTCATAGCCATTCTGCCAAGAGCAATGCGTCGTCTGATTTCTTGACTGCTTGTTGCTTCTTTATTGATAGTTGATCCAAGTAGGTTAAAGTTGTTCACAATTTCAATTTCTTTTCCTTCAATGATGAACCTGTTGATTATGCCAGTTGTCATGATCTTTGTCTTCTTTACATTAAGGTGCAGGCCCATTTTGAGACTATGTTCTTTGATTGTGAGAAGCAAATGTTTCAGAACATCTTCACTTTCAACCAGTAATGTGGTATCATCAGCATAGCAAAGGTTGTTGATGAGTCTTCCACCAATCTTCACACCTCTGTTGTCTTCATACAATCCTGCTTCTCTGATGATTTGTTCTGCAAATAAATTGAACAGGTAGGGGGAAAGTATGCAGCCTTGTCTTACACCTTTGCTTATTTTAAACCATTCTGTTTCTCCTTGTTCTGTTCGAACTGTTGCTTCTTGATCAATGTACAGATTGCGCAAGAGAACCATCAGGTGTTCTGGTATACCCATGCTTCTTAATGTGGCCCAGAGTTTCTCATGGTTTACACAGTCAAAAGCCTTGCTATAGTCGATAAAGCACAAATAGATATCCTTTTGGTATTCTTTAGTCTTTTCAAGGATCCATCTCACATCTGCTATGATGTCTCTCGTTCCTCGCCCTTTCCTGAACCCTGCTTGCACTTCAGGTAGTTCTTGTTCCAGGTATGGCTGTAGTCTCTTTTGAATAATCTTCAGTAGAATCTTGCTGGCATGTGGGATCAGAGTGATTGTGCGATAATTTCCACAGTCAGTTGAATCACCTTTCTTTAGTATTGGTATAAACACAGATCTTTTCCAGTCAGTTGGCCATGATGTTGTCTTCCATATTTCTTGGCAGAGCATTGTGAGTACGGTAACAGCTGCATCAGATTGCTGCCATCCTTCTATGAGAATGCTATCAATGCCTGGTGCTTTGTTCTTTGATAAGGCTTTCAATGCTGCTTCAACTTCTTCTTTCATCACCAATGGTTCCCAATCATAAGGTACAGGTTGAAACGGCTGTTGGTCCACTTGATCTTTATCATATAAAAACTCTGTATATTCCTTCCACCTTTTCTTGATCTTCTCAGCATCATTCACCATAGAACCTTGAGCATCTTGTAACATTCCAATTCGAGGCTGGAACTTTTTCTTTAACTCTCGTAGCTTTAGGAAAGCCGATCTTGTTCTTCCTCTAATAGTTTCTGCTTCTATTTCCTTGCAAGTGTCATTGTAGTACTTTTCCTTGTCCTGTCTTGCTGCACGTTGGAAATCTCTGTTGAGTTCTGCGACTGTCTTTCTTTCTCCTCTGGCTTTAGCTTCTCTGCGTTTCTGGGCAATTTTCAGAGTTTCTCTTCCGTCATCCATTTTGGCCGTTTTTGCTTTTTCACCTTTTGTAGAGACTTCTCGCTTTCTTCCAACACAACCTTCTTGATGTCATTCCATAACTCTTCCGGAGCTCTGTCATTTGTATCTAAAGCAGCAAATCGATTTTGCAGGCAGTCTTTAAATTCCAGTGGTATATTCTCAAGGTCATATTTTGCTGCATTCATGAGTGGTTTGCTCTTTTTCAACTTTAGCTTGAGTTTGCATACTAGTAGTTGATGATCTGTACCACAGTCAGCTCCAGGTTTTGTCTTTGTTGATGTTACAGAGCTTTTCCATCGTTGACTTCCACAGATGTAGTCAATTTGATTTTTATACAATCCATTGGGTGAAGTCCATGTGTACAGTCGCCACTTGTGTTGCTGGAAGAAGGTGTTTGAGATGAATAGATCATTGGTCTTGCAAAATTCTATCAGTCTTTCTCCAGCTTCATTTCTGTTGCCAAGTCCATATTTTCCAACTACTTTGCCTTCTTCTTTGTTGCCAACTTTTGCATTCCAGTCACCCATGACTATCAGGATATCCTGTTTGCATGTTCTGTCAATTTCAGCTTGTACTTGTTCATAGAACTCTTCAATTTCATTCTCTTCTGCAGCTGTTGGGGCATATACTTGAATTATAGTTGTGTTGATAGGCAATCCTCGTAGACGAATAGAGATTAAGCGTTCGCTGACTGCATTGTATTTCATTACAGTTCTTGCAAGTTTCTTCTTTATTATAAATGCAACACCATTTCTTCTTTGTCTTTCATTTCCAGCATAGTAGACCATGTGATCATCTGATGCAAAGTGCCCCATGCCAGTCCATTTCAGTTCGCTGACACCCAACAGATCAAGTTGTACACGTTCCATTTCATTCTTGACCACCTCCAACTTTCCTTGGTTCATGCTTCGTACGTCTCATGTTCCAATGTGTAAGACATCTTTACAGCTTCTGACTCTCATTTCATGCGCAGGTACATCAGCAGTCAGACTTCCCGAGGGCTTTGATCCAACCACATCATAAATGCTGGCTTTACTCTGAAAAGTCTTCAGCTCTTCCCCAGTAGCTAGTTGAGTGCCTTCCGACCTGGGGGTCTCATCTTCCAGCACCATAGCACAATTTGCTTTGTTGTAACTATCCATTGGGTTTTCATGGCAAGATACAGAAGTAGATTGCCGGGCCTTTCTTCCGTGCAAGTTTGGTGTTGTTGCTGTTGTCACAAAAATGTGATCCTCCGCCGTCAACACTGCCCCATTCTGCTGCTGCCCAGATGGGTGGTTTGTCTTGGTCTGGCACCTCAGCTGAGACCTGTCCATCTTGGGAGACCCTGCCAGTAGTTAAACTACCGATAGTTTAGCTCTCAGCATCACTGATGCACGCAAGCCCTCACAGCACGACAAGCTGCAAACCAAGTGAGAGCCTATTCTTATAGAACTTTGTATATGGTGGATCTGCCACCAAGGCCTGGAGTTTGCTCACCCTTCGAGCAGACGTGAGAGCCACCAAGAAGGCCACTTTCCAAGACAGGTATCTCAGGTGGCAAGTGGATAGGGGCTCGAATGGTGGTTTAGTGAGCTGGAAGAGCATCACATTGGAGGTCCCACTCCGCTGCCAGGGGGGGGGGGCACAGAGGGGTGGGGCTTGGATAACAGGAGGCCCTGGACGAACCTGGAGACCAGGGGCTGGCTTGAGAGGGGTTTTCCCTCGATGGAGTAGTGGTGCATGGCTATGTGCTCAGATGCACCCTCACAGAGTTGGATTTTAGCCTGGTGTGCGACAGGTGCAGTAGGTACTGAAGGATCAGTTACACATGGCGGGAGATGGGATTCACCTTCCTCTCTGCACACCAGGTGGAGAACCTTCTCCACTTAAAGGCATAAGCCCGTCTGGTGGAGGGTTTCCAGGAGGCCAGTATCATCCCTCCTGGAAGATTGAAAGGGGCCAATGCTACCCTTTCAGCAGCCACACTGTTAGCATTAGCAATCCCAGGTTGGGGTACAGGAGGGAGCCCTCCTCATGGGACAGGAGGTCCAAGTCCAGGGCCCAGCCCCGGCCCAGTGGGATTGGGAGTGCCACTGACAGGGAAAGCAACAGAGGGAACCAGGGGTGCCTGGGCCACCTGGGGGGCAATCAGTATAACTGATGCTCTCTCGCTCTGGACCTTGAAGGTGGTCTTGGCAACGGGGGGGGGGGGGGGAGGTGGTGGGAGTCGGTGGAAACGCATAAAGTAGGCCCTCTGCCCACGAGATCAGAAGGGCATCTGCTACCACTGTCCCCGGGTGTGGCTGGTGTGAGCAGAAGCAAGACAACTGCATATTGTCTGGGGAGGCAAACAGGGCTATCCCGGACCTGCCCCAATGGTGGAAGAGTTGCTTCGTTACCCTGGGGTTCAAGTGCCACTCGTGTGGATGAAGGACTTTGCTCAGCCTGTTTGCCCTGGCTTGGTAGGTATACCGCACACAGGAGCATGCTGTTGCACACTGCGAAGGAGAGGAGGGCCACCGCCTCCTGGCAGAGGGAGTTCGAGCCCTTGCCCCCCTGCTTGTTGATATAGAACATGGTAACCTGGTTGTCCATCTCTAGATCATCACAGGTTGGTACCACAGGTGATGGTGGAACGCTCGCAGGGCCAAGTAGATCGCTGAGTTCTAGGAGATTGTTTTGCAAGAGTGACTCCTCCTAGGTCCAGCTGCCTTGCATGCAGTGGTCCCCGCAATGTGCTCCCAACCCAGGAGGGAGGCGTCTATCAGGGTCCTACTGTGGCGCGGGCGCCTGGAATGGCATTCCTGCTTGGAGGTGGCGCAAGTTTTGCCACCAAGTGAGACACTCCACCAGCTGGCAGGTGATTGTCTCTGACCCTGTCCTGTAGTCTGCCCGTGGCTTGAGTCCACTGCGAGAGGAGGCACCATTGGGCTGTCTGCATGTGTAGGTGGGCTAATGGTGTGACGTGGACCGTTGAGGCCATGTGGCCCAACAGGTAGAGGAGGCGGTGAGCCAGTACCAACGGGTGGCCTTGTACCTCTCCTGCCAGTTGTATAAGGTGGTCTGCCCTTTCTCTTGGGAGGACGGCCGTGACTTGTAACATGTCCTACGGAGACCCTAAGAACTCCAGACTTTGGGCTGGAGAGAGATGGGATTTGGGGTAGTTGTTGACAAACCCCAGGTGCTGCAAAAGGGGGGTTGCACGCTCTGTGGACTGACTGACCTCTTAGGCCATACCACCCCTGATTAGCCAGTCATTTAGGTAGGGGAAGACGAAAGCCCCTTGTAGGTGTAGGTGGGCGGCTACCACCACCAAGCACTTGGTAAAGACCCTTGGCGAGGAGATCAGGCCGAAGGGGAGTATCTTGTACTGGTAGTGCCCTCCTTCCTCTACAAATCATAGGTATTGCCTGTGGGAGGGATGGATCAGGATGTGAGTGTATGCATCCTTTGGCTGTGCTCCTTGGACCTAATCTCCCTGGTGGAGGTAAGGACAGCAGTGTTCCAAGGGAGAGCATCTTGAACGTCCTCCCTCACCAGAAATTTGCTTAAGTTTTGCAGGTCTAGTATGGGCCTTGAGTAGAAGTCTTTCCCCCATTGATGTTTGAGTACAGGCTCCACTGCATTGTCCCTGAGCAGACCTGTGAGCTCTGAGAGCAGAAGGGTCTGGTGGAGGAGAGGTCACAATGGCTGTCCTGGAAAGAACTTGGGTGGCACCTGTTGTAAGTGGAGAAGGTATCCCTCCTTTACCACCTGTAGCACCCATTGGTCTGAGGTGGCCTTGGCCCACCTGTGGGCAAAGAGTGCCAGGCAGTCTCCTGTGGGCTGGTGAAGGTCTCCCGGTGGTGAAGGCCTCTGGTTGGGTTGGAGCAAAGGCCTGGGGTTTCTGAGCCTTGGGCTTCTGTGCTCCCTGGCCCTGTCTCTTAGGGTGAGAACCATGTTGCTGGCCTAAGAAGGACTGGTAGCGGTGACTGTGTTGAAAGTGCCTCTTTTTCTCCCTGGGAACAGGGGCCTTTTCCCAGAGGATTTCTTGCGGGGAAAGGAAGAGATATTTTTTGAGAGCCTCTGGCGGGTCATCACTTCGGCCTCTATCTCGGCCGCCTTGTCGGCCATGGGTTTGCTGAACAGGTTCTCTCGAGCAGCTTGTCCTGGCCCCAATTGCTCGAGGTCCGAGGACGGCAGCCAGGCTTGGCATCGAGCCCTGATGCCGGCCGCTGCTACTCGAGCTGCTGACTCGAATCAGTCGTAGGCCGCTCAGAAGAAGAATTTTGAGCAGTCCTTGGATCCCAGAGGTCAAGGCTTGGAACCGTTGGAGAGATTCCCCGGCCAGCTCCGCTGAAAACCCGGACAACTCCTGGGTCAGAGCCTTCAAAGTACATGCCTATGTAGAGCTCACAGGCCTGGATTCAACAACCCAGCATCGAGCCCTGGTAGCACTTGCGCCCAAGGGACTCGAGGGCTCTAGCATGTCTTCCAAGGGGGACAGAAGAGTAAGTCTTCTGGCTCTTGAGTTTTTGCATAGTTGACTCGGCAAGCATGGAGTTATGTGGGAGTTGGAGCATATGAAACCCTGTCCCCTTCCTGATGTGGCAGATGGCAGTGAGGCATCGGCTGACCACCGGTACCAACACCGTCATTTCCCACATACACAAACGTAGCCGCTCAAGGATCGGCTGCACCGGCACAGTGAGTTTCCTTGGGTGAAGACTTACTGGAAAATCTCTAGTTCTTCAGTGCGTAAGTCCTCCTCCACCTCGGTTTGCACCAAGGGGGCTCTGGTCATAGCCCTGACAAAGTCGTGGAAGGCCACGTCCTCTGAAGGAGAACGGTGCCAGGGGAGACTGGTCTGAGGGGATGTCTTTGTGCTGCCTGGTTTCCAGGGAGGCCTCGTCATCTGAATCCCACTCAGAGTTGAGGGAGGACGACGAGTCCGAGGCCCTGCGACTCCTTGCATCGAGGCCCATGCCAAAAGGCCGAGGGCCTCCCAAGGAACTTGGGTCAGAGTCTCTGAAACTGGTCAAGGAGGTACGGATGACCGAGGAATGGGATTGGGGCTGAGGATTTACCCAAGGCCGGTGGCGCTCGGAGCTCAGCTCGACAACCAGGGACTCCACTGAAGTCAGGGGTCTGGTCATCGGGGCAGATGATGCGGACGAACCAGACATCATTGCTTGCTGCATGACCAGATAGCAGTGATGTACTGCTCCATGGATGCCATTCTGGATTCCAAGCCAGAAGGCTCCACAGCTTTCGGCATAGGCACAGAGGATCTATGGCCCGGTGCCAGCACTCTTGCGAGTGCGTCCTTGACGAGGTCTATGGTCTCGAGGAACCTCGCATGGTCTCCGCTGGCCAAGGAATCCTTTTTAAGGACCTTGGTGGGGTGCTTCAAGGAGTCACCCGAGTCCCTCTGGGCAGTCTTACTGGGTTTCTCCAGTGGAACCTCGACGGACTTCGAGGATTTTTACTTCTTTCGCTTGGGGTCTGAGGTCTTCTTGGAGGACCTCAGACCTCTTTCGCTGGGGTACTCTGAGGACACTCAGGCCTCAGGGGAAGTGCTGTGCTTGGAACTATGCGTCGGGGAGGCTGGTGCCGATTCGGACCTTGGGAACAGTTTCTCCAGCAACTCCGACCTCTTTTTATTGGTTTTAGGCATCATGGCCTGGCACAGGAAGTGCTATCATGGTCCAGGGTCCCCAGGCAGTATATGCAGCAGTTATGGGTGTCAGTGACAGACATGGTTTGACTGCAGCGGTCACATTTTTTGAACCCACTGGGGGACATGGTGGGAAACACCTGGTCGGTGTTGACGACCCCTAGGTGAAAAAGTGCATTAACACCGGTCGATTCAAACCTTGATCGAAAAAAAGAGGGAAAGAGCCGAGAACTGCGCTGGGCCCGGCGCTGGCTCGAGGCAGGAAGAGGAACCAGTACGCAAACCAGGAACAGCTAATACTCAAGGATATAGCAAGAATTTTTACGGGGAAACAGGACAAATGTCCATTGGACTCTGTGGATGAAAGGAGACTGAGCAAGATGGCACCCTTAGGCGGGAAGGGGACTACGCATGCATGATAGCATATCCCAAAGGCTTTCTTTGAAAGCTGGGGAAATTCTCCGCACGGGCACCTACGGCGCACACATCACCCATATGTGAGGACCGACTTCCTGCTTGTTCCTGGAGAAAACAACATTATACTCTCAGAAGGTAATTTTATAAACCTTTCCCATGTGTAAAATGCTGACTTACACGTACTAATGTCAGTGTACAAGTCGCTAGTGAGGCCTCACTTGGAATATTGTGTTCAGTTTTGGAGACCATATCTCACAAAGGATATAAAAAAGACTGGAAACAGTTCAGAGGAAGGCGACCAAAATGATTTGGAGCCTGTGTGAAAAGACTTATGAAGAGAGACTTGAAAACCTAAATATGTACACTCTGGAGGAGAGGAGGGACAGGGGAGTGGAAGCCTGTGCTCGAACTCTTGAGAGCTGGGGAACCATCAAGTGAACAAGAACCACTGGGGTGGTCGCATGTGAGCACGCGCCCATGGCACCATTGCTATGGTGGCAGTCACCAATCCGGGCTGCTTTTAACATTGTTGACCACAACCTTCTCCTTGATACCTTGTTCTCGCTTGGTTTTAAGGGCTCTGTGCTATCCTGGTTCTTTTCTTATCTCTCCAATCACTCTTTCAGTGCTTGTTCTGGTGGATCCTCCTCTACTGCTATCCCGCTATCAGTTGGTGTACCCCAAGGATCTGTCTTGGGTCCACTCTTTTTCTCTCTCTATATCCAGTCCCTTGGTGCACTCATCTCTTCCCATGGCTTTCAATACCATCTTTACACTGACGACTCCAAGATCTACCTCTCTACACCTTAAATTTCTCCAGCAATCCAGGCCCGGATCTCTGCCTAGCTTTCTGACATTGCTGTTTGGATGTCTTACCATCACTTGAAAATGAACATAGCCAAAACTGAGCTTCTTATTTCCGCCCCCTAAACCCTCCTCTCCCCTTCCTCCTTTCTCAGTCTGTGAATAACTCTCTACTTCTCCCTGTCTCCTCAGCTCACAACCTTTGGGTCGTCTGACTCATCTCTCTCCTTCTCCACACACATTGCGACGCTCCTGCCTGCGCCCTCGAGCTTACAGGCAGGAGTGGCCTTATATTGTCCCTTGAAGAATTAGCTGGCACGGTTCCCAATGAATCTTGGGAACTGTAGTGCTCTTGTATATTCCTTAGGGAAGAACTGTAGTCGTGACCAGATGTGGTTAGGCAAGCAAGAAAATTTATTTGTCTTGGGGACAGTTTCCAGCGCATCAAAAGCTCAAAGCAACAAACGCAAAAAGTGGAACTTTTAGGATAAACAGAGGAAAACAGGAACTCAGGAAGCAGTGAAATCAAATTGGCTTTAACTCAGCTATTCATAAACTTCAGCAGCTTAACTCAGCATTGCCTCATGTGGTTGTTAGAAAATATTGCAGCTTTATATCAACAGCTGTTCTCTTCACAGCGTGACTTGGAAACAGGTGAACACAATCAAGAACTCTTAGGATTAAACAACAAGAAAAGCCAACGTTTTATATTCTCTTCATATAAAACTTATGTGCTTCTTTAAACTGTTATTCAATACAGCAGAAAGAGCAATCCATGGCACAAGGCTCAGGATTCAGGGTAGGTAAAGAACTTTCTACCTGCATGTATTCTTCTGAACTAACAGAATTACTGTCCGTATCAGGTTCTTTATTTTGCCCTGACTTCAGCTCCAGGAACTTCTGAAATTCCTTCAGTAGCAATTCAGCCTGTGTTTGCTTTTCATCTGGTGGATAGTTATTGGCAAGGGTTACGCCCTTCCCCCACTCACTATCTACGTCAGTAGCAAAATTAGGTTTGCACAGTTCAGCACTATATGAAGGTTTCTTCAGCCAAACATACAAATTAGGAAATTGTGCTTTACCTTGTTTAGAGGCATTTATAAAAGAACTTCTCTTAGGAAAACTTTCTCCTGGCTGTAGTTCTCTCTCTTTATAGCACTGCTTGTTGGCATTAGAAGTACCTTTTCTCCACGTGCTGCTTTCTCGAAGCTGGCTAGGTCTAGGCTTTTCCCGGCAGTAAGAGTTTCTTGCAGGGTACGTTGGACTCCCAGGCTGACTCTTCTGGGGTTCTGTCTTCTCACAAGGTCCTAGTGCTCTTCTCCTTGCTTCTAGGGTTCCAGTACTCTGCACTCCTCTCACAACGTTCTTTTGGACTTGGAAATCCTTCTCCACGCTATCCTCTGGGATATTCTCCGTGGTCCTCTCTGCAACAACAACCTGTTCACCCTTCTCCTGCTTCCTCCTCACCTCTCTTTCAGCTCTCTCTGAGGTTTTAAAAAGGGCTTCAATTCCCGGCACTCCCTGCCGTTCCCTTGGGTGTGCCCAATCAGAGCTGAAGCCTAACTCCTCCCCTGTACTGGGGTGTGTCTTCGGCTCAGCAGAGCACTGTGTTTTTTTCAGGTCAGTTTTGGAAATCCTGTGTGAGTTAGCTCTGCTCTCAGGATTTTCCTCAACATCCATTTCTTCTGAAGGGCCATCTTCACCACAACATCCAACTGATAGCTAAAACCTGCCGTTTCTTTCCTTACAAAATCAACAAAATTTACCCATTGCTTTCTGAACATACTACTAAGACACTTATCCACTCCTTAGTCACCTCCCGTCTAGACTATTGTAACCTAATCTTGCTGGTCTCCTTCTGAATCATCTTTCTCCCCTTCAATCTGTTCAACACTTTGCTGCGTGGCTAATCTTCCACCAGCCTTGTCATGCTCACTTTACCCCTCTTCTCAAGTCACTTCACTGGCTCCCTATCCGTTTCCGCATCCAGTTCAAACTTCTCCTGCTGACTTATAAGTGCATTCACTCTGCAGCTCCTCACTAACTTTCCTCTCTTATCTCTCCCTACATCCCTCCTGGCAAATCCTTCTATCTGTGCCCTTTCTTCTACTGCCGACTCCAGACTTTGTTCCTTTCACCTTGCTGTTTCCTTATGCCTGGAAGCAACTACCTGAGTCTGTATGTCAGATGCCTTCTCTGACCCTTTTCAAACCCAGGCTGAAAGCTCACCTCTTCGTTGCTGCTTTCAGATCTTGACTCTCCTCCTTTTTGTTTCCTCACCATTCCCCCTAGCTGTATCCCCATGTCTACAGCTATTATGTTGTCTGTCGACTAGATTGTAAGCTATGATGAGCAGGGAATGTTTCTTACATGTGATTGTGCAGTGCTGTGTACATCTTGTAGCGCTATATAAATATTCAGTAGTAGTAGCAGTAGTAGTAGTCAGCAGAGTTGAAGATAATCCCAGACTCCGGGCTGCTGCGCACACAATAATGCCAGACCATCCAACTTTTTTTTTTTTAAACTTTCTCCCCTGGCAGGAAAATGTTACCCACTCGAGGTCAAAATTTGCTCCCAGAAACTGCAAGAACTGGGAAGACAACAGCTGGCTCTTTTCCTGATTGATCAACCAGCCAAAAGTTCCAAAAAGGACATCACTCGAGACGTCACCCAAGACACTTCTGAGAGGGAAGGGGCTTGGATGAGCCAGTCATCCAGATAGGTTTGGACACAGATCCTTTGGTGCTGTAGCACCGCAGCTGTCAGCACCATGACCTTGGAGAATGTCCTTGGGGTGGTGAGTAGCCTGCAAGGGAGGGCGGCGAACTGATAATGAGAACCAGGCACGGAAAACGCACACAATTCTGCTGATGCACCCAGATCAGGATATGAAAATATGCCTTGGCCAGATCCAGAAAAGCCAAAAATTCCCCTAGGAGCAATGCTTGAATCATAAAGTGCAAGGTTGCCACCCGGAAGCGCAGGATGCGCAAAGGCTCATTGACCCCCCTTGAGGTCCAGAACTGGCCGAAAGGAACCGTCCTTTGGCACCACAAGATAGATGGCGTGTCACCCCTTGCCCCACTCGTCTGGGGGGACAGGCACCAACACTTTCAGGCATAGTCACTTGTCCAAGGTGGTCCGCACAGCGGCACCTTGATTGCAGACCGACATGGGGAAATGACGAAGGCATCGAGAATTGGCTCTTTGCATTCCATGACACAGCCAAACTGAATACTGGTCTAGCACCCAGCTATCCTTGGTGACCCGGGCCCATTCCTGAAAGAAGAGGCGAAGCTGGCTGCCCACCGGAGGAACCAGGGAATGGACCCCCAAACCTTCACTGCACAGCCCGGGAGGTAGTTTGTTCCAGGCATAAGGAACAGCAAGGTGAAAGGAGCAAAGTCTGGAGTTAGCAATAGAAGAGAAAGGCACAGATAGAAGTTATCTGCCAGAAGAGCAGAATTCCTGAGGAGGGGTGTAGGGAGAGAAGAGAGGAAAGGTAGGGAGAGAAGAGAGGAAAGGTAGGGAGAGAAGAGAGGAAAGTAGTGAGGAGCGGCAGAGTGAATGCACTTATAGGTCAGCAGGAGAAATTTGAACTGCATGTGAAAACAGATAGGGAGCCAATGAAGTGACTTGAGAAGAGGGGTAAAATGGGCGGTATATCAAATATAAAATAAAGATAAAGCATGATGAGGCTAGCAGAAGATTAGCTGCTCCAACAGTGTTGAACAGATTGAAGAGCAGAAAGATAATTCAGAGGGAGACCAGCAAGGAGTAGGTTATAATAGTTAAGATGATGCACTTTTTAAAGTCACTGGAGACATTTTTCTAGGATAAATCACCAAAAAGTATAGCTGCTGCAAAATCGAACAACTCAATTAGAAAGTACCTGACTATGGTACTCAGGTGCTTCCTGTACTGGCTGAACATGGAAAATGAAAGAACACTTAAAAACAGCCAAAAGCCTTACATACTACTGGGAATAAGTAACTACAAGACAGCAAGAGCCTTAAGAATAAACACAAAAATACACGTAAACAGTCTTGATGGGGAGCTTCGGTGACACATCTGAACGGCTCTATGGAAAGTCAAAGACTGAGGTGGTCCCTTGTGAGGATGTCAGGCAGGAAGTGGTAAGCATGCGTGGCAAGGCTGTTCAAAAGCTTCCAGAGTAATATAAACTGGAATAGTGTTCCCATGCTGAGCTCAGCATGACATGCAAGAACTGAAAATAACTCATACAAAAATGTTCAAAGAAATCCCAGGGTTGAGAATCTTTGCAGAAGCATGCTTCCCTTTTTTCAAAAAGTTACTTTTCAGTTTTCATCATTATTATAGATATTTCAAGGAACTTGGCAAAGATTAATAACTACAATGCCTCCATTATTTTCTCCAGAACCATCTTACCTCATTGTCTTGCTTTTCATCCCCAGACATGTCGTCATCTACATCACTGCCTGTGCCTTCTGTTGCTAAAATGCCATTCCTGATAGCAGGAATCATGTATAATTGTTGGATCACTGAATTCATGTAACAGGTGGCACCAGCATTTTTCAATCCTACAAAACCCTTGGGTGGCCGTGGCCCGACAGGGGGCAGGTACTCCCATTCTGTAAGTGCTTCACCACCTTAAAAAAAATGGTTAAAACATTAATGGAGGACAATCATAGAGATATTTTTTTATTATGTTAATATTTAAGCTGGAAACTATAGAATTGTTGCAGTTTTCTAAAAAAAACATTTATAGAAGCACCGTTGTACCCAGCATGTGTTCTTGATAATGAATAAGGACCCGCTAAAAAGGATTTCCAAACTATATGGGACTTCCATATTATAACTTATCTCAGAACAGAAAACAGACAGACAACTGCTTGAGAGGCTTAATGTGATTATTGACTGGTTACTTTCAGACAGTGAAATTCAGATGGAGAATCTGATACTTGTTTAAGATGGAATCAAATATGATCCCGAGAACTCCTAATGCCTTTTTTAAAGTTGCATTTAGTGAGAAAACTGTGACCTCATTTAGATGCTATGCTGTTAAGTCACTGATGTATTCACTAGTAATCTTGCAACTGGACTATTCTAATCGCCCACATGTGGATCCTCTTTGGAGGGTCATTTACAAACTTCTAGTAATCAAAAATGGAGGAGCAAAGGTAGTTCTTAGATGCCCTAGGGCAGCAATTCTCAACCCAATCCTTGGGACACTTTCATTTACCTACAATGGAGGCAGTCCTCCAAGCAAAACAATACCATGCATATTTATTTATTTATTTTATTTATTTATTTATTTATATTTCTTATATACCGCACTATTTGCGATCAGCGCGGTTTACATAAAACAAACAGTATCCGACAATAAACAAAAGTCAGGTCATTACAATGAACAGGAATAATTAACTTGGATAACAGGGGAAACTATCTACATGTGCGGATCATTGAATAGGTAACTATATACATATTCACTGTGGTTATTCTGAAAACCTGACTGGCTGAGGAATGGGTTGAAAACCATTGCCCTAGACGAACACAAATCACTCTATTACAGAAGTCTATCCTCACTGATCTATTCTGCATATGCTTGGAAGATTTTAATCTTAAGGTGATGAGAGGAAATGGTACAGTTATTTGAGATAAACGTTAAACTGGTAGATACCTTAAGTTAGCTGAAGGTCATCACATAAGGCCTTATTGAATATGCCTTCTTAAAACAAGCATGCACACTCTGGATCAGTGCAAACCTTTATGTACTAGGCCATGGACTATGATCTTGGCAATACATGTTGAAATTAATTATTTAGCATTTCGGAAGAAATTAAAGACATTGCTCTTCCCACTGGATTCTGCTACTTTGGCCGAGTGTCCTCTTATTTGGGGGATGAGATATAGCTGAATGTTAACTAGCACCTGTCATCTGGGCAGAATCTATTTCTTTTTATAATTGATTCATTCTGATTGTTTGTGTTTTTTTGTAGTCACATCTCATGATTTATGTTTTATTGTATTTAGTTTTTATCATGTACCCTGTGTAACAGTTTTGCAAGTGGCAAAGTTGATCTGTAAGTATTTTTGAAAAACTGTTTTATTAAAAACATGTGTTTTGCCAATGTCAGGTTAGGACATCCAAAATTTAAGAGCATTTTATATTATAAAAGCTAGTGTTTCTCAAGTTGGTCCTGGTATAACCCCTAGCCAGTCTGATTTTCAGGATACCTGCAATGAATACACGAGATATTTTGCATGTCTTGTCTCCACTGAATGCACATTTGTTTCATGCATATTTATTGCAAATACCCTAAAAAACAGACTGTCTAGGGGGTACCACTAGAACAGACTTGAGAAACACTGCTATAAGCTGTTTTACAAAATATTCTTAATCCTGTATATATGATTCGGAATATGATTTAAAAGCAAAGTATGGCTTATGATTTATTTAAAAACTTGATATACCACCCTTCTACAGCGTGTCAAAGCAGTTTATAATAAAAACAGCAAGAATAAGAAAAGGAACACCAATTAAATGAGTAAAGGAGTTAGATACACATAGAGGAAAACAATAGGTTGGGAAAGGTGCAGAAATCTCAACATGATCCAGGTAAAAAGTATGTGAGATATCAGGGTTAGTGTGTTCTAGGCATCTTGAAAAAAGATGAGTTTTGAGTGCTGCTTTAAATTTTAAAAAAGATGATTCAAGCCTCAGAGTCGAGGGGAGAGAGTTCCATATCGATAGTCCCAAAAAATAGAAGGCGGAATTACAAGTACTATCAAAATGGGCCTGCGATGGAGATAGTTGGTGGAGGCGGTTCGCATGCAGAGAAAGCGTAGTTACTCACCTGTAACAGGTGTTCTCCAGGAGCAGCAGGAATCAGTCCTCACTTATGGGTGACGTCGGCGCCGACGGAGCCCTCGCGGAGCAATTTTCCCCAGCTTTCAAAGAAAGCCTTTGGGAATTGCAGCGCGCATGCGCGGTAGTCTTCCCGCCCGAAGGTGCCATCTTAGCCAGTCAGATGACATAGCTAAAAAAGACAGCATAAAAATTTGCAAAAAGAACATAAGCAGACGATTGCAACTCCAAGGGGAGGAGGGAGGGTAGTGAGGACTGATTCCTGCTGCTCCTGGAGAACACCTGTTACAGGTGAGTAACTACGCTTTCTCCAGGACCAAGCAGGAAGTCAGTCCTCACTTATGGGACTCCCAAGCTCAAGGCTACCGGAGACCCTAAGCACAAAAATGAGCTCCCTCTAGCTCAGCAGCACAGAAGGATAGAATCTTCGCTGAATTATCACCCACCGGTAGCCCACATCCGGGATGGAGGGTAGGAGTTGCTCAGACCTCAAAGAGATTACGGAGGACTGCCTGTCCGAAAGCACTGTCCCTACGGGACTCCCTCTCGAGACAGTAATGGACCGCAAAAGTCTGGCTCGAAGACCAAGTAGCGGCCCGGCAGATGTCTGCCAGCGGAACAGAGCGGAGGTAAGCCACTGACGTGGCCTTTGCCCGAACGCAATGAGCCGTGACTCGACTTTCTAAGGCGAGTCCGGCTGCCCCATAAGCCCAAGAGATACAGTCCGCCACCCAGATGGACAGAGTACGCTTGGAGACCGGGAGCCCCAATTTATTGGGGTCAAAAGACACAAAAAGCTGAGCAGCTTTACGGTGCTCCCGCGTACGGTCAAGGTAGAAGTTCAATGCCCTTCTACAGTCCAGGGTATGGAGGACCGTCTCAGCTCGGCTGGAGTGTGGTCTGGGAAAGAAGGTTGGAAGTACCACCTCCTGATTCATGTGAAAAGGGGAGACCACTTTAGGCAAAAACTTTGGGTGAGTCCGTAGGACTACCCTATTCTTGTAGAATCGAGTGTAGGGGGGATCAGACACGAGGGCCTGTAATTCACTTACGCGCCTAGCGGAAGTGAGGGCTATCAAGAACAGCGTTTTCCAAGACAGAAAACGGAGAGAGCAGGTAGCCATAGGTTCAAAAGGCGGACAGGTGATCCGCTGTAAAACCACATTCAGGTCCCAGTCAGGCGCTGGCGGGCGCAGAGGTGGTTTAAGTAGTAGGAGACCTCGGAGAAACCTCGCTACGAGAGGGTCGTTGGAGAGAGGTCTGCCGTCCACCGGCACATGATGTGCGGAAAGAGCACTGAGGTGAACTTTGACGGAGTTGGACTTAAGTCCCAGATTAGAGAGGTGTAGCAAGTACTGTAAGATCACCGACACCGGGCAGGAGAAGGGATCCTGAGACTGTTGGGTACACCAGACTGCAAAGCGACGCCATTTAAGGGCGTAGCATTTGCGGGTAGAAGGCCGTCGCGAAGCCAAGACGACCTCCTCCACCTCTGCCGGCAAGAGGAGAGGAGCAAGGACTACCCTCTCAGCAGCCAGGCCATGAGGTTGAGAGACCTGAGGTTGGGGTGCAGTAGGGACCCCTGATCCTGGGTGAGGAGATCCGGTTGCACCCCCAGAGGGATTGGATCCTCCACCGCCAGTTGCAGCAAGAGCGGAAACCACGGCTGCCTGGGCCAGCGAGGGGCCACCAGGATCATGAAAGCTTTGTCTCGGAGAACCTTGAAAAGGGTCCGAGAGACTAACGGGATGGGAGGGAAAGCGTACAGAAGGCTCCCCGACCATGAGATCAGAAAGGCGTCCGCCGCCACCCGAAGGGGGTGAGGCTGACGAGAGCAGAAGCGAGGAAGCTGCCGGTTGTGAGGACTGGCAAAGAGATCCACTGTGGGGAGGCCCCACCTGAGGAAGAGCTTCTGAACAATCAAGGGGTCCAGACGCCACTCGTGCGGCTGGAGGACCCTGCTGAGTTTGTCCGCCAGGCAATTTTCTTGGCCCGGGAGATAAACTGCCTTGAGGAGAATGCCGTGACTGACGGCCCAAGAGCAGAGCTTCTGTGCCTCCCGGCAGAGGAGGAAGGAGCCCGTGCCCCCCTGCTTGTTCACGTAGAACATGGCAACTTGATTGTCCGTCTGGACAAGGACGGACTGTTGGGAGGTCAGGTGGGAGAAGGCCTTGAGAGCTAGGCGGATCGCCCTGAGCTCCAGGAAGTTGATCTGCTGAGCAGACTCCCACTTGGTCCAGAGGCCCTGAGTACGTGCCTCTTGGCAATGGGCTCCCCAGCCCAGGAGGGATGCATCGGTGGTCAGCACCCGGGTCGGCTGAGGTGACTGGAAAGGCATTCCCAATACCAGGTGCGGCTGCCGGAGCCACCACCGGATAGACGAGACCAGCGGCTCGGAGACGCGCACCAGGTCTGCTAGGCCGCCCGTGGCCTGTCGCCACTGCTGGCGGAGACACCACTGAGCAGGCCGCATATTCAGGCGGGCATTGGGGGTCACATGGACGGTGGAAGCCATATGGCCGAGCAGTCTCAGGAAGCGCCTGGCGGAGACCAGGGGCTGGCTGCGAAAGCGGTCGGCTAGGTCCATGAGCCGCTGAGCCCTGTCGAGCGGTAGGAACGCTCGCGCCTGAGGGGTGTGCAGCCTTGCGCCGATGAACTCGAGATCCTGTGAGGGGAGCAAAGTGGACTTTGCGAAGTTGATGACAAAGCCCAAGTGCTGCAGCAGAGTCACCGTGCGGCACGTGGCGGTGGCGACCTCCTGAGCGGACGCTGCTCTGATGAGCCAGTCGTCGAGGTACGGAAAAACATAGAGGCCGTGAAGCCGGAGATGGGCCGCCACGACCGCGAGACATTTTGTGAAGACTCGCGGTGCAGAGGACAGGCCGAAGGGCAGTACTCTGTACTGGTAATGATTTCCTGCCACCACAAACCTTAGGTATTGGCGGTGGCTTGGGTGGATGAGGATGTGCGTGTAAGCATCCTTTAGATCCAAGGAGCATAGCCAATCTCCCTGCTGGAGGTAGGGCAGAAGGATTCCAAGGGTAAGCATTTTGAACTTCTCCCGCACAAGGAACTTGTTGAGGTTGCGCAAGTCCAGGATGGGTCGGAGGCCTCCTGTTCTCTTTGGTATCAGAAAATACCTTGAATAGAAGCCCTGACCTCTCAGGTGGTGTGGCACCGGTTCCACCGCCTGATCCTGCAGAAGACCTGCTAACTCCTGAAGGAGCAACTCCCTGTGCAGAGGGGGGCGCGGAGGCTCTCCCGGAAAATAGGAGGGAGGGACCTGATGGAAGTGGAGAAGGTAGCCCTCTCGCACGACCTGAAGCACCCAGGCATCTGCGGTGATGCTGGACCACCTGTCGGCGAAGTGAACCAGCCGGCCTCCGGTGCTGGGGGGAACCAGCGGGGGGGGGAGAGGCTATGCTGAGCGAGTCAAAAACCCCCACCCTGCTGAGCAGGGGCTGGTGGCGCAGGCTTGGGGGCTTGCTGCCTACGGGACCCGTTACCCCGTCCCTTGGCCTGCTGGCCCTGTTGGGGAGCTGCAGGGGCCTGATAATGGGGGTATTGTTTGTAGGCAGCCGCCTTCCTCGGGTAAAAGGTCTTTTTTCCCGAGCCCTTCTTTTTCTGGGAAGGGGCGGAGGTCTTCCTAGAAAGCCTGGTCCTGGTGAGAGTCTCAGTCTCAATTTGTGCAGCCTTTTCCACCATGGGCTTGCCAAAGAGGTTTTCGCCTCGGCAGGGGACATCGACCAACTTGTCCTGTACCCAGGGCTCAAGGTCGGACGACTGAAGCCAAGCCTGTCGGCGGGCACCGATGCCGGCTGCGGCTACTCGAGCCGAGGCTTCAAAGCCATCATAGGCTGCCCGGGACATGAACTTTGAGCATTCCCGAATACCTGTGGACAAGGCTAGGAACCTCCGCAAGGGTTCCTCGGACAAACCAGCGGAGAAGCCGGCTAGCTCTTTAGCCAGATCCCTGAGATACATGCCCATGTAGAGCTGGTAAGTCTGGACACGACAGGCGAGCATAGAGCCCTGGAAGCACTTTTTGCCAAGGCCATCCAGGTTACGGGCCTCCCTTCCAGGAGGCACCGAGGAGTGCATCTTCTGGCTCTTAAGACGATGCATGGCCGATTCCACTACCATGGAATGGTGTGGCAACTGCGCCTTTTGAAAGCCAGGGCTCTTGCGGACTCGATAGATAGAATCGACCCGCTTGCTCAGGACCGGCGAGGAGGCCGGACTCTCCCACATGCGGAAGAGTAGTCGTTCCAGCATAGGAGGAACCGGCACAGTAAAGTGCTCCCTCGCGGGAGAGTCATACTGGAGGGCGTCGAGCTCTTCGGCTCGAGGCTCCTCCTCGGGGTCCGCAGGGAAGGCCAAAGCCTTGGCCATATCCCTAACGAAATCCGAGAACCGGGCATCCTCCGGGGGGGACTGCTTCCGAGGCTCGGACTCCGGAGAGTCCGATGGGACACACCGAGTCCAGAAAGAATCAGGTGACTCTTCCTCCTCTGACTCCCAGACCGACTCCGACGAGGACTCGGTGGGGTCGGCTCGGGCAGGGTGCGGCGCCATCCGCCCCGACGCCGAGGGAGTCGGCGTCGGCGACCTCGGTCCCGAACGGGAGGCCGAGGGCGACCTCGACCGAGGATCGACTCGAGTTCTCATCGACTCGAGGATCGGCTCGGTCTCCGGGGTCGACTTGGACGTCGACGTCCCGGCGGTCGGGGCAGCGACGCCAGCGAAGCCAGCGAGCAGTGCCCGCTGCTGGTCCATGAAGGCAGACAATCTGCTCTCCAAGGCCGTCAACCTGAGTCCGAGCTCAGGCGACCCAGCAGCCCCCGACTCGGGCCCCGACGGCGTCGGGCCCGACGTCGGCTGACGCGGAGGCGAGTCCAGAAGGACAACAGGACTTACCCGGGCAGGCATCTCCGACTCCAGGCGAGGTCGCTTCGGGAGGTGATCCTTCTCCAAGGACCCGGGGCGGCTGTCGGGGCTATGCGACCTGGCCCTCGCGGAGCCAGGAGCGTCCACCGACGCCGCCCTCGCGGGTTTTTCCTTCCGTCGATGGTCCCCGGAGGGAGAACCCCGGTCGGAGGAGCTCCGTCGACGGTCCGAACTGGAGCCTTTCGACAGTGAGGCCTCCGACGAGGTCCGGGTACGGCTGGGGTCAGCGAAGATTCTTTCGCGCTGATGCCGCCGACTTCTCAACGCCTTCGAGGACAGTTTGCTGCAGGGCCCACAGATCAGTTCCTCGTGATCTGGGCCCAGGCAGCGGAGGCAAAGGTCGTGTGAGTCGGTGAGTGACATATTTCGGTCACACCGACCACACCGCTTAAAGCCACTGGCAGCCATCGGGGGAAAAAGGGCCCCTGCGAGGTCAAAGGACCGGGCTGCCAGGGAAAAACGAAAACGAAAACTGACTAAGTCAGAAAAAACCGAAAAACCGTTAGAGGACTCGAGACCGGCGTCGCGAGTCCGGGCGGGAAAACGACCGGCGTCGAACCGAAAGAAAAAAGGATAAATACAGAGGAAAATCAACTTTTTCGCGGGGACAAGACGGGGACGTCTGTAGGGCTCCGCGGAAAAAAGAAGACTGGCTAAGATGGCACCTTCGGGCGGGAAGACTACCGCGCATGCGCGCTGCAATTCCCAAAGGCTTTCTTTGAAAGCTGGGGAAAATTGCTCCGCGAGGGCTCCGTCGGCGCCGACGTCACCCATAAGTGAGGACTGACTTCCTGCTTGGTCCTGGAGAAAGCACAGTTACTTACCTGTAACAGGTGATCTCCGGAACAGCAGGAATTAGTCTTCACATATGGGAGACGTCGCCGAAGGAGCCCGCATGGGAATGCTCCCCAGCATCCAATCAGAAAGCCTTTGGGAGCATCCCCCGCGCCTGCGCGGTGGCTTCCCGCCCTTCCTACTGCCTCTCCCCAGTTGGGTTTCATAGCTGAGCCAGAAGGAGAGGAGAGGAAGGAATAGAGAGAAAGAGATACAACTCCTAGGGGAGGTGGGCGGGTTGTGAAAACTAATTCCTGCTGTTCCGGAGATCACCTGTTACAGGTAAGTAACTGTGCTATCTCCAGGAACAAGCAGGAATGAGTCTTCACATATGGGGACTCCCTAGCTGAGGATGCCCAGGGGAGATCCCGTAAGCCCGGCCCAGGACGGGATGGCATTTGCCCAACCTGAATCCCCGGCATCCCCCGAGGGATGGAGGGTAGGAGTTGAGAAGAGAGGAACAGCAAAACCCAAAGACTACAGGGAGAGTAGTCATTAGAATGCATGGAAGCATCATTAAGTTTTTAATGAATTAATGACTTAGTACCATGTAGAGCTTACCTACTGAGTTGTAGGAAGTAGGACTGTGATGGAGGTACTGTAGACGCAGTAGCGAGGTCTTCAAGGGAATTTCACCGCAGCGAGGAGGAAGTTCCAAATCCGGAAGGCCAGCAGATCCAGGAGTCAGCTGGGTCAGGAGAAGGACGGCAGGTCTTCAAGGAAGCTTTATGCAAAGCTGAGCACTCCCTTAGGAGCAGAGTCCATAACTCAGAGGACTAACAGTAGAAGACTGGCTGATCTGGATAGCCTATTCCGGAGAAGAGTAGGGGTGTACCCCAGAGCAGAAGGAGTACACAGCCTGCCCTAGCGAAGAGATAGGGAGACAAGGGTCTGAACCTCCGGGAGGAGGGCATAACTGAAAATAGAAGCTGTTGACTTCACAGCAGTAGAGTACAACCAGTCCGAGGGCCGATCTAAGGAATAGGCAGGCGGACTGGCCGGACCCCGGAGGGGGGGGGGGGGGCGTGAGTACCGGCCATTGGGAAAAAAATTGGCGGCAGAACACAGGCACTGTGGGCATCCCCCAAAATGCGCCTATCGAGCAGGTGATATCTGGCATATCTAGGCCGTTGGGCATGGAGAATGCCCCACCCCGGCACTAACGCAGGTACGCCGAGGAACCTACCTCCATGAGCATAACACTGGTAAGGCGGACCTGCCAGTGATCCACAGAACGTCCACCTGGGGAGGTGGCGTCAAGATCTGTCCGGGAGAGGGATCTATTCCGGTGGAACAAGGGCAGATCGGCGAACGAACAGCACGATAGCGTGAAGGACAGAGGATAGCATCAGTCCGGAAGAACACACCAGGGGGCTTGAGGCCCTATAGGTGTCCCCAGGACGTGCACGCAGAAACTCGCCCCCCGCACTAACCGGGGGACATGAGGGCATAGTCCTTGGTAAGCATTGGGGGACTATAGCGGCTGGAAGGAAAATTCTGGTACGGAAGCAATCAGCAGGGGAATACCGTGGGCCAGAGCTATCATGGAGTAGAGGTGGTCTCCCTCTACCAACGGAAGGAGAATACCTGAACCCCTGGATAAGCCCCCGAACCATTTGCCCTACTGAACGAGCCCCAGAGTAGAGCTCAATTGTAAACTTCTGGTAAGAAGGTAAATTGCAGGCAGCCGCCCACCGGAGCCTAAAACTGCTTGGTATGAGAGTTCTGGCGCGGGCCCGGGAACCTCAACCCAGGGTGAGGGGTCCCTTGCTTGGGCACACCTGGCGGGTGAGCGGAGGGGTGACATTTCCTCTTCCTAGGGAAGGAGGGCCTGGTGAGGCGCGCACCACCGCCAGGGGGAAGCCGGGCCCTAGGATGGCTTCTAACGCTGGGAAGGTTAGCGAAGCACTGCGCGACCTGACGTAAGGCTTCGCTATTGAAGAGGTGATCTCCGTCACAGGGAGAATTACCCAGGTTATGCTGTGCCCGTCTACACAACTCGGACGCCTGCAACCATGCTGTACGGCGTGCTCTAATGGCAACAGCAGAGCATCTGCTGACCGACAGGAAGGAGTCTAGAGAAGCACGAGAAAGGAACCCAGAGATATTCCTGCAGTGATAAAGAAGCAAGGAATATTCAAAGGCCTTGGTTGCAGACAAGAAGGGAGACAACAGAGATAATCTCTTGGTGACCGCCCGGAGCGACAGACTCATATAAAAAATATATGAAATAATCCTGGACGCCAGCATAGACGTTTGGAAGGTTTGACGTCCTAGGGTATCTAGCGTCTTCGAGGCGGGGCCTGGAGGGCGAGAAGAATGCTTTTCCTTGCTTCCGGCCTTCCTCAGCGCCGATTCCACCACAATGGAACGATGTGGAAGCTGGTGCTGCCGAAAACCCGGGGAGGGGGGCACCCGATACAGAGCATGCATCGCAGTCGACGGAGCCGGAACCCTCAAAGGCGACCGCCAAGCCCCCAGCAGGAGATCCTGCAGGGAGGGATGCAGAGGAAGCATCACGTCGGTCCGTTCCACAGGGCCTGGAGTTAGGTCCGGGATAGGGATGGCCAGCAAGTCCGCCAGGTCAAGGAGGAAATTCTGAAAAGACGGCTCTCCCGGAGGGGCTATGCCGTGGGAGGTGGTGGCGGGAGAGGCCGCCAGGGCACCGAGAAGCCTCTCGGGCTGATGCCCGCTGGGCAGAGGAGGGGACCAACAGCCCCGGACTGGGGTAGTCAACAAGGCGTCGTCGGCTCCTGGAATTGATTCCAAGCTAGGCATCGAAGGGGTTGATGGCACCGACGGAGCCGCCGGAATCGGCCTCGGCCCCGAACCCGGGGGCGGCGCTGCCCCCGGCAACTGAAGCGGTTCCGTGGCAGCCGGAGGGCAGTGGCCAACGATCTCCGCTCTGCATCGCGGGAGGGGACAGGGGCCGATCCCGAGACGTGTCGTGGCCAAGTCTTCGAGGCTGGATACTGATTCCAGGCTGGGCATCGAACCGAGTGATGAGATCGACTCTCTTCTAGAGGGTCCCGGCGGGGGCGGCCGCGCCGGTGGTGCTGATCCCGGGGAGCGGATCGGAACCGTGTCTATCGGCGTCGTGAGCATCAAGGGCCCCCGAGGACGAAGCTCGGTGGAGAGGGGGTCATCCGACGCTGGCGCTGATGTCGGGCGGCGGGCACTGCCAGATGCCGGGCCCCCTCTCGAGCCCGCCTGACCCGGAGGGAAATCCTTCCGGGGCATACGACCCGTCCCCGAGGGTACCCAGGTCGCCCGACGACGAGCCCTGCGGGGAGGGAAGTGCAAAACTCCTGCGCCGACGCCGGGGTACCGTTGCGGGACGGCGCGGACCCAGGCTGGATCGAAGCGATCGAAGACCCCGGGGCCCCCTTTCTCGGAAAGGGCAGGGCCTTCGACGGCCACGACGATACCGGGGGGTCGCCTGTCTGGGGCTGATCGACATACCCCGAGGCTCCCGGGGAAGGCCGACGGCGGTCCCTGGCGCTCGACGCCCCTGCCGTCTCCGGTGGAGCGGTGCCGTGCAAACCCGGTACCACCCTCGTGCAGGGCTGGGATACCGGCAACCCAGCGTGGGTCGAAGCGACCGACCCCGAAGGGAGCGAGGCCAGATGACCATCCCCGGCGAAGAGTGGAACCATCGACGCTGACGCGCCCGAAGTGGGTACCACCTCCGCGCATGGCCTGAACGTAGGGCTGCCAGACTGTGTCGAGTCGGTCGGCTCTACAGCTGCCGATGGCAGCAGCAGGTGATCCCCGGTGGGGAGCGGGTCACTCGACACCGACGTGTCGGCACCGCCGGAAGCGGATACCACCCCCGTAGGAACGCCATACTGGCAGGAGTCGGTCGGCCCCAGAGGCGCCGAGGACCGCGGCTGACAGCCCCCGGTGAAGAGAGGAATGTTCGACGCCGACGTCGAGGGGTCGGCACCGCCCGTAGTGGATACCACCCCCGCGCATGGCAGGGGTGAAGGAACGCCAAACTGGACCAATTCGATCGGCCCCGGACGATCCTCGGTGAGGAGCGGAACGCTCGACACCGATGCCGGGGGGTCTGCATCGCTTGAAGCGGGTACCTCCCTCGAGCACGGCTTGGATATAGGGAGGTCAGACTCGGTCGAGTCGATCGGCCCCAGAGGCGCCGAGGACACCAGCTGACGATCCCTGGCGAAGAGTGGAACACTCGACACCGGCGCCGATGCCGGGGAATCGGCACCGCTCGAAGCGGGTACCTCCCTCGAGCACGGCTCGGGAATGTTCTGTGAGGAGCGAACCCCAGGAACATCCCGAAACCCCGTAGATGCTTTGGAGCCTGAGGACTCCTGCCGGGGTATAGTAACCAAGGGGGACTTGAGGGGTTGGCCGGAGCTGTCGCCATGCCACGCATGAGACTCACCCCTCAAGACTTGGCTAGTCTTAACAGACTGTTGCGTGGTTACCTGATCCTGGAGAGAAGAAAAACCCGATGACCGCGCCTTGGGCGTGAAAACGTCATCGAGGGATACCCGAAATAGGGAAGGTCTTCTCCCGACACTGTAGCCCGGAGGACCCGGGGTAAAGGGTCAGGCCCCAAACAAGAGAGGCACCAGGCATTGGAGTCCATGTGGAAAACTAAGTCCCCGCAGTGAGGGCACTTCTGGGGCTCCATGCTGTAAGCCAGGTAGGCCTCGGCGCCCAGAGGGAAAAACGGTCCCGCTAGGCGATAAAAAATAAGTGAAAAAAGAAAACAAAAGGGGCACAGAGGTGCCGCTGTCGGCGGGAAAAGCAGCGACTACAGAAACAAGAAAAGAAAAAGGTGAAAAGTTCTGCGGTGGCAGGAGGGACGTCCTGCCTGCTCCGCGGAAAACGAAAAACTGGGGAGAGGCAGTAGGAAGGGCGGGAAGCCACCGCGCAGGCGCGGGGGATGCTCCCAAAGGCTTTCTGATTGGATGCTGGGGAGCATTCCCGTGCGGGCTCCGTCGGCGACGTCTCCCATATGTGAAGACTCATTCCTGCTTGTTCCTGGAGATCGAAGGGACCAAATTGGCACATATGGTATAATGTAAGAGGAGAGACAGGCAGGTGTTCCAGAATAGAGAATCTTATGAATAATAGTAAGAAGCTTGTATTGTGGGCGGTACGGTATAGGAAGCCAATAAGACTGGATGAATAATAGGGTAACATGATCGAACTACGAAGAGTGGTGGAGAAGACAGGTTGCAGTGTTCTGAACCGACTTCAGCGCTTCAATTGGTACTTTGGTAATCCGGAAAACACAGTATTATAATAATAGAGTTTTGAGATAACTAAGGAAAGCAAAAGGGTAATAAAAGGGTAATAGTAATAGCACGCAAACACAAAACAGCTGCTAGACTAAAGCATTTTAAAAAAATGTATCTAGTAAATTAGATATTCTTTAAAGCAGTATTCAACAGCAAAGGAAATGAAAACCCTTTACTTAGCAAGAGAACAGGTAAAACATGGTTTGGGAAGCAGTAACTTCACTTACTTGCAAATGTGTTTAAAAAAAAAGGGACAAACTCAAAAGGAAGTAATTCTTGAAAATAATGAAAGGTGCCAATGTTAATGTTTCTTAGTGGCAAGGATTATTTCAGAAATGCAATGGTACCAGGGGAGAAGTGGCTCCAGATACTGCAGGTCTGGGCCACAACTCCTGATGCCAGTAAAGGGGGCTCCGACTGGGACTGAGCCTCGGGGGCATCCCCTAACTCCTGTAAGGCTTTGGAGGGTGAAGCCTCCCACCAGAGTTATTTAGCTGGATGATCCCCATTGGAGTGCGATTGGTGCCGATGCTGCTGCTGCTCGGTGTCCGATACAGACCGCTCCTCGATGTTGAAGCCGATGTCTTCTTCGGACATGCTGGGGACTCTGAGCAATGCTTCTCTTTCTGTCTCGATGACGACTTGGAAGTCTGGGATGATTTGGATGGAAATGCCCTCAAGGAATGCACCAAAGGAGCTGAGTCTGCTGGAAACAGCTTAGCCTTCTGTTTGTCTCGGTTCTTTCTCCCTCTCCCTCTGGAAATCATATGGTGACAGGGGGAACAAGACTGAACATCATGGTCTGGGCCTAAACACTTAAGGCACCAGTCGTGTTCATCGGTCAGAAATATGGTACTGGACCATTTTGAGATTTTTTAAAACCACACCGGAACTTTTCCATTGTTGGAAAAAGGAGGGTGGTAAGATCAAACTGGGCGATAGTGCATGTGTGGATGCTAGGCCCGAAAAAAAGTCAAAGGGAACCAAAATAAATGGGGAGTCGAGTCGGTGGACGGGAAGGCAAAAACTAGAGTACTCGATGGTACTAGTGAAAACTTAGAAGTCTCTTGATGTGATGAAACAGGGACAAGATCCCAATGGCTCTGCGGAAAAAAAGACGACCAAGGAGACCAGAAAGGAAAGCGGTAAGGCAAGCACGCATGCATGGAGTAATGCTCCCAAAGGCATTCCCTAGTGGATGATGGGAGCGTTTGAGCCGGGATCTGTCGATGCAGACGTCACCCATATGTGAAGATTGAGTTATCTCAAGGAACAAGCAGGAAGTCAATCTTTCCTAAGCCCTGACAGAGGAGGACCTCTTGCTCAAATTCCACATGGCATGGAGAATGGTGTTCTGAGTTAGTATCAGTACCGAGAAATGAGCACATACTGCCTTTGTCTAGCAGGGGAGAGTCTGCAGCACCATTTCTTCCTTCAGTCTGAAAATAGAAGTGTTAGTTGAAATTCCTCTACTTTGGTGCAATAGGGAAACTTTGGAAGGGGCAATTGCCATCTCAGGCAGAGCCCTATGTAAGCCAACCCAGGAGTGGAAGGATCATATAAATTAGTAGTATCTGGTTACCTTCTAACCTAGAAAAATTAGTAATTTATCAAAAGGTGTTCCTTCAGTGTTCACAAACTGGTAGATATAGACATCAAAGTGCTACTCTTCTTGTAACTTTGTTTTCTTTCAAGATTTTAACATTGTATCGTGTTTTTTTTTCCAGAAGGGAGTTTTAGACCAAAAAAACATAGATGCTCCCTGATTTGTACATAAGCTCTTAGTTGCACAGATTTTTATGTCCTAGAGAGAAGACATCAGTGCATTACATTCTGAGATGTTTTTCATGTATGCTAAATTAATTTAATGACAGATTTCTTTTTTTATCCTAGTCATATAAAGATTCATGGTTTCAAGACTTGTTTATTGGGTAGAAGGTAGTAAGGACTGTACAAATCTTGCATGGAATGTAAACCTCTGTTAATGTGGCACTGATTCATTACATCATTTGTCTTTATGATCCTGACTTTCAGGGATTCCATGGTTCTCCCCTTAAACTATGAACTAAAATAAGTGCAAATACTGTAATATAGTTTGCTGGCTTATCATTGTCGTTTTAGACAATACTAAATGTTCAGAGATTCTTTGTTTTTGTGCTTATCTTTATCTATCAGGCTGGGCTTATATAAATTATTCAAATACTTTTAATTAAAACACCAAAAAAATAATTTGCATTAATCCATCTCAAAGTTTTTTAAACCACCATGCAGACCACTAAAATGGCTAAAAATGTTATAGAGTAGTTATTACCTAAGTAATACATGTCCGTCAACGTATCTACAATCTGTTTGAGGTTCCTGACGCATCCCACTGCTAAAGCTACTAGTAGTTCAAATCCAGCATTGATGGTAGCCGGAGAGCTGCAGACTGGTATGGCTTGCTCTGCTGGCAACTCGCCACTTTTCATGTATTGCAAGTACACATTAGAAGCTGGGAAGATAAAGTCATCTATCAATTCCTAAAAAAAAAAAAAAAAAAGACGACTTGATTACCAATCAGGAATTCATACATTTACATACAAAATAATAAAGAGTAGTCACTCACCTGTAACAGGTGTTCTCCAGGAGCAGCAGGAATCAGTCCTCACATATGGGTGACATCGGCGCCGACGGAGCCCTCGTGCGGAGCATTTCCCCAGCTTTCAAAGAAAGCCTTTGGGAATTGCAGCATGCATGCGCGGTCCTCTTCCCGCCCAAGGGTGCCATCTTGCTCAGTCTGATGACATACCTAAAAGACAGCAAAATATTAGCAAAAATAAATCATATGACTGCAACTCCAAGGGGAGGAGGGAGGGTTGTGAGGACTGATTCCTGCTGCTCCTGGAGAACACCTGTTACAGGTGAGTAACTACTCTTTCTCCAGGACCAAGCAGGAAGTCAGTCCTCACATATGGGACTCCCTAGCTTAAGGCTACCGGAGACCTAAAGTGGAAAAATGAGCTCCCTCTAGCTCGTCAGCACAGAAGGAAGGAATCTTCTCTGAGAACGCACCCGATCGGTAGTCCAACACCAGGGCCGGAGGGTAGGAGTTGCCTAAACCCCAAAGAGATTATGGAGTACTGCCTGTCCGAAAGCACTGTCCCTGCGGGACTCCCTCTCAAGGCAGTAATGGGCTGCAAAGGTCTGGCTTGAAGACCAAGTAGCGGCCCGGCAGATGTCTGCCAACGGAACAGAGCGGAGATGAGCCACTGGCGCAGCCTTCGCCCTGACACGATGAGCCGTGACTCGACCCTCCAACGAGTGGCCGGCTGCCCCATAAGCCCAGGCGATACAGTCAGCGACCCATATGGCAGCGTACGCTTGGAGACAGGGAGCCCCAACTTATTGGGGTCAAAAGAAACGAAAAGCTGAACAGCCTTCCGATGCTCCTGTGTACGGTCAAGGTAGAAGGATAATGCCCTCCTACATTCCAAGGTATGCAAGACCATCTCAGCCCGGTTGGCATGCGGCCTGGGAAAGAAGGTCGGAAGAACCACCTCCTGATTGAGGTGAAAAGGTGAGACAACCTTAGGAAGAAACTTAGGGTGAGTCCGTAAGACTACCCTATTCCTGTAGAATCTAGTGTAAGGAGGATCAGACACTAGAGCCTGCAGTTCACTCACCCGCCTAGCAGAGGTGAGAGCTACCAGAAATAAAGTTTTCCAGGAGAGAAAACGGAGAGGGCAGGTAGCCATAGGTTCAAAAGGCGGACAAGTAAGCCGCTGCAATACCACATTCAGATCCCACTCAGGGGCCGGTGGACGCAAAGGAGGCTTAAGCAGAAGGAGGTCTCTGAGGAAACGAGCCACCAAAGGGTGGTTGGAAAGAGGCCTGCCGTCCACCGGCGAGTGGTGAGCCGAGAGAGCACTCAGGTGAACTCTGACAGAGTTAGACTTAAGGCCTAGATTGGAGAGGTAAAGCAAATATTGCAATACCACCGCTACCAAGCACGAGAAAGGATTCTCGTCGTGCTGAGCACACCATGTGGAGAATCTACGCCACTTAAGAGCGTAGGATTTCCTGGTGGATTGCCGTCTAGAAGCTAAGACGACATCTTCCACCTCTCTAGGCAGCAGTAGGGGAGCCAGGACTACCCTTTCAGCAGTCAGGCCATCAGATGAAGGGACTGGAGGTTGGGGTGCAAGAGAGTCCCCTGATCTTGAGACAGGAGATCGTGTTGAAACCCCAGAGGCAGAGGGGTGTCCACCGCTAGCTGTAGCAGAAGCGGGAACCATGGTTGCCTCGGCCACTTGGGGGCAATGAGAATCAATGAAGCCCCGTCCTTGAGGACTTTGAACAGCGTTCTGGACACTAGAGGTGTGGGAGGAAACGCATACAGTAGGCCTGTGGACCACGAGATAAAAAACGCATTCGCTGCTACTCTGAAGGGATGCGGTTGTCTGGAGCAAAATCTCGGGAGTTGCCGGTTCAGAGGACTGGCGAAAAGATCGAAGGTGGGGGAGTCCCCACCTGAGAAAGATCTGCTGAACCACCAATGGGTTCAATCTCCATTCGTGTGGTTGCAGGATCCTGCTCAGTTTGTCTGCCAGGTAATTCTCCTGACCTGGGAGGTAGACCGCCTTGAGAAGGATCCCGTGATTAACAGCCCAAGAGCACAGCCGTTGAGCTTCTTGACAAAGAAGGAAGGAGCCTGTGCCTCCTTGTTTGTTCACATAGAACATGGCAACTGGATTGTCCGTCTGAACAAGTACAGACTGGTGAGAGGCGAGGTGGGAGAAGGCTCTCAGAGCTAGGCGTATCGCCCGTAGCTCCAGGAAGTTTATCTGTTGAGAAGCCTCCCAAGGGGTCCAGAGACCCTGAGTACATGTCCCTTGGCAATGTGCTCCCCAACCGAGAAGAGAAGCATCTGTTGTGAGCACTTGAGAAGGTGGAGGGGATTGAAAATCCACTCCGAGCACCAGATTCGGAAGATGAAGCCACCAATGCAGAGAGAAGACCAGTAGGTCGGATATCGTTATTGAGTCCGCCAGGCTCCCTGTGGCCTGAAGCCATTGATTGCGAAGGCACCACTGAGCAGGCCGCATGTGCAGGCGGGCATTGGGGGTGACATGAACCGTGGAAGCCATATGGCCGAGTAGCCTCAGGAATTGCCTGGCAGAGACCAGGGAATTGCTGCGAAACTGGCTGGCCAGATCCATTAGCCTGTGGGCCCTGTCCAGAGGCAGAAAAGCTTGTGCTTGAAGAGTGTCGAGCCTGGCCCCTATGAACTCCAAGTTCTGGGACGGGAGCAAAGTGGACTTTGCGAAGTTTATGACAAACCCCAAGTGCTGAAGCAGAGCCACAGTGCGAAGGGTGGCCTGGTTGGCCTCCTGGGAAGACTGGCCCCTTATGAGCCAGTCGTCCAGGTACGGAAACACAAAAAGACCCTGAAGCCTCAGGTAGGCCGCCACCACTGTCAGGCACTTGGTGAACACTCTGGGAGCGGATGATAGGCCAAAGGGTAGTACTCTGCACTGATAGTGGTTTCCTCCCACAACAAACCTGAGATATTGTCTGTGGTCTGGATGAATAAGGATGTGAGTATACGCATCCTTTAGATCTAAGGAGCATAGCCAGTCTCCCTGCTGGAGGTAGGGCAGCAGGATTCCAAGGGTAAGCATCTTGAACTTTTCCCTCTCCAGGAACTTGTTGAGGTTTCGCAAGTCTAGGATGGGTCTGAGGCCTCCTGTTCTTTTTGGTACCAAAAAGTACCTGGAATAAAAGCCTTGACCTCTCAGGTGGTGGGGCACCGGTTCCACGGCCTGATCCTTTAGCAGACCTGTCAACTCCTGAAGGAGTAGATCCCTGTGCAGAGGAGGTCTTGGAGGCTCCCCTGGAAAATAGGAGGGAGGTACCTGGTGAAAATGGAGAAGATAGCCCTTTTGGACTATATGAAGAACCCAGGTATCTGATGTGACGGCTAACCACCTGTGGGCAAAGTGGGCCAGCCGGCTTCCCGTGCTGAGAGAAGCCAGCTGAGGAGAAGAGGCTATGCTGTTTGAGTCAAAAACCCCCATCCTGCTGAGCAGGGGCCGGTGTTGGTGGCCTTCTGCCTACGGGGCCCTTGACCCTGCCCCTTGGCCTGCTGACCCTGTTGGGGAGTTGCAGAGGCCTGATAATGAGGGTATTGTTTGTAGGCAGATGACTTCCTCGGGTAAAAGGTCTTTTTTCCCGAGCCCTTCTTTTTCTGAGAAGGTGCAGAGGTTTTCCTGGAAAGCCTAGTCCTGGGTCAGAGTCTCGGTCTCGAGTTCTGCAGCCTTTTCAGCCATGGGCTTGCCAATGAGGTTTTCACCTCGGCAGGGGACATCGACCAACTTGTCCTGGACCCATGGCTCGAGGTCGGATGACTGTAGCCAAGCCTGTCGGCGGGCACCGATGCCGGCCCTGGCTACTTGGGCCGAAGCCTCGAAGCCATCGTAGGCTGCTCGAGAGATAAACTTCGAGCACTCTCGAATACCGGTGGACAAGGCCTGGAACCTCTGCAAAGGTTCCTCGGAGAGACCAGCAGAGAACCCGGCAATCTCCTTTGCCAGGTCTCGGAGGTACATGCCCATGTAGAGCTGGTATGTCTGGACACGGCAAGCAAGCATAGAGCCCTGGAAGCACTTCTTACCGAGGGCAAACAGGTTCTGGGTCTCCCGGCCGGGAGGCACCGAGGAGTGCATCTTCTGACTTTTCAGTCGATGCATGGCCGATTCCACAACCATGGAGTGGTGCGGTAATTGTGCCTTTTGGAACCCGGGGCTCTTGCGGACTCGATAAATGGAATCGACCCACTTGCTTAACACCGGCGTCGAGGCCGGGGTCTCCCACATGCGGAAGAGCAGCCGCTCCAGCATCGGAGGGACCGGAACAGTAAAGGCCTCCTTCGGGGAGAGTCATACTGGAGGGCCTCGAGCTCCTCGGCTCGAGATCCGCGGGGAAGGCCAAGGCCTTGGCCATATCCCGCACGAAGTCCGAGAACCGGGTATCCTCCGGTGGGGACCGTCTCTGAGGTTCGGACTCGGGCGAGTCCGATGGGACACACCGAGTCCGATGGGTGTCAGGTGACTCTTCGTCCTCCGTCTCCCAGCCCGACTCCTCGGAGGAGGAATCGAGCGGCTCCGGTCGGGCGGGCACCGATGCCCTCCACCCCGACGACCTCAGCCCCGAACGGGAGGTCGAGGGAGACCGTGGCCGAGGATCGACTCGAGCCTGCATGGACTTGAGGATCGGCTCGGCCTCTGGGGTCGACTTGGACGTCGAGGTCCCGGTGGTCGGGGCAGATGCACCGGTGAGATCGGCGATCAATGCCCGCTGCTGTTCCATGAAGGCAGCGAAGCTGCTCTCCAAGGCCGTCAACCTGAGTCCGAGCTCAGGAGATCCAGCAGCCCCCGACTAGGGGGCCCCGACGGCGTTGGGCCCGACGTCGGCTCCCTCGGAGGAGAGTCAACGAGGACAACAGCACTTACGTGTCCAGGAGACTCCATCTCGACACGAGGATGCTTTGCAGGCCTCTCCGACTCCGAAGATCCGGGACGGCTATCGGGGCTATGCAACCTGGCCCTCGAGGAACCAGGAGCGTCCACCGACGACGCCCTCGCGGGTTTCTTCTTCCTGCGATGTTCCCGCAAAGGAGACCCCCGCTCAGAGGAACCCCGACGCTGCTCGGGGCCAGAGTCCCGAGACGTTGAGGTCTCTGACGAGGTCCGGGCCCGGCAGGACGCGGAGTCAGAAAAAATTCTATCCCTCTGGTGCTGCCGACTCCTCAACGCCTTCGAGGACATTTTGACACACGGACCACAGATCATCGGGTCATGATTGGGTCCGAGGCAACGGAGGCAGCAGTCATGTGTGTCGGTAAGAGACATAGGTTTCTTACACCGATCACATTTCTTAAACCCGCTGGCAGCCATGGGGGGAAAAAGGGCCCCTGCTAGGTCAAAAGACCGGTATGCCAGGGAAAAAAGAAAAAAGGCGCGAATGCCAGTCACAAAGGACAAAAAACGAAAAAGAGAGAAAAGGACTCGATACCGGCGTATCGGTCCGAGCGGGAAAAGGATCTGGCATCGAACCGGAGAAAAAGAGAAAAACAGAGAAAATCAACTTTTTCCTCGGGGAAAAATGAACTACGTCCGTCGGGCTCCGCGGAAAAAGGAAGACTGAGCAAGATGGCACCCTTGGGCAGGAAGAGGACTGCGCATGCGCGCTGCAATTCCCAAAGGCTTTCTTTGAAAGCTGGGGAAATGCTCCGCACGAGGGCTCCGTCGGCGCCGACGTCACCCATATGTGAGGACTGACTTCCTGTTTGGTCCTGGAGAATCCTAATATAAAATTACTTAAATATATACTATGAACTGGTAAAAGGCCAGCTATTTTTACTGTTACACTGCTGTTCCTGCCTCAGTACAACACCCACCCAAATTTACAATTTCCACATAAAAATAACTGGTACGGCTTCCTAACAAAAAGGGGAATTCCTATCTCCCATACAAAGACAGAAATAAGAGTATAATAAAATTACTTACCATTAACAGATGTTCTCTGAGGACAGTAGGGTATAAATCCTCACATATGGGTGATATGTGATAGAGCCAGGTGTGGTGGTAAAAAGTGCGACAAAGTAGCTTGAAGAATATTTAACTTAAGAACATAACATATGTCATACTGGGCCAGAACAAGGCCCATCATGCCCAGTAACCTGCTTCCAACATCAGAAAATCCAGGTCACAAGTACCTGTCAACAGTGGTGAGATCTGAACCGACTAGGAACCAGTTCGGTCCCAGTCCTCCCACGTGTTTGACAGCCGGGTTGCTGCACCTCGTGTGGAGGCATTGCAAGGGCCGTATGCTTGGGCCGCTGCCCTCCACCGAGGTATAGCAACCCAGCTGTTGCCCTGCAGATGATCCTGTCTGACAAGGTTTTGACAGCATCGGGGGCTTCTCCTGATGCTGCAATCCCCTGATGCTGTCAAACATTGTCAGGCGGGGGGTTCTCACCACTGCAGTGCCAGTGTTTCATTGCCGTGTTCGGCCTGGGTCGCAGTAGGAACTAGTACACACAAATGTGGCCAAACTGGCCCAATCCCACTACTGCCTGTCTCCCAAAATGATACAGATTCCACTTGCTTATCCCAGGATAAGCAGTGGATATCCCTGTTCCTCTTTAATGATGTTTTATGGACGTTTTCTCCAGGAATCTGTACAAACCGTTTTTAAACCCAGCTACATAACAGTTTTTACCACATCCTCCGGTAACGAATTCCAGAGTTTGATTATGCGTTGATTGAAAAAATATTTTCTCCTATTAGTTTTAAATAGGTTACACATTGTAGCTTAATTGCATGCCCCCCTCTATCTCATGCATATTCACTGTGGATACCCTGAAAACCCAACTAGACTAGGGGTCTCAGAGGACTGGGTTGAGAACCACTGGATTAAACAATCTATTCCACTCCATTCATTATTTTATAGATCTCTAACATCTCTCCTCAGCTGTCTTTTTTTCCAATTTGAAGAATCTTAACCTTTTTCCATATAGAGATATCCTTCCATCCCCCCTTTACCATTTTGGTGGCTCTTCTCTGTACTTTTTCTAATTCTGTTATATACTTTCTAAGATAATGGGGACCAGAAATCTTCATTCTTTTCCTTATGATTCCATGATTATTTGCGTCTTGGCACACTGGGCAGAGGGTTTCAACGTATTATCCACAATGAAGCCTGAATTATTTTCCTGGGTAGTGTTTCCTAATGTGAAACCTTGCATTGTATAACTGTAGTTTGATTGTTCTTCCCTAAGTGAATAACTTTCATCTGCCATTCGGATGCCCAGTCTTCCAATTTATCAAGGTCCTCTTACAATTTTTCACAATCCTCTTGTGTTTTAACAACTTTGAATATTGTGTCTCATCTGCAAATTTGATCCTCACTTTTTATTCCCATTTCCTGGTTATTTATGAATATGTTAAAAAGTAGCAAGCCCAGCACAGATCCTTTGGGTACTCCACTATTCACTTTTCTTCACTGAGAAAATTTGAACATTTAGCCCTACTCTGTTTTCTATCCACAACAGCAAACTGCCTCCTATCACATGACTTTTTAAAGTTCTAGCAAGGGAGAGTGTGCACTTGAATGTTTCCATGCTGGCTTTGTGTAGGGCCACCTCAGTTCCTTTTTAAACTTAAAATTAGTAGAAGCCAACTCTCAAGGCATGTAGGTTGACACTGAGGACACATCTTACTATCTTTGGAAAATGCTCATTACAGATAATGCTTTCTCCAAGGACATGCAAGCTAAGTAGTCTTCACAAATAGGAATCCATAGTTACAGGTTGCCTTTAATAAAGAGGAAAACGGAAAAGGCAACATACCAAAAGAAAGTAACTCGTTTCTGTCAGCAATAGGCCTTTTTGTATGTTTGGCCAAGGCAACCTAGAAATAAGAATGAGCCCTAAGGAGGACGGAGTTGGAGTCTAAACCTCAAATATATTCCTTAGAATAGACTAACCAAACCTACTGGTGTATTGCAAATCCATTTCTAAATAGTGTGAAGTAACAGAGAATATAAGCCCATGTCAGTCTTGCAGATTTCTTCTAGGGAGGCCAACCTCAAGTGGGCCATATAACACTTGTGATAAGGAAGCTTATCATAGCTCAGGAAGCTTATCATAGCTCAGGAAGGAGCTATAGTAAAGGTGAAGTGACTCTGAACAAGCAACCTGTCAGTTCTGGTAGAGATAAGAAAACAGAATTTTTCCATAAAAGACTACCAGTCCCAGAATGCACCGGGTTTCCAACAGCCATTAGAGGAGCTGAAGTGGGGAAACGTGTGTTCAATCAAGAGGGCTATGAGGTAATCCCCAAGCACTCATCTCAAAGGGCAGGGCCTGATTCAGCACAGCTGCGCTGTGCTAGGGTGGAGCACTCATCTAAGCAGAATAAAGGTAGAGTTTATTCTACAGAGAATTATCCTCATCCTCAGGATCTTGATCATCTTGGACAGCTTCATCATCTGGAGGATCATCAGAAGCAGAAGCCAGAGCGGACGGACAGAGAGGGCAAGAAACCCTTTGGAAGAAAGAAGAGAAAAGCATTTGGGAGGTCTAAAGGAGTCCAGAGCAGTACGTATACTGGGAGACATTCAAAAGGCCAGCATACACCATTGGACTGGAGAAAACCAGAGGAGTGGTGCTGCAGAGCTAGGAATCTCCAGACGATACCTGTGAGGGAGACGGCTGCACTTGGAAGGGACCCTAGGACTCGTGCCAGAAGGTATGTGAAGAGAGATCCAGTGTCCAGGGATCTGGATTGGAAGGCTGGACATCAGAACTGGACTACATACTGGCCAGGCTATTTAGAGAGGAACTCTAACAGCAATGGAAGCTCAGGTATGAACACTGATCTATGCCCTAGCTATAACCTTGAAAGACAGCAGGGAAACAAGTATTCTCCTGAGAGTGCTACATTGAGAAATTCCTCTGTGCCAATCCATGATATTGAACCCATGATTGTTGAAGAAGGGGGAGCGGTCTTAGATACAGGCTGTGAATATATGGATTGCTCTCTGTCTAAACTCCTTTGGTAATTTTCTGTTACAAAGTACAACAACCATCACAAAGAAATACAAACTTGTTCTTTAATCTACTCAGAAAAGCTCCTGAAGTAGGATTTGAGCCACGCAGTAGAAAGCAAGCCAGCTAAGGGGTTTCAGCTGGGTAACTGCTAGCAATTGAGCCTTACCTAATTGCTTGTGAGCTCTGAGGGAATCACTTCTGAATCTATGTGTGAAGATATAAGAAGTTAACCTGAAAAGAACAGTTTTTCCCTTCTTTGTGGGTTTTGCTTGTTGTTTGAAACACTGCTAAGAAAATATTAGCTAAAGCCTACAGAAAAGACCAGTTTGTTACCAACCAGGTCTTTATTCTTTTGCTTTGATTGCCTGACAAGTTCAACTGTTGTTTTCCTGATTTTGTTTTTTCCAAGTTTAACACTGAAAGCAAGTATCCTGTTTTATGTGCTACCAAGCATATCTGTGTTGGGAGAAATAACCCCATAAATAAATATCTTATTGGCTTTACACTCAAGCACAACTAATTATTGTGAGCAGCTGTGTCTGGTGTGAATGGACTGCATTTCCGACAATCCCTTGCAAATCATACTGATATATGCACTTGCCAAGACTGTGAACATTCTCACCCAGGCAGCCGTCTGACACACTGTGAACCTTGACATAGTTTTTAAGGGTCAGGTCCACCTGGATATAAGCAGAAGAGGTGCTATCTGTACTTCTAAACATTTTTTTTTTAAATTTTTTAACTTTGAGACACACCTTTTGAGATTGTTCAATCCGCATGGCACACCAAAACCAATTTTGCATGATCCTCACGCTCAGTTCCTCCCACCAGCAAAAGGAGAGCAATCCTTTTATCCTATGTGGGTTTCATTGTTGGGGTTCAGTCTGATGTGTCATTTATTCAGACAATAGACTGAAGTCAGCAAAAGACATCCAAAGAAAAGAAGCACTGTCCTCCTACTAAGGAAAGCAAAGAGGGGAACAAGGCCACCTGACTTCTAGTGGGTGAATCTCGGACAGTTAGAGGCATGTTTACTAAATCAGGCTAACGGTTAATCTGGGCTATTTTGCAACTAAGTCCTGGATTAATCATTAGCTCATTTAGTAAACATACACCTTATTCTCTGAGTGCTAGTACTAAACAAGAAGTTCAATTTGTCAGGTGGATAGGGGAGTCCAGTGGAGTATCTCTGTGGAAGAGTGTAGTAACCTACTTCCAAAGTATACCTAAATGCACATACAGTACTTTTAAGTTTAGCTATGATACAATATTTGTGGACCCAGTACAAAGGTTTCAGGGTTGATGAGTATGTCCTGCATAGAAGATATTTAATTATGCTACAGGAAAAATTTTTCCAACACAATCCAACTATTCTCAACAAGCAAATTCTTTGTGGGAGATACGAGGGTCATTTTTAAAGTAAGAACCGATTGCGCATCGTGTCCGCGCGATCTGTCAAGTGACGTCCGTTCAAGGTCAGACACTCTTGGCCAGTCTCTCACTACGCCGCCATTACGTTTCACGTCTCTGCCAGTGTTGGTTGTATGGTTATACTGCTTCATTTGTCGCCATGTCAATCAGTAATCCCTCCGATTGTGAAGTGCGCTCGGTTATCCGGTTTTAATGCAAAACAAGTTCGTCCAGTATTTTCAGCACCCATCTCGCACACATTTTTTTGTAGTGCAGTTTGTCAGTAACAATGTGATAAACTACTGATCTTGAAACTTGTAGAAATGTCTGATGCAGCTCGTCTATAGTGAAGCACCTGTTTTGGCGAATTTCCTCATCAACTTCTTGTGTCAGGTCTTCATTCATGACAGTAGGCCGTCCAGATCGTTCTTCATCATGAACATTTGTCCTTCCTTCCTTAAACATCATTCATTACACCTTCCCCATACACTTCAACAAGCTGCTGGTGAATTTCAGCTGGACGAACTTGTTTTGCATTTAAAAAACGGATAACCGAGCGCACTTCACAATCGGAGGGATTACTGATTGACATGGCGACAAACGAAGCAGTATAACCATACAACCAACACTGGCAGAGACGTGAAACGTAATGGCAGCGTAGTGAGAGACTGGCCAAGAGTGGCTGACCTCGAACGGACGTCACTTGACAGATTGCGCGGACACGATGCGCAATCGGTTCTTACTTTAAAAATGACCTCGTACATCCCATGTTTCTAGCATTCCGTTTATTCTAAAAGCCAAACCACTAATAGAGCACTAAACTGCAAATTTTTTTTAATGAACAGAAGAGACATGTACTCCAACAGGGAGAGTAGGCGTTCTCCTTTGCTATGCAGTCTGCTCCAGGCACACCACTCCACTCCATGAATAACAAGAGGAAAAGGCAGATTAGGGCACAAAGTGGCTCCTCTCTGCTCTGTCTGCTCCAAGCTCAACACCCCCCCCCCCCCGTTCTCTACACGCTAGCTGTGAGAAGAGAGGCTTGAATAGAAAACAGAGGGTTGTTCTTTGAGGCATCGCCCAATAGAAATAGGGCAACACCCCTTTGAACCTATGCCCCTATCAGTCTCCCCAAGGAACACAAGGGACTTTCCAAAGGCACACCAATGTGCCACAGCACAATGGTTGAGAAACAATGCGTTAGCCAATCAGATAATACGTTCATTATTATGGTGGTTCCAGGTTTACCGGTATGAAAAAACAAAAAAATGCTAGGTAAACTTTCTAAGTGTTTTAGTCTGCTGCAGGCAGAAAACCAAAGTTCTTTAGCAGTCCATGATTGCTAAGTGCATTCACTATTATGGACATTTGGACTGGAAACAGACAAAGAAATGATTGACTAGTTTAAGTGGAAATCCATCACCATCTTGGCAAGAATTTAAGAGGTGCACATAAAACTTCCTTCTTGCTAAAATCTTTTTGCAGGACCAATCAATCACTAAGGCCTTATGCTCACTGACTGAATGCCAAAGTGACTACCAACAAAATCAGGGTCTTCCTGATTAGGTACTATAGCTCCCAGGATCTGGTGACTCAATATGGAATGTTAGCTCATTAAAAACATGTTGCGTTTCCAAGACAAAAATGGAGGTCTGATCATAGGCTTCAACAGAAGCAAACCCCTCATAAAATGAGGACATAAAGGTTGTGGAAAGAGGTTTACTTTACAAAAGGTGGTGATAAGCACCAGCTAATTAAGGTGACTTCCTACTGAGTTTGATTTTAAGCCTGATTGACGATGTAGAAGATATTTCAGGAAAGGAAGAGTCTAGAGTCTTTATTAGAAGGTTCTGCAGTTTTAAATGGAAAAAAATGTGCTGCATGGCATGGCGGAGTCTTTCTCCTAGAAGCCAGATGGATGTCAGATACACTTTCACTTATCCTGTCAACATCAAGGTTGTGAGGGCCAAGGACCCCAATCCTAAATCTTTACAATAAGGGAAACCACAACCTCATTGGTTCCTTTATAGATAATGTCTAGAACAGCAAAACAAACATATAAAGCCTATAAGGAGATACAGTATCGAGCAGACATCTTTACATTCTGTCTAAAAAATACAATTCAAAATATATTGAAATAGGAGTTTATTTGGCTGATTTACACAACATATTTTACACTTTGAACGTGAAAAAAAACAACTATAGAAATATAAAAAAAATAAATAAAAATATCATGCCTGCATTTGCCATCACACTGTCTCCTACAAAGCAAACTCAATTTAGCTCCTGTTTCAGAAACTGCCTTAGCAAGGCCCATAATAAGTTAAACAGACACAACCTGTGTCCAATCACACTAGTTAAACTGGTTTGAAAACCTCTGGATCAAGGATCAAGCTGTTTCTGTTGTATGAAGTGAATTTGAAGCAAAGGTCTAAGCATGACAGTCAATGAGCTGTTAAAAAAACCTCAGAGATGAAGTTATTCAAAGATACAGATTGGAGAAAGGCTTTAAGAAAATTTGCATGTTTAAATATCTCTTGGGGCACTGCCAGATCCATCATGGTACAGCAAAGAGACCAGAAATTGTCTCTCTGTGTTTAGAATGAGAAAAATTCTGGAGTCCTAAATTGACCTATGTGAGTTGATTTAACGGAGAATGGACCTACTTGGGCAATGGATATGTATCCTTTTAATGGTCTTGGAGGAGACCATTTAAGGCCTTGTACCTAGGAGCTTGGCGAGTTCCTCGAGAGGTTGTAAAACCATCTACCCAGCACAAAGCCTGTGCTGGAGGGACCCAAGAGGTCTCAAAAGGGTGTGAGGAGTTTTGCGCATCACCCAGTGAAGGCCCTGAAGTATCTTGCCTCCCTCGTCCATCAGAATCCCTTAAGTTTCGTGTTCTTCTAGGGTTTTGTGTACCCCTAAGGGGCCATCTTCAACCTAACACGAGAGGTCCCTACATTTGTAAAAGTAAGAGAGTCTGGCACCACCAAGACACTGCTTTGATCAGAGCGTCCCTCCAAAGCCAGCAATCATGGATTAAGGAAACTGCCAAGGAAGGTCATTATGCAGCATGAGATTACTTTAGAGTTAACTAGAGAGGTCTCTGGCAGAGACTGGGGAAAATAATAACTAATGCGGCCTGCATGGGAGGGTGGCAAGAATGAGGTCACTGATAAAGCTGCAGCCGCCGCCATCAGAGGGCTCCCTCTCATCGGGGTTGAGCCGGGGAGCGGGAAGGAGGACTCCTCCCCCACAGGGGCTCAGCCCAATCAGCAGCAACAGCACAGATCTTCAAATTGGAAGCGCCATCGGGCGCTGAACAAAGCAGCTGCCGCCATCGGCAGGCTCCCTCTCATTGAAGGTTGAGCCGGAGAGTGGGAAGGACTCCTCCTCCCCCACCGGGGTTCAGCCCAATCAGCATAGATATTCAAATTGGAAGCGCCATTGGGCAGGCCCGCACCTGAGGGCCTTGCCAAAGGGCCCTTTGGCATGGATCCAAGGCCAATAAGCTGCAGGAAACATACCCTCTAGATGCAAGGTATTTGAGGAGCAGCAAGGATTCAACATTCCATTGACCAATCAGACCTAATGGACTCCGATAACCATCCTATACTTAAAGGTAAAGTGCTACTTTACTGATCACTCATACACACAAGCACACTAAATAAACCAAAATACTCTGCATCAAACTCTGTACTAATCAGCCTGCACAACACAAAGAATATCATTCCAATTACAATACCCCCATCCCCATATCAAAGGATGGAAGGTCTTTTAACCACCCTACTCTTCTTACTACTAATCACCATTCTAATAAGCCCAGCAGATTCAACATGTACTTGGAACAATCCAATACCATACCTCTACAAACCCAGGACTCAAATCTCACCCCAATCACGGTATCCCAATCACCAAAGGAGACACCATCATCGCATACAAATTCAAGTGAATGAACCTAATCGGGTAACCCCGCATTTCGAGCCTCAAACTACCTCAATAAAATGCTCCCTAATAAATGCACGCTCAATCCGCAACAAAATACACACCATATCAGACTACATCCAAGACAACAAAGTGGAAATCATGTGCATAACAGAATCATGGCTGACTGAAGCAGACAACATACTCTTAAATCAACTCATGCCTACAAACATGGACTTCCAATACTGTCCAAGAATTCATCAGAGGAGGAGGAGCCCTTATACTCTCCAACAAGCAACTAAACCTGAAGATCACAGATACCTTATCAACTCTCACCCTAAATTCCATAACCCTAGAAAACAAAAACTTAATGATAACTCTAATATACAGAACTCCAAACTCTGATCCTGATGACCTCTCTCACATAATAGAGATTGCCAGAAGCTACACCAACAAGGCGAAACAACCAATAATACTAGGAGATTTCAAACTCAACTCCCTAGCATCCACACAAGTCACCTCATTCTTAAGCGCATTAAACTCCATGAACTTCATACAACTCGACACTCAAACTCATGAAAGTGGAAACACACTTGACCTACTGTTCGTCCCTATCAACCTCCATCATCACATCAACTACAATGTATACCCAGTACCCTGGTCCAACCATCATATGATCACCTTCAATCTACCCATCATCCCGACCCAACCTACACACAACTGCTCTAACAACTCAAGACGCTTCAAAGATTACAACAGAGCCATTCTCCTAAAACAACTCCTTCCAAACCTAGACATCATCTCCACAGACCTCCCATCACTTATAACTGGAACACCATAGCTTAAACAGCAATTGCACCACCCAAGAATTACATGACCCAAAGAAGCAACAAAGCCCCCTGGTACTCCAGAGGGATAAGACAGGCAAAACTCACATTACGAAGACATTACGCAAATGGAGAAGAACTAAAAATCAGTTAGACACGAATACAGAACAAAACAAGAAGAATACAACAAACTGATACTGGACCACAAAAGACAGCACCACACGATCATAATGAAATCACTCAACCGACCGAGAGAACTTTTCGCAATAGTCAAAGACCTAACCAGAACACCCCAGAACAGTACTACAGATGCAATATCTCACGAGAAATTTGCAACACACCTACAAAGAAAACTCAATTGCTCTCATAACGCTCCAAATCTAGCTCCCAACCCAGCACCATTACTACAATCACAAGATAACTCAAAGAAATGGACAACATTCCACTCAATCTCTGATGAATACTGTACTACTTTACTAAAGGCTCTTAATACCACTACCTCACCACTCGACCCCTGCCCCACCACATGGATAAAAGCCTTTTCACAAGAGCTAACACTATCACTATGCAGGATAATAAACCTTTTCTTAGAACAAGGAATTATTCCTCCACAACTCAAAACCACCTCAATAAGACCACTCCTAAAGAGCTCAACCTCTGACCCGAACTCACCATCCACATATCACCCAATATCAAGTATACCACTCCTCTCAAAGATAATAGAAAAAGCCATACAGCGCCAGCTCCAGGACCACGTGAACACAAACTAACCACTTGACCCACAGCAGTACTGATTCCGAGAATCACACAGAGTTGAAACCCTATTCACATCAACGTTGAACACAGTCATCAGAGGGATCAAAATCATCAAACAAGGCTTCCTACTTATTTTCATCGACATCACCGCAGCATTTGTCTCATTGACAGACTGGTAGAGACTGGGCTACGTGACAATACACTGACCTGGTTCCGTCCCTATTTAACGGAACAAACAGCAGAGGTAAAGACTGCAAACAGCAAATCAAAACCATTCAACATATATCAAGGCCTACCTCAAGGTTCAGCCCTATCAGCCTTACCCTTCAACTTATACATCCAACCAGTCTGCAACATCATACAAAAACATAATATGCATTATCATTTATACGCGGATGACATTATGTCACGTGCCTTTTTTGTTCTCTTCCGGTCCTTATTACAATACTAATGCAGTGGAGGAGTAGCCTAGTGGTTAGAACACTGGCTTGGTAACCAAGCAACCAGGGTTCGATTCCCACTAGCACTCCTTGTGGCCTTGGGCAAGTCACTTAACCCTCCATTGCCTCGGAAGAAAGGCCTGGCAATCTACTTCCAGTGACACTGCCAAGAAAACCCAGGAGCTTCTGGGTCGCCAGGAGTCAGGACTGACTCGAAGGCACACATTGCATTTTTGACATTATGATATACACCCCAATAGACACTACAGCACCAGACTTCTCACCCATCTCCACATGTATGACAGAAGCAACCAAATTGCTAGCCCAGAGGAATTTAATAATCAACTACAAGAAATCTGAAGCCCTTGTGATCACAAGAAACTCTTCATTTACACCCCCAAACAATATACCAATCGGAAGCAACTTAATCCCAATAAAGGAAGTAGTAAAATACCTGGGAATACACCTGGACCAGAACATCAATTTCCAAGCTCACGTCAACAAGACCACTTCCAAAGTTTATTACAAAATCAAGATGCTACAAAACCTAAAACCCATATTGGAACAAAACCATTTCAGAACCACCATTTCAGAACCGTTTGCCAGGCAATAATCAACCCGCAGCTAGACCACAGTAATATGATACTCCATGGCCTACTCAAGATTACAACACACCCACTGCAACTGGCACAAAATAAAGCTGCCAGATTGATTACTGGATCAAAAAACACGAGCACATCACCCCCACTTTAAAAGACCTACACTGGCTACCTATCAGAGCTAGAATAGAATACAAAGCCTTAATGATAACATACAAGATAATAAATCAGTCCGTTGAATGCCTGAATGACAATCAGAAAAGTACCAAATACGCGCTCAAGGAGGAAACCCCACCACGACACTATCAACAGCTTCTATACCACCGAACTCCATACAAAGAGTACACCACAGAACAGTTGAATACTTCTCACCAACACTTTGGAACTCTCTCCCATCCAACCTAAGAGAGATCAAAGACATTGCCGACTTAAAAAAACACCTAAAAACCTACCTCTTCAAAAACTACTACAACATCACATTGGATACACAAACTCAGAACTGACCCCAGCACTCTAATGTCCCTCTCAAACAAAGGTCTATGCCACTGTACATAGTTATACAATTGTAAACTGTTAAATGTAAATAGTTCTCAAAGTTGTATAATGTAAAGAGTTCCTCCACTGTTCAATATAATAATGTTTGTTCTCTGTAAACTGCTTTGATAAACTTGAAAAGCGGTATACAAAAAAATGTTAAATAAACAAAGAAGAGCAATATGATATGTCGCATAATGTTGACAAAGAAACACTACAGGGCATTGCGTACAAGTGGGAAAAGATTTTGGGGATTTGATAAGACCAAAATGGAAATTTTTGGTTTTAATACTAAGTGTTTTTATGGTTTTATTTGACTTGATATACCTCCTTTATGTATAGTATAAAACAAACACACCATATCACCCTGTTAACACCATCCTTCAAGTAAAGCATATTGTAGGGACCATTTGAAGCAGCGAAGATTGTAAACGGGGGCGCTGGTCGTGGATGGCCACAGTCTTAGCAAAGGCAAAAATATTATGACTTGCAAAGGATTGTGGGGAATGTAGTTCACTTATACCAGAATCAGCCGTTCACAAAATAATGAGTTGTGATGCACGAATGTAAGCAAAGAAAAATGGATTTTATTCATGGGGTTAATTCTCCCATACAGATTTACTTGGTAACACAAAAAGGACACTTGCTTTCAGTATTGCATTCAGGAAAACAAAACATGAAATAAGGTAACTGAACTTCTTAAGCAAAAATCAAATAAGACCTTGATGGGAAACAGAAAAGGTCTTTTTGATGGCTCATGCTAATAACTTTCTTAGCACTGCTCCAAAAGCAAAAACAAAACCCAAAAGTAACAAAAACTGTTCTTTATCAAGGATAACTTTCTTCTTTACACACACAAAAAGAAAAGTTTCCTTTCAGAGCTCACGTGCACTTGTGCCTGGCTCAATTATCACCAATTAGCCAGCTGCAAACCCCTTTGCTGGTTCACTTTCTCTACGTGGCTCAATCCTACCCAAAAGCTTTCTTGCAGACTTTTCTGGGTAGATAAAAGAACAAATTATAGTTCCTTTTGGTGGTTTTTGTATTATTGAGAAAGTATTTTACCACAGCAGCCTAGACAGAGAGCAATCCATGTATTCATTCTGATCATTTAATATATCTCCTTCTTCCTCAAATATCATGCAATCAATATCCTGGTCTGGCTCAGAGGAATTCCTCAATTGTTCACTCTCAGGATAATATTTGTTTCCCTGCTGTCTTCCTGGAGAAGAGCTAGGGCACAGATCAAAGTTCATACCTGAGCTTCCTTTGCTGTTAGGCTTCCTCTCCAGGTATCCTGGCCAGTAAGTAGTCCAGCTTTTATGTCCAGCCTTCCAATCAAGATCCCTGGACACTGGGTCTCTCTTCACATACCTTCTTGCAACGGTCTTAGGGCCCCTTCCACCTGCAGCCGTCTCCTTCAAAGGTGCCGTCTGGGAATTCCTGGCTCTATAACCCCATTCCTCTGGCTTCCTCCAGTCCAATGGAGTATGCTTGCCTCTGAAATGACTCCCAACACACGTACTGCTGTGGGCTCCTTCTTTAGACCTCCAAGATGTCTTTCTCTTCTTCTTTCCACGTTGCTGCTGCTTCTGTCTCTCCTTGCTCTCTCTGTCCTTGATCTCACTCTGCTCACGATTCTGTCTCTGTGCAGAATATGTTTTACTTTTAACGTGCTTAGAGGGACACTCCACCCTAGCACAGCCCAGGTGTGCTGAATCAAGCCCTGCCCTTGGAGATGAGTGATTGGGGATTACCTCATAGCTCTCCTGATTGAACACACGTTTCCCCACTTCAGCCCTTCTAGAGGCTGTTTGAAACCTGGTGCATTCTGGGACTGGTAGTCTTTTATGAAAACATTCTGTTTTAGTATTTCTACCAGCAAAGACAGGTTGCTTGTTCAAAGCCAATTCACCTCTTTTATAGCTCCCTCCTGAACTATGATATGGAGGGTTTGTGAAGATTGAGATATGGACCATGCAAAATACAGGTAGATCCTAGAAAAAAAAATGCTCTAAGCCTACAGAGGGATCTTGGACGGCTGAGAAGCTTCACCTTTCGGCAATGATTGTAAGCACAAAGCAAAAACAATGAAGTGGCTCAGCACAAAGAAAATGAATGTCTGCATGGCCCAGTCAAAACCTAGACATGAATTCAATAAAAAAAAATATGCTGCAAGATTTGAAGATTGCAGTCCACTGAGGATCCCCAACCAAACTGAAAGTGTCCAAGCTATCCTGCTAGGAAAGGCCAAAACCATGACATGGAGTGGAGGAGTGGCCTAGTGGTTGGGGCAAGGTACTTCAGGCCGGAAGGTCGGGGGTTCAAATCCCACTAGAGGACAGCAACCTTGGGCCGGAAGGACTGGGGTTTCTAGTCCCACAGGTGCTCCTTGTTATCTTGGGCAAGCCACTTAACCCTCCATAGCCCATGCTCCCTGTAAAATAGTTATCTCCAAGTTACAATGCCCTGTTCAATGTAATTTCAGTTTGTTCAATGTAAACCGCACTGATGCAGAATAGCGCGGTATATAAGAGAATGTAAATAAATAAATAAATCCCACTGTACAAAGTTGGTAGACATTTATCGTCAATGACTCATGGCTGTTACTGCTGTAAAAAAAAAGTCTACACAAAGCTTTTTTTCTGTCCCTTATTTTTAATTAAATATTTCTATAATTGTTCTTCCGTATTAAGCATAGAATATGCTTGTGTATTTATTACCAGCATTTGCTATAATGTCAGGGAGCACAGGCAGCCAGCTAGGCTGTTTACGATAAAATAAAATATTGGGGAGAACAAATAAAAAAAGAGACAGACAAGAAATGGAAAGAGGGGGCGAAAAGGGCAGGGAAAAGGAAGATCCAAGATAGGAGGGCAGCAAGGGGATCAAGGTGGCAGAAAAAGCCAGTGGGAGGCAGATGGGTTAGTATAAAGAGGCCTCTGGGAAAGCATGACCAAACAGTTTTAAGCTATACAGATCAGCCAGACTCCTTACTTTAATGCATTTTGGATTGTATTTTTTAGATAGCAAAATGTGAAAAGCGCACAAGGGTTTGAAGACTTCTGCAAAACACTGCATGTGTATTGAAGTACACCAGTTCCTTCTGAGCTTTAAAAAAAACAGTCCATGTTATTAGTGCTACTAGAGAATACACATACAGCAGGCCTTCCTCTCCAATTAGGAGGAAGGCATCGGAGATTAGTTTGTCTTATGTCCCCATCCTTTAACAGAGTGAAGGAACCTTCTCAATCAGAGGTGATGCAAACATATACAGAAGGTGTTCCCCATGTGTAGATCATCTTGTTTGCAACCCCTCTGTCAGAGACCACCCCTGTGGTTGCGGGATTGTGGGATCACAGGCTCTGGGTGATGAGCCCAGCATAATGTAAGGACAATTGGAGTTTGATTCCTTTAGTCAAATTCAACTGAATTATCCACTAGGATAGGGAATCCCTGAGCTCCTGATTTATTTGGATGGCACCCTTGGAAGTTTTGCATGGCGTGGTTTGACTAAGCCAGTATGGTCCATTAGGCTTTCCTTATTATAAGCAAATTGTGAGGAGCTGCAGGTGAACCTTCTGAGATTGGAGACTGGACTTCTCTAAATGACGGATGAAATGTAATGTGGACAAATGCTAAGTTATGCATGTGTGTAAAGCTAATCCCAACTAGAAGTAAATGATGCTGGGTTCCACATTAAGAGTCACCACACCAGAAAGAATTTTGTAGTCAGCATGGATGATACATTGAAACAGTCAGTTTGCTGTGCAAGGGCAATCAAAAAAGCAAATAGAATATATTAGGAATTATCCTGGCTAAAGCAATTTGGCTGCCATGTTTGCCTACTTAAATGTATAGAAATAAAGATTAACACAAAAAATCTTAATGCATCATAAGCCAGAAAAATTTCTCATCACCTTCTGGTGACTCTTCCATCTACGCTCCATCACAGCATTCCCGCTTTAGACTATTACGAGAATTAAAAATAACTATTTTATAATAAGATTATATTTTATACTATTGTCATCTTTGGCTCAAACTGTCCTAATACCATAAGCTGGCCAAAAAATGTATTTAGTCCAATAACAATGAACCTGTAAAGGTATTTACAGGAGATATTCCCAGTCTTCCTTAATAGATAAGTGTCTGGTCCATATTAAGACAAACAGAGCTGGGGAACCTGGAGAGGCAGAATGGCTAAGTAAAAAGTTTAAAACCCCAGGTCCAAAGTGAGGAGGGAGGCGCAGATTGCAGAAGATAGGTCCCAGGAATATGCTGAGAGACTTTCAAACCTGTGATTCTGTTGGAGTCTCACTGAGTCTACAAGATAAGCCAGGCACATTTTTGGTTGTAAATAAAGGTTTTTCTTTTGTTCTGTACTTGAGCTTGGTTCCGCAAGCCTTAATGTGGACCTACTGCAGAATCTTCAACTACTCACACCTACATTATTACAGTATCCACATACATTATTTTTTGTTTTTTATTTATTAAAGTGTATTTCTTAAGAATTAGTCAAAGAGGAATGGAGAATAAAATAAATTATTGTAATGCCTCTGTATCTATCACTGCACCTTCAGTAATGCACTCTGATTGCCCATCTCAAAAAAGATGTAGTGAAACTGAACTAAAAAAGGTATAGAAAAAGTCAACCAAAATTTCATTTTTCATTACTTATTTTATTTACAGCACTTATATACCACACATTATAAATAACGTTATGTGGTTTACATAAAAACACACAAAATTATGAAAAACATAAAACATTAACTCTGCAATGAAAACCATAAATAAAACAGGATAAAAGTGACAGACAGTTCCTATTCTAGTTTCTACCATAAAAATTGGTGAAATAAGAGATGCACCAGCTAAACCGTGAAGAAAAGCTACAGATTAGAGCTCTTAAGTTTGAAAAAATACAGAGCTGAAAAGAAACATGATAGAGGTCTATAAACTAGGATAGAAAAAGGCAAATATTATTTAAAAGGATAAAAACTCAATATATAATTCAGCTGTAGAACTTGTTGCTGGACAATATGGCCAGTGCAGTTAGAATAAGCAAGTTTTAAAAAAGGTTTAGATAAGTTCCTGGAAGAGAAGTCAATAAACCATTAGCAGCCATGTAATTTTGGGAAAGCTACCACTTATCTCTGGGTATGAGAAATAAGGAATAAATCTACTACTTGGAATCCTGCTGGGCATGTGACCTGAATTGGCCAGGATAATCAGCTTGACAGACACTTGGTCAGACCAGTATGGCACATTTGACGTTCTTATATTAAGGCTTACTAGAGGAGCAAAATGTACTGCTGACTCATTTCTTCTGCATTGGATACAAAGGAGATGATACTTTCCTCAAGCAGGACATATATCTGTCACAGTCATGTCTTGCAGTGCTCCTATAAATTACAATTAAGCTGACAGGCTCCAAGTGGGGTTTGGGATAATATATGATGAGCATTAGTGACTCCAGCCCCCAGATGGGTTGTTCACTGATTTTTGACCTGCTCAAGATGCACTCTTGATCAGTCCATCATCCAAACAGGGAAACCCATACATGCCTGGCTTACACAGGCATAATTACCATAGCTAGGCATGTAATTAAGATACATGAGGCGATATTAGGTCAAAGGACAGTATACTTCAGGTGGTTTCCCTATTACTGATCTGAGACACTTCTTATATTATGTGAGAGTAGACTTCATTAAGATACATGACACATAGCTAGTTTCCTTTTTGGAAGAAGGTTGTTAATGTGTTCAGGTAAAAGTATTTTGAGCTTCTCTCTTACGAGTAATTTGTTCCAGACCATTCCGGCTAGGACGGGACCTTGTTTTCGCTGGGATTAGAAAATATCTGAAATAAAATCACTGCCATCTTTCCCCTGGTGATATAGCATAGTTACTCACCTGTAACAGGTGATCTCCGGGAACAGCAGGAATTTAGTCCTCACATATGGGTATCGTCGGTACCGACGGAGCCTGCGTGGCAACGCTCCCCAGAGTCCAATTAGAAAGCTTTTGGGAGCATCCCACAGCGCCTGCGTGCTGCCTTCCCACCTTTCCCATCTGCCTCTCTCCAGCTGAGTTTTAAAGCTGAGAGAGAGAGGGAAAGGGAAAGAGACAGATAGAGAGATACAACTACTAGGGGAGGTGGGTGGGTTGAGAGAACATATATCCTCCAGGAACAAGCAGGAATGTAGTCATCACATATGGGGACTCCCTAGCTTTAGGTGCCAGGGAGAGACCCCAAAAGTTGTGTGTCCCTGAACAGTGATCCACTTCCCCCCATGGATCTCTGGCATCCTACCAGGGATGGTGGGTAGGAGTTGATTAGGTATGGAACAGGTGTTGGAGAACAGCCTGACCAAACAAGGCATCCCGGCGGGAGTCCTTGTCCAAGCAGTAATGGGCTGTGAAGGTATGAAATGAGGCCCAGGTGGCTGCTAGACAGATGTCGTCAATAGACACAGAGTGCAGATGAGCCATTGAAGCTGCCATGGCTCTCACATTGTGAGCTGTGACATGGCCCTCCAGAGGAAGATTCTTACTCTGATAGGCAAAGGATATACACTGAGCAATCCAGTTAGATAGTGTTCTCTTGGAGACTGGAAGTCTCAAATGAGAAGGATCAAAAGCAACGAAGAGTTGAGAGGACTTTCTATGTTGCTGTGTTCTTTGTAAGTAAAAGGCTAAAGCTCTTTTACAGTCCAAAGTATGAAGGTTCCTTTCTGCATTTGATGCATGAGGCCTTGGAAAGAACACATTTAGGTAGACCGCTTGGTTTAGATGAAAAGGCGAGACCACCTTTGGCATAAAGTGTGGATGAGTCCTAAGGACTACCTTGTCATGATGGAACCTTGTATAAGGTGGATCAGCTACTAATGCTTGCAACTCACTAACGCGACGTGCTGATGTGATTGCAATGAGAAAGATAACCTTCCAAGAAAGGAATTTCAATGAGGTAGTAGCTAAGGGTTCGAAAGGTGGCTTCATGAGCTGACCAAGAACCAGGTTTAAGTCCCATGCCACCGGCGGTGGCCTAATGGGAGGCTTAGTTAGAAGAAGGACTCTCATAAATCTTGCTATAAGAGAATGGGAGGAAATAGGCTGTCCATTTAGAGGCTTGAAAGAAGCTGCAATAGCACTCAAATGGACTCTTACTGAGTTAGTTTTAAGTCCTGCATTGGATAAATGAAGGAGATACTCCAGTAATGATTCCAAAGGTATCGCAAGGGGGTTAAGACCCTTTTGCGAACACCCTATGGTAAACCTCTTCCACTTGAAAGCATAAGAGCGTCTTGTGGAAGGCTTCCTGGAAGCATAAAGGATATCCTTTATTTACTGAGGGAGGTTAAGATCATGGAGATCTAGGCCTTCAGCAAGCAAGCCCTGAGATGCAGAGACTGGGAATTGGGATGCCATAACATTCCCTCCTCCTGAGATAGGAGATCTGGAGCAGATCCTAACTCTAGGGAGGGGAGCTTGAGAGAGATGTAGAAGCAAAGGGTACCACACTTGCCATGGCCAATGTGGAGCTATGAGAATCATACGACCTCTGTCTCTCTGAAGCTTGAACAGGGTTTTGGGAATGGGTGGAAAGGCATACAGGAAGTCTTGACCCCAGTAAAGGAGGAAAGCATCCCTGGCCTGAGCCCCCTGAGCCAGGGTTCTGGAACAGAACCGTGGAAGTTTGGCATTCCACGGACTTGCAAAGAGGTCTATGTCCCGGGTTCCCAAAATTTGAAAAATCTTTGCTACCTGCTCTGCATGAAGAGACCACTCGTGTGGAAGCAGAACTTGACTGAGTCTGTCTGCCCAAGAGTTTTGAATGCCTGCAAGATACACTGCCAGGAGATGAATCTGATGCTCTCTGGCGAGGGCCCATAGTTGCAAAGCTTCGTTGCAAAGTGACAGAGAGCCTGTTTCCCCCTGCTTGTTCACGTAGAACATGGCTACTTGATTGTCCGTATGAATGAGGACTGTCTTGTAGCTGAGCAGGGTGTGGAACACTCGAAGAGCAAGGAAGATTGCTCCGAGTTCCAAGAGATTGATATGTAGATGAGTCTCTTGTGGAGACCAGGTGCCCTGGGTGGAGAGGTCTTGCAGATGAGCTCCCCAACCCATCGGAGAAGCATCTGTAGTGAGAGTTCCCTGGGGTAAGGGTTGTTGAAAAGGGGACCCCAGCAACAGGTTTTGAGTGGACTTGTAAGGCGACTTGTATTTGCTATTTTGTCTGACAGGCATCCTGATGCCTGGGTCCATTTAGTGGATAAAGTCTACTGAGCTGCCCTCATATGGAGGTGAGCATAGGGAACCACATGCACAGTAGATGCCATGTGGCCTAGTAGTTGTAGCATTTCTCGGGCAGTGAGATGAGGTTTTAGCACTGCTTGAGAAGCTAACTGCACCATGCGAAGGCAATGGGCCTGGGGGAGATAGGCCCTTGCCTTTCTGGTATCCAGCAACGCTCCTATGAACTCTAAAGACTGAGTGGGAGTTAGACTGGATTTTGGGATGTTTATGACCAGACCCAAATACTGAAGGATAGGCATTGTGCAGGATAGAGAAGTCCTGGCCTCTGACTCTGTTGGGGCTCGAATGAGCCAGTCATCTAAGTAGGGGAAGACGAATATCCCTAGAGTGCGGAGAAATGCTGTTACCACAGCCATGCATTTCGTGAACACCCTTGGTGCTGAGGCCAGGCCAAATGGAAGCACCCTGTATTGGTAGTGCTTTTCTTGAAAAAGGAACCAAAGGAACCTTCTGTAAGTTGGATGGATGAGAACATGGGTGTACGCATCCTTGAGATCTAGATCTACAGAACAAAGCCAATCCTGACTCTGAAGGTATGGCAGCAGAGTTCCAAGAGAAATCATCTTGAATTTCTCTTTGACAAGGAATTTGTTCAATTCTCTGAGGTCCAAGATAGCTCTGTATCCCCCTGTTTTCTTTGGGATAAGGAAATAGGGGGAGTAAAACCCTGAACCCTGCTGATGGATGGTTACTTCTTCTATTGCCCCTTGGACAAGAAGCATAGTGACCTCCTGACCTAACAGGTTGATGAGAGAGGTCGGAGAATTGAACTGCCTTATCATTGTGGGAGGGGGCATGCTCGAAAAATGAAGCTTGTACCACTCTTTTATGATGGAGAGTGTCCAATGCTCTGCTGTTAACTGCCCGCATCTGGGGGCAAAGTGACACAACCTTCCTGGAATGGTGGAAGGCTCTGGTCCAACGAGAGCCAGGAAGGCTAAGTTCTCTAGCTGAAAGTCAAAGGCCTTGTGGAGGCTGAGACTGCTGGGACGGCTGAGGCTTAGCAGTCTTTGCTTTTCTTTGTTTTGGTGGTTGCTGACCTTTCCTGACAAGTTGACCTGCAGAACGTCCCTGCTGAGAATAAGCAGGATAATATATTTTCTTTTTAGAAAAGAATGGTTTCTTGAAAGATTTCTTTCTAGCAGGATCAGCTGTGGACTTGGATAATCTATCCAAGGTGGAGTTGTCAGCATCCAACTCATTGGCTTTTTCCTGCCAATCTTTACCAAACAGGTTCTCACCAGTACAAGGGATATTTCCCAGTTTGTCTTGTACCCAGAGCTCCAGATCAGATGCTTGGAGCCAAGCAATGCTATGTGCACCTATGGCAATGGCAGAGGTTCTGCTTATGCACTCAAAACAGTCAAAAGCTGCACGGTTGACAAACTTAGAAACATCTTGGGCATGTTTGACCAATGTGAGAAAATCCTGCCTTCTATCCTCAGGAAGGAGGACTCAAAGCCTCTAAAATCACCTGTGATTTCCTTTAGGAACATTCCCATGTATAGACTATAGGAACTGATCCTGGCAGAAAGCATGGAAGCTTGGAAGACACGACGTCCAAAAGCATCCAAAGTTCTGCATTCACGTCCTGGAGGATTAGGAGCATGCCTCTTTGCACTCTTGATCCTTCTCATAGCTGATTCCACTACAATAGAGTGGTGAGGAAGCAGAGTTTTTTGGAAACCAGGACAAGGAGGGACTCGATACAGAGTATCCAGTCTACAAGAATGAGGCGAGGTGGTAAGAGGCGTCTCCCACATTCTTAACATGAGATCATGCAAGGTCTCATGGATGGGCAAGGTAGCTGCCTCCTTAGGAGTTTTGGGATATTGTAAAATTTCCAACTCCTTTGCTCTGGGCTCTGTTTCAGGGGCCACAGTAATGGACAGACCCCGAGCCACCTCACTGATAAAATCCTGAAAGGAAATATCCTCTGGAGGAGACATCGTGTGTTTAGGGGAGAAGGGCTCCTCTGGGAGAAGCATTCCTGCATCGACAGATCAGAATCCTCAGATTCTTCTGAGGACTCGAAGTACCGCCTGTCCGAATGCTCTTGAAGAGCCAGATACCCGTACCGACCGAAGTCGGTACCGGGAGTAATTGGTACCGGAGTATTGGTACCGGAAGGCATCAGATGACTGGTTGCCGGCAATGCGGACACCGATGTCGATGCTATCGGTACCGGTTGAAATGTCTGACGCGGTTCCGAGGGCGTCGATGCCGCAAGGAGAGCCACCAGACTGCACTCAATAGCCAGGACTCTCTGGTCTATCGACGCTGCCGATGCCTGGATGCCGGTACCGGAGAAAATCGCCGGTACCCCAGAGCATGGCACCAGTAGTTCTACCGTGGTTGAGGCCTTGAGAACGTCCTGGAGCCCCGATAATGCTTTGGAAGCCGAAATCTCCCGCCGGGGCAATTTTGCCGGTGCAGAATCCTCAAGGGCAACGCCAGAGGCATCTCGATGCTTACAAGGAGATCTACCCTTTGAGGACCGGCTAGATTTGTGTTTAGTTACCTGAGATCCACGGGAGGAAGATGAAGCCCTGGAAAACGTCGATGCCACCGAAGCTGCATCAGAGGTAAACAGGGTACTGAGCTTGGCAGCTCGGTTCTGTCGACCTCTCTTGGACATCATGGCACAGGCCATACATTCCGAGATGGAATGGTCAGGACCTAAACATTTCAGACACCACTCATGGATGTCGGTGACAGAGATGGTACCGCCACACTTGGTGCACTTTTTAAAACCCGAAGAGGGTTTTTCCATTGTGGAAAAAAAAAAAATCTTGGGCCTAAGCCCAAAATGGCACGTGCACCTGGAAAAAATGGGGAAAAAATACTAAGAAAAAAATTTTTTTTTTAAAGAAAAGAAAGAAAAAGAAAGAAAGAAAAAACGGCGGTACCGGTAAAGCGTCGAGGAAGGCAGACGCGACCACAAAAAAGAAGGAAAATTTTCTACGGTGACAGGAACACGACCTGCTGACTCCGCAGAAAACAAAGAACTGGAGAGAGGCAGTTGGGAAAGGTGGGAAGGCAGCACGCAGGCGCTGTGGGATGCTCCCAAAAGCTTTCTAATTGGACGCTGGGGAGCGTTCCCGCACAGGCTGCGTCGGTACCGACGATACCCATATGTGATGACTACATTCCTGCTTGTTTCTGGAGATAGGTTGATTGCATTGTCTTTAACAGAGAGTATTCCTTTACACTCTGATGCTGAGAGTTTGACCATGATACCGTTGGTGGGCAATATGGCAGAGTTTCCAAAAGGTATAACTTTGTATCCATTTCAATTTATGCTGGAAACCCAAGAGTCTAAAGTTATACCGGGCCCAGCCAACAGCTTGCATAATAACTTAGCCAACCTCCTAGTATCACTTCTAGAGAACCTTACAGTTGAAGGAAGTCTGTCTTCCTAGATCCAGTCAAAACCTTACTCCAGGTTCTGGCTAGAAAGCTGCTTGAAGTTTTTTCTTGCTGTCTTCACTGCAGTACCTCCTGGATAGTGTGGATGATGCAGACAGCAGTGGTCTTATCTAAGCCACCACTTTCTTGACATTATCTTCTAATAGATTTTCTCCTTTGCAATGCATGTCAGTGAACTTTGCTTGCACACCGTACCTGGAGTTCGAAGGGTTGCAGTCATGAGAGTCTGCTGGTGCCGATACCCTGAAACTCTCAGTGCCAATTCAAAAACAAAGGTCTATTTGACCGTGTGTTTTCTGCACTCCTTGCCTTTGACCACTAATCACTTAAGACCTTCAACACTTATCTTGAGTAAGAAACTGCGACAGATCATCTTGATTGCCCAGAATGTTTTTCACATTCAGGGTTCATAAAGAGCTGGTAAGAAGCTATGTGAAAATGAAGTACAGCATTCTGAAATATTTAACTCCTAAGATTCAACTTACAAGTGTCCCTCCTAGAGAAGAGAGGAATGGGCTCATCTGTTTGGTCTTCTTGAGAGCAGATCTGACCACCACTGACTGGTGTAGCAGTTGTTTTTGGAATCCAGGAGTCTTCTGGATTCAGAACATGGAGCCCATCTTTTTGTTTACAGGCTATTCATCCTGAAGCATCTTGTGAACAAGTACAGTCATGTCTTAACCTTGGAGTGGTAGGGGTGGGAAATTAACATCGAGAAGGGGGGAACTTGATTAACACTACTGGCTTGACGTTTTTTTCCTTCTGTAACACAATCTGATGGGAGGTTAACAATGTCTGGTTTTAGTGTCATGGCTCCCACACTCTGGAAAGAGTTTCCACTGGACATTTGGCTGGAAATATTAAGCAAAATGTTCTGCTCGATACGCATTATTTCAGGCTGGCCTTTCGCGATCCCTAGTCTATGCCTTGATACTAAGCAGGTGTGTTGCTGTTGGCATGCTGTAGCCCAAGTAGGCTTCCATTCCCTCTTTCCTCTTCTATCTAACCATACTGTTGCACCGTACCATTTTGTAATCCCTCCAACAATCCCAGGAATTTTATATCATCTGTCTTCCCCTGCTCCTCCCTGAATGTTTGACTGTAAATCACAAAAACTGTGTATCAAATAAAAATGAAACGTGAAATAAATGGTCCTTGTCATTTCCTTTACAAAATCTGTAATGTTTTCTGGCAGAGACTCTTCCTTTCCTATAGGAGAGAAGGGGTCTGAGGGGAGACAAAAAAAACCTCTCCCTGTTCAGAGAAGCCTTCTAGCCCTGGGGGCAATGTATCCAAATGGGTTAGTTTTGTGCATTAATGTAAGAGAGAGATTTACCCTACTGTTCAAACACTAGATGCACCAAAAACAGCAGAGGGACAACAAAAATTAAACTAAAAAATAGTAATTAAAAAAATAATTGAAAAATTGAGTTAGGCTATACAACAAAAACATTCAAATTCATTAATCACATCATTTTGAAGGTACAGATACATACAATGGTATACATGTGCACTGGCCACCGAGGTACAAATTAAAAGGTTGCAGTGTTATATATGTATGCATGCATGCATGGGAAACATCAAGGTAACACACACAGGCAGAGTGCCTCATTGAAGGGGCTTTGAAAAAGCAGTTACTCACTTGTAACAGGTGTTCTACGGGGACAGCAGGAATCAGTCCTCACATATGGCTGACGGATGATGGAGCCCTCGCAGAAGCATCCCCCAGCTTTCAAAGAAAGCCTTTGAGAGATGTCACCACGTATGCGTGGTACCTTTCCCACCCCAAGGGTGTCATCTTGCTCAGTCAGATGACATAGCTAAAAGATGGCAAAGGAGCAACTCCAAGGGGAGGAGGGAGGGCTGTGAGGACTGATTTCTGCTGTCCCCAGAGAACACCTGTTACAGGTGAGTAACTACGTTTTCTCAGGGAACAAGCAGGAAGTCAGTCCTCACATATGGGATTCCCCAGCTACAGGCTATCGAAAGCCCTTAGCAAAAAGCACGGACTCCCTCACAGGAAGCCGCGAGCAGCAGCCATTAAGTCCATATCCACAGACCACAGTAGGACCCCTGTGTCTGATAAAAAACAGCACTCTGGTAGCCTGAACACAGAAGGGTACAAGTTGCCTAAACCCCGAAAATGTTACGGAGCACAGCCTGGCCAAAGTCACTATCCTGTCGTGACTCTCTTTCCAGGCAGTAATGGGCTGCAAAGGTATGGACTGAAGACCAGCTGGTGCCTGGCAGATATCTACCATTGGGACAGAGCGCAAGCTTGCCACCGAGGCCACCATGGCCCTGACTCTGTGTGCTGGAACACGGCCTTCCAGCAGGAGCCCCGCCTGCTCACAGGCTAGGGCAATACAGTCCACCACCCAGATGGACAGCGTATGCTTGGTCACTGCCTCCCCCAGCCTACTGGGGTCGTAGGAGACGGAAAGCTACATAGCTTTGAGGTGGCCCTGTGTGTTTTGGATATAGAAGGACAAAGCCCTCTAACAGTCCATGGTGTAAAGGACTGTCTCCACCCTACTAGAGTGAGGTCTCGGAAAGAATGGAGGGAGTACTTTCCTGGCTGAGATGGAAGAATACTACCACCTTCAGAAGGAATTTAGAGTGCGTGCGGAGCACCACTGTTCATGTAGAACCTGGCATAAGGCATCTCCGCCACTATTTATTTTATTTATTTAACAATTTTTATATACCGCGCTATTTGTTATCAGTGCGGTTTACATATAACAAAGGTTGCACAGTCAGAAGACTGTTCTGTGCTTACATTGAAACAGGAGTTTAAACTTGGATCAACAGGGTAACTATATACATATGTACATCAAACATGATTAGATCAGGTTGGTATATTCAAGAAGAGCTAAGGCAATCTCAAAAATACTTGTAACAGAGTTATTTATGTGGAGAAAGAAAGGTTTGTGGGCGTTGGTGTGTGGATGATCAGAGGCGGGGTGGATGATTGTGCAAAGTGAAGTAGGAAAATGTGGTGTTTGATTGCTTTATGGAACTGAATAAGGTCTTTGATTGATCTTATTTCTGGCGGAAAGTCGTTCCAGCACTTTGGGGCGTAGAAGGCAAAGCTTCTTTTCTTGGTCGTCTGGGTGCACTTGATTGACTCTTTAGGGACGATCAAGGTGTTGTCAGTTATCGACCTTCGCATTCTGTTTTTCGGGGTGAGAGTGATAAGGTCACTGAGTGTCGTGGGGGCTAGGTTATTGATGATCTTGAAAATGATGAGAAGGATTTTGTATGTTAATCTGCAATGAATTGGTAGCCAGTGGAGTTCCTTAAGTATCGGGGTGATATGGTCTGATCTTGCTATACCACAGAGCACACGCGCAGCAGCATTCATAGCGAGTTGCAGCGGATTAAGGGTGTTCTTGGGGAGTCCATATAGGACAACATTTGCGTAATCGAAGTGTGGTAGAATGAGGGCTTGGAAGACGGTCCGGAAGTCATTATGGGGTAACATGAGCCTGAGGTGCCTTAGCGTTCTAATTTTGTTGTAGACAGATCTGGTGGTGTTTCGTATGTGCTCCTTAAAGTTGAAGTGCTGGTCCAGTGTAATCCCTAGATAGCGAATGGAGGGTTTACTAGGGAGTTCTGCATCTCTTACTCTTAGGGATGATGGAGGGGAGAAATCTTTATTCCTTGATATGAACAGAACCTCAGTCTTCTTGAAGTTTATGCGGAGATTGAGATAGTAACCAGTCGGTGATGGCGTTGAAACAGTTGGTGAGGTTGGTGAAGTCTGGTTGTTTGATTTTGAATGGTGTAAACAGCAGGACGTCATCAGCATAGATTACAGTGGAGATATTGAAGGAGCGTATGTCGTCACATATCGGCTGCATGTAGACATTGAACAGCAGCGCAGATAAAAAGGAGCCCTGCAGAACACCTTGATGTTGGTGGAAAGGTGCGGATGTGGTGGATCCAACTCTGACGTGCTGCCAACGATCCGATAGATAAGACCTACACCATTCCCAGGCAAGGCCACAGATGCCCTTCTCCTGGAGATGAGTGAGAAGTTGATTGTGATTAACGGAGTCAAAGGCAGCAGAGATATCTAGGAAAATGAGAGCGAAGCAGTTTTCGACCTTGTCTAATCCTCTATTCAAAGCGTTAGTTAGGGTGGTGAGGAGAGTTTCTACGCCGTGAGATTCTCTGAATCCGTGTTGACAGGGGTCAAGAGGTGACACTACATCAATGTGATGAATCTGTCTCTGGACGACCTTCTCTATTATCTTGGCTAATAGAGGTATACTCGAGATTGGGCGGTAGGAGTCAGATTTTAATGGGTCAAGTCTATTATTCTTCAGAAGTGGTCTTATTGATGTCTGTTTGAGGAATGAGGAGAATGAGCCTGTTGCAAAGGATAGTCCTATGATGTTGATTAGCATCGGACTAAGTTCAACTTGCAGAGTTCTGACCCAGTATGCTGGGCAGGGGTCACTTGGAGCTGTAGAAGTGTTGATGATGGCGATGAGATCTTGGATGTTTTTCTCTGTTGGAGCGGTGAACATTGTGATAGGTGGAAGTGAGGTGTGGGTGTGGCAGGGAGTGGTAACTGAAACTGTGTCGGTTATGGAAGATTTGGATTGGAGATAGTCAGCATACGACTGGGGGGAAATAGGATCGAGTTGGGTAGGTGAAGGTTCCTTAATTAGGGATTTTGCTAGGCTGAAAAGGTCTCTAGGTTTGTTTAGAGAGCGGAGAAGGAGCTTGGCATGGTATTCGCTCAATCCGAGGTATATGGTTTCGCGGTGGACTTTAAGGTGGTTCAGGTATGTTACTTTGTTAGTTTCGGAGCGGGATCTTCTCCATTTTCTTTCAAGATTCCTAAGGGACAGGAGAGATATCCGAAGATCTGCTGTGAACCAAGGAGCTGGATGTCTTTTGCCTGCAGCTCCAGGAGGTTGATCTGCTGGGTGCTCTTACCTGGTGACCAGCTACGCTGGGTGAAGAGCTCCCTGCAGGGGGCTCCCCAGCCAAGCAGGGAGGCGCCCATGGTGAAGACCCTTAAGGGGCTCGGTGCCTGAAAAAGCATGTCCACCTCAAGATACTGGAGAGACTGCCACTAGACCAGAGTCCGCCAGTTGGCAGGTTACATAGACTCTGTCTTGGAGGTGCCCCATGGCTTGGGTCCACTGGTCCCGGAGACACCACTGCGCCGCCCTTATGTGGAGGCAAGCATCTGGGGTGATGCAGACCGTGAAGGCCATGTGCCTGGAGAAGGTGGAGAAGAAGCCTAGTGGGCCAGAGGGATGGTACTCTGTTTTGTGCCAGAGTCTTGAGACGGTCAGCTCGGTCCTTGGGCAAGGCGGCCTTTGAATGCAGAGTGTCCAGCTTTGCCCTGATGAACTCCAGACATTGTGTCAGGAGGAGGTGAAACTTAGGGTAGTTTACGACAAAATCCAAGTGCTGCAGAACCTGGATGGTGCATGCGGTGGCCTGCTGCACCTCTGAAGCCGTGCTTCCCTTTATGAGCCAGATGTCCAGGTAGGGGAAAACGACGACCCCCTGGAGACTAAGGAAGGCAGCCACGACTGCCAGGCATTCTGTGAAGACCCTATACTGATAGTATCTGCACCCCACCACGAACCACAGTTACTGCCTGTAGTTGGGGTGAATGAGGATGTGGTTATAGGCATCCTTGAGGTCTAAGGAGCATAGCCAATCTCCCTGCTAAAGGTAAGGTAGCAATGTTCTAAGGGAGAGCATCTTGAACTTTTCCCCTCACCAGGAATTTGTTGAGGTTGTGCAGGTCAAGGATGGGCCTTAGGCCTCCTGTTCTTTTCGGCATGAGGAAATACCTGGAATAGAATCCCTTGATCTTGAGATGGTGGGGCACCGGTTCCACAGCTTTGTCCTCGAGAAGACCCTGCCACCTCCTTCAGTAGAAGGTCCTGGTGAAAGGGAGACCTGAGGGGCTCTCCCAGAAATAAGGGGGAGGCATCTGAGTCAGGTGGAGGAGAGAACCCTCCCTGGCCACCCAAAGTACCCAGGTATCAATAGTGATGGTCAACCACCTCTGGGCATAGTGGGCCAGACGTCCCCCTGTGGGCTGCTGATTTCCTTGGGGTAGATAGGCTATGCTCAAGGAGTCAAAAACTCCCCCGTGGGTGGACCAGAGCCGGTGCCTGGGGTTTTGGAGCCTTCTGCTTACAAGAGGCATGCCCATGTCCCTTGGCCTGCTGACCCTGTTGGGGAGCTGGGAAGGCCTGAAAAGGTGGGATGTTTCCGTAAGCAGCCCCTTGCCTCGGGTAGAAGGACTTTTTACCCGAGCCCTTCTGTTAGGGAGAGGGGGCGGTCTTTTTAGAGAGCCTGGTCCTCGTCTCTGTCTCAAGCTCAGCAGCCTTGTCAGTCATGGGTTTTTCCAAAAAGGTTCTCTCCTTAGCATGGGACATTGACCAATTTGTCCTGAATCCACTGCTGTGCACTGATGCCCGCTGCCGCTACTTGAGCTGCCAACTCGAACCCGTCATAGGCCACCAGAGGCATGAACTTGGCACACTCACAGACTGCCTTGGCCAGGTTCTTGAATCGCTGTAGGGGTTCCTCGGAGAGACCAGCTGAGAACCGGCGAGTTCCTTTGCCAGGTCTCTCAGGCACATGCCCATGTACAGCTGGGTAGGCCTGGATGTGGCTGATGAGCACAGAGTCCTGGTAACACTTTCTGCTGAGGGTGTCCAAGGTGCGGGCCCTACCTGCTGGGGGGGGGGGCACCAAGGAGTGCATCATCTGGCTTTTCAGCCGATGCATGGTTGACTCCAACACCATGGAGTTATGTGGCAGATGTGATTTCTGGAAGCCCAGGCTCCGGCAGACTCGATACATCGTGTCGAGCCACTTGCTCATCACTGGCACCGATGCCGGTGTCTCCCACATACAGAGAATCAGCCGTTACAGGATGGGAGGGATGGGCATCATGAGCGATTCCCTCAGAGGAGCCTCGTACTGGAGGATTTCTAACTCATCCACCCGAGGATCCTCCAACTCTGTAGGGAATGCCAGGGCCTTCGATATATCCTTGAGAAAGTCAAGGAAGCCCATATCATCCGGCGGGGACCGCCATCGAGGCTCCGAGACACGAGTCTGATGGGACACTGCGGTACACTTGCCGGGGATTATCGCGATCCTGTCGAGCAGAAAGCGGATCGAGACCTCGGCCAAGAATAGACTCGAGGCCGAAGGACCTCAAGTATCTGCTCTGCCTCCGGGGGCATCTTCGATGTCGAGGGCCTGGTGGTCAGGGCAGTCGAACCGGTCATGCCAGACAACAGCGCCTGCTGCTGATCCATGAAGGCAGGCAGACTGCGCTCCACGGCTGCAATTCTGGACTCCGGCCCAGAAGGCTCCGCAGCCTTCGGCGCGGACACAGAGGGACTCGGGCCTGGCATCGGTTCCCCCAAAGGGAAATCCTCCAATGCCTGAGACGAGCGTCTTGGATTGCGGGACCTGGCCCAGGGAGGGGGGGGGGGGGGAGGTACCCAGCCGGTCAGATCCGTCCAAAGACGCTGTCTTTGAGGGTTGTTTCTTCTTCCTGGGTGGCTTCAAGGGAGACCCTGTTTATGAAGACCTACGGGCGGGGCTCAGAAGGGTCCGTCCGAGGTGTTGAAGCTTCAGATGACGCCCTGGCCTTCAGAGGCACCGGGGACTCAGGGAAAAACTTATCGTGCTACAGCTGGCGGCTCTTGAGGGCCTTGCTGGACATCCTCTTGCAAAAACGGCATGCTGCCAGCTCGTGGTCTGGCCCGAGGCAGCAGACACAACAGTCATGTGTGTCAGTCAAAGACATCATTTTTGAGCACTGATCATACTTCTTAAAGCCACTGGTAGCCATGGGGGAAAAGGTACCCCTGCGAGGCCAAAGACTCGCCAAGCTGCCAGTTGGGGAAACAAAGGCGCAAAGATGCCAGAAAATTAAAGAACGAAAAACTACAAAAATAAACCCAAACTTGATGCCGAGGCAGCGAGGTCGGGTGGTGTTAAGAGTACCAGTGCAATACTGGAGGAGAGTATGAAACTCAGAGAAAAAAATCAACTTTTTCCAGGGACAAGCCAGACAAATATCTTTAGGGCTCCACAGAAAAAAGGAGACTAAGATGGCATCCTTGGGTGAGAAGAGGACCACGCATGCATGGCGGCATCTCCCAAAGGCTTTCTTTGAAAGCTGGGGGGATGCTTCCGCGAGGGTTCTGTCAGTGCCGACGTCACCCATATGTGAGGACTGACTTTCTTCTTGTTCCCGGAGAAACATACATGCAAAATTGATTTCAAAACCCCTCCATGAGGCACTATCACCATGCATAAGTTGGGGAAGGTTCTGTGTTTCTAACGTTTTTCGTTAAAAAACATAGGTTTAGCCTCCCTTTGTCACTTAGGCTTGCTCCTAGAGTTGTTTTGATTACCACTGGTCAGTTGTGCCACCTTAAGACATTTATTTTTTAAATATTTAGAGTTGAATAGGGCCCCAATGAAGGCTTCTGCAAAAAATAACTTGGGTGCATACCTTCAGCTGGCATCCTTTTAATTTGTACCTCAATGGACAATGTACATGTACTGTATACTGCTGTAAGCATCCATTTGCCTTTTTAAATTATATTTATTGCATTTTAGTTTGACTTTGTGTCCCTCTGCTTCCTTTGGTGCACTTAGTTTTGCACATTCCATGACAGTTATGAACTTTACTCTGAAACCAAGGTATGTGGAGGAGGTTTCTCAGTCTCTCAAATTTTCCTACTAATGCTTGCTGTAGTGTCTGCATTGTACCGAAGACAGCTTCCTTCTAGATTACATAGAACGTAACATGTGCTTGAAACATATCAATGTGCATTTGGAACTTGTTTTTAATCAGGCCTGTGGCTCCCAGTATGAGGAGAAATATTTATGTATCTTTCTGCCACATCAGAGAAATAATCTGCATACGATGTACAAATGTGTGCCTAGCAAGTAGATAATTGTCAAAAAAATCCTCATTGACTGAAGGAAAAAATACAATACAAAAAATCCTTCACCACTAATCCACCGCGGGGAACCACAATGCTATCAAAAATATGGGAAGGGGTCCATCAAAAAGAAGCCATGGCTGTGTTTGTTGCAATCATGCAACATTTGCTCCTAATATCAGTCATCAGTCCCCAAAATTAGCTATAATATTCACACAGTCCAATAAGCAGCCTAAAAACTGAACTTTCTACGGTAACAAAAGATTGATAGAAAAGGATTGCTAAGGACAGTTAAAGGGGCTGAACATGTTCACAATAACCGTATACTGCAGCATGGTGATTAATTTGCAGAACACTAAAGGAGTCATTCTGAGGCACAAATAGAAACAGAAAAATGAAAAAAAAAAAAAAGACCACATGGCCTATCTAGTCTGTCCTTCCTATCAACTACTACAACATTCCTCCTTTTTCCCTTAGAGATCTTCTGTGTTTGTCCCATGCTTCTTTGAATTCAGATACTGTCCTCATCTCTACCACCTCCACTGGGAGACTATTCCACGGATCACCCTCATCCCATGTCCCTTCGTAGCAGAACTTGCTTTCAATCGAAAGAGGCTTTCCTCCTGGTGCATTTATGCCACAAGGAATTTAAATGTCTCAATCATATCATCTCTATCCCGCTTTTCCTCCAAGGTGTACATATTAAGGTCCACCCTGTATGTTTTCTTGACAGGGGACTTATTCCACCTCGGAGGAATAAGTACCTCTGGAAATCGGGGGATAGCAGAGACTGGTGGTGGCAGAACGGTGAGGAGATGCAGTAGGTTCTCCCCATCCGATCTTGGCCACGGTAGGCTGGATCGGGGGATTAGGCTGTGGGGAAAGGGGGGGCTCTGACTTGAGGCCGGCAATCGCAGCTCCATTCACGAGCCACAGTGCCATGGTGAGGGGATGCCATGGTATCGCGGTTCCATTCAAGAGCCTGACTGAATTAGCCAGGGATCTGTAGGACGTGCGGCCCTTCAGAATCAGGGCCCGCCTGCATGTACAGGTCGGTAGACCCAATTCTGATGGGGCTGAACAGGGGCTGGACGTCCAGAAGAGAATGGGCCTCTAAGGGTTTGAACATGTCAGCTTAGATCAGTGAATAACGATGCAATAATTTTATACTGTGAGGAAACAAAATGGAGATTTTGAAAAAAGTTGCCTTTTTGAGATGTAATTGTTATAGAGACACTATTTCAAAAAAGCCACTGAAATATATTGGGTGTTGGACTGTGAATAGTATAGATAATTTTGGGGACTGATGACTGATATTAAGATCAAATATTACATGACTGCAACAAAGACGTGGCTCTCCTTCACATATGTTTGACAACATAGTGGTTCCTCACGGTAGACTAGTGGTGAAGGACTTCTGTAGTACTGGCTAGTTGATCAGGCATCTGTGAGAACCTTACCTGTCTGCTGGAATCTAGACTTTGATGCTGAACTATGTCCTGGGAAAAATCCTCTCTCAATACACTTGAGATAGACATTGAAAGCAGTTGACACCAATTTTGAAGCCCTTTAATGCCTCAGCATCAGATCCATGCCTTCAAGCAACAATTATCTCCAGAACTACTTCAAGTCCCTTCTGCAAATACTGTTGATTCAAGGAGCCAGTAAAGATGACAATGCAACATCTCCTAGATGTTTCTATTTAACTCCTCATTGTAAATAGCGAATGCCAGCACTGGATGGGTGCAAGAGTAGCGGTGGTGTCTTCCTGGGTTCCAGTAGCCAGACCCTGAACTCTTGGAGACTGCTGCACCCAGCCAGAAGTTGCTGGAGATGAGTGAGCCTCTCTGCAAAGGTATTTATGAGAAATGGCCAGTATCAAAATCTACTTGCTCCTGACATACTCTTCAACTTCGCTCAATATGAATGCCAAAGAAATGGAATCCTTTGCCTTCTCTGGGCATGAATAGCAGTGATCAAAGTACCTCCGCCTCTGATCCCTCCTTCCCTTTCCGCCCAGGCTCTGGCTGATTACTTCCATGATTAAATCCATAAGATCACTCTCCAGTTTCCCTCTAAATCCCCAATTTCCCTTTCCTGCTTTCATTCTCTCCCCCTTCTCATCCTACCCTCTCTTTCTTCCCCACAATTTCTATTGATGAAACTGCTCTTCTTCTCTCCTCCTCCAAGCTCACCACTTGCTCCTCTGATCCTATCTTCTCCCATCTCCTCTCCTCTATCGTTGTCCCCTCCATTTCTCATATTCTCAACCTTTCGCTCTCCACTGCTACTGTCCTGGCTGACTTTAAACATGCTGTGGTCACGCCTCTCCTTAAGAAACCCTCACTTGATCCCTCTTGTCCTTCTAATTATTGCCCCATCTCTCTCCTTTCTTTCATTTCTAAACTGCTCGAACGCGTGGTTTACCGCCGTTGTCTTGACTTCCTCTCTTTCCATGCTCTTCTCGATCCCTTACAATCCAGTTTTCCTCCTTTGCACTCTACTGAAACTGCTCTTGTCAAAGTCTCCAGTGACTTGTTCCTGGCTAAATCTAAAGGCCTTTACTCTGTCCTTATCCTTCTTGACCTTTCTGCTGCCTTTGACACTATTGACAATGATCTTCTCCTTGACACTTTGTCCTCGCTTGGCTTTAGGGACTCTGTTTTCTCCTGGTTCTCCGCATATCTCTCCCATCGTTCCTTTAGTGTATGTTCTGGTGGCTCCTCCTCCTCTGTTACCCCGCTCTCGGTTGGGGTACCCAAGGGTTCTGTCTTGGGTCCCCTTCTTTTTCCTCTCTATACCCAATCCCTTGGTGCGCTTATATCCTCTCATGGTTTTCAGTACCATCTCTATACTGATGACTCCCAAATCTATCTCTACTCCTGATCTTTCTTCTGCTTTCCAGTCCCGGATCTCTTGCTGTCTCTCTGCCATTGCTGCTTGGATGTTCCATCGTCGCCTGAAATTGAACATAGCCAAGACTGAACTTCTCGATTTTTCTCCTAAAATTTCCCTTTCTCCTTCTTTTTCAGTCTCTGTTGATGGCTATTTTTTCCAACCTGTTTCATCTGCTCGCAATTTGGGTGTTATTTTTGACTCTTCGCTCTCTTTCTCCTCTTATATCCAACTCATCGCTAAGACCTGTCGCTTCTTTCTCTTCAACATTGGCAAAATCCACCTTTGTCTCTCAGCTCTCTACTAAAACCCTCATCCATTCCCTAATCACCTCCCACCTTGATTATTGTAACCTCCTTCTTGCTGGTCTCCCTCAGTCTCATCTCTTCCCTCTTCAGTCTATTCAGCATGCCGCTGCCCGTTTGATTTTCCGTCAGCCTCGTTTTGCCCACATCACTCCATTCCTCAGATCTCTTCACTGGCTCCCTATCTGTTTCCGTATTCACTTTAAGCTTCTCCTTCTGACCTATAAGTGCAATCACTCTGTGGCTCCTCAGTACCTTTCTTCTCTCATTTCTCCGTATTTCCCCCCCCCTTGTGTACTCTGTTCTTCTTTCCAGTTGCTTCTTGTTATGCCCTTCTCCACTATTGCCAACTCCAGATTCCGCTCTTTTCATCTTGCTGCTCCTTACGCTTGGAATAAACTTCCTTTGTCTATACATCAGGCATCTTCTTTGCCCCTCTTCAAACTCAAGTTAAAAGCTCATCTTTTCGCCTCTGCCTTTGGCTCTTGATTTTGCTGTCCTCCTTCCTTCCCCTCTTTTATTTCACCTTTCTTTCTTCCTCTTACACTTGTTCTTACCTCTTTCCTTTATCCTGTCTCTCCTGCTCTTGTCTCTTTGCCCTTGTTCTTTTTTTCTACTCCTTTTCTTGCTTTGTCTTTTTAGATTGTAAGCTCTTTTGAGCAGGGACTGTCTTTTTGTGTTTTCATTGTACAGCGCTGCGTGCGCCTGGTAGCGCTTTATAAATGCTTAGCAGTAGCAGTAGTAGTAGTGATCAGTTATGTTGGACTCAATTGCTTGCTGTCAAGGAGAACTGATGCCTATGTATCATTAGAATCTGAGACAGCTACTTGGTCCTTCAAGGTTAATGTTTCTGATGTATTTCAGACAGACTTAGATGCACTGAAGTGCTCTTTGCTATATTCTTACAGCCACAAAGACCTCTAACCATTATTTTCTGTACCTGCTGCAGCTGGAGATCTTGTGTTTGAGCCCAAGTCATTGTAGGCACCAATTATGAGTATCTATGGCCAATATGGTCCTGCCATAATACCAGCATTTCTAGATTCTCTTCAGTTATTGTGACAATGGGAGAACAGGCAATGCAAAATGAAATGTCTCAATGGCAAAAATTTCCCCACTGATGCAACTATGTACCACTGCTTGTGCAAACTGTGACCAAGCTATGATGATGATGTTGTTAAGTGCCATTGAGTCGGTGTCGACTCATGGCAACCCTCTGGACAGTTGTCCTAAATTGTGTTCAGTCTTCAGTGAGGAGTTTCATTGTTGACAGATTGGCACCCATAGCTGCTGCTATTGTATTGATCCATCTCATTGCTGGCCTTTCCCTTATGCGTTGACCGTCTAACCTTGCCTTGTCTCTCTCTTCTCATGATGTGTCCAAAGTATGAAAGTCAAAGTCTTGTCATCTGAGCTTCTAAAGAAAGCTTAGGTCTGATCTCCTCTAGTACTGACTGGTTTGTTTTTCGGGCAGTCCATGGTATACACAGTGTTAGTCACCAGCACCATAATTCAAAAGGCATTAATTTTCTTTTTATCTATCTTTATCACTATCCAACTTTCGCATCCATATGATGTTATTGAAAATGCCATGGCTTGAACAAGTCAAATCTTTGTATGGAGAGAGACATCTCTGCTCTTGAGAATCTTGTCTAGGTCCTTCATAGCCATTCTACCAAGCGCAATGTGTCATCGGATTTCTTGACTGCTTGTTGCTTCTTTATTGAAAGTTGATCCAAGTAGGTTAAAGTTGTCCACTATTTCAATTTCTTCTTCATCGATGATGAACTTATTGATTTTGCCAGTTGCCATGATCTTTGTCTTCTTTACATTAAGGGGCAGGCCCATTTTAAGACTATGTTCCTTGATCTTGAGATGCAAATGTTTCAGGTCATCTTCACTTTCAGCCAGTAATGTGGTAACAGAAGAATAGCAAAGGTTGTTGATGAGTCTTCCACCAATCTTCACACCTCTGTCTTCTTCATACAATCCTGTTTCTCTGATGATTTGTTCTGCATATAAATTAAACAGGTAGGGGGAAAATACAGCCTTGTCATACACCTTTGCTGATTTTAAACCATTCTGTTTCTCCTTGTTCTGTTCAAACTGTTGCTTCTTGATCAATGTAAAGGTTGTGCAAGAGAACGATCAAGTGTTCTGGTATACCCATGCTTCTTAATGTGGCCCAGAGTTTCTCACAGTCAAAAGCCTTGCTGTAGTCAATAAAGCACAAATAGATATCATTTTGGTATTCTTTAGTCTTTTCAAGGATCCATCTCATATACACAATTATGTCTCTCGTTCCTCGCCCTTATCTGAACCCTGCTTGCACTTCGGGTAGTTCTCGTTCCAGGTATGGTTGTAGTCTCTGTTGAATAATCTTGAGTAGAATCTTGCTGGCATGTGGGATCAGAGCGATTGTGCGATAATTTCCACAGTCAGTTGGGATCACCTTTCTTTAGTACTGGTATAAACACAGATATTTTCCAGTCAGTTGGCCATGATGCTGTCTTCCAAATTTCCTGGCAGAGCCTTGTAAGTATTCTAACAGCTGCATCAGATTGCTGTAATACTTCTATGGGAATGCCTGGTGCTTTGTTCTTTGATAAGGTTTTCAATGCTGCTTTGACTTCTTTCATCACCAATGATTCCGGATCATACGGTACAGGTTGAAACAGCTGTTGGTCCACTTGAACTTTATCATATAAAACCTCTATATATTCTTTCCATCTTTTCTTGATCTTCTCAGCATCATTCAACATGGATCCTTGAGCATCTTGTAACATTCCAATTAGAGGCTGGAATTTTTTTCTGTATCTCTTGTAGCTTTAGGAAAGCCAATCTTGTTCTTCCTCCAATAGTTTCTGCTTCTATTTCCTTGCATGCATCATTGTAGTACTGCTCCTTGTCTTGTCTTGCTGCACATTGGAAATATCTGTTGAGATCTGTGGCTGCCTCTCTCTCCCCTCTGGCTTTAGCTTCTCTGCGTTTCTGGGCAATTTTCAGAGCTTCTTTGGTCATCCATTTTGGCCATTTTTGCTTTTTTACATTTTGTAGAGACTTCTCGCTTTCTTGCACATAACCTTCTTGATGTTATTCCATAACTCTTCTGGATCTCTGCCATTTGTATCTAAAGGAGCAAATCGATTTTGCATGCAGTCTTTAAATTATAGTGGCATATTCTCAAGGTCATATTTTGCTATATTCATGAGTGGCTTGCTCTTTTTCAACTTTAGCTTGAGTTTGCATACTAGTAGTTGGTGATCTGTACCACAGTCAGTTCCAGGTTTTGTCTTTGTTGTTGTTATAGAGCTTTTCCATTATTGACTTCCACAGATGTAGTCAATTTGATTTTTGTACAATCCATTGGGTGAAGTCCATGTATACAGTCACCACTTGTGTTGCTGAAAGGTGGTGTTTGAGATGAATAGATCATTGGTCTTGCAGAACAATTTTGACTTCTTTGTTGCTAGCTTTTCCGTTCCAATCACCCATGACTATCAGGATATCCTGTTTGCATGTTCTGTCAATTCCAGCTTGTACTTGTTCATAGAACTCAGCAATTTCATTCTCTTCTGCAGCTGTTGTTGGGGAATATACTTGAATTGTAGTTGTGTTGACAGGTATTCCTCAAAGACGAATAGAAATTAAGCGTTCACTGACTGCATTGTATTTCATTACAGTTCTTCCAAGTTTCTTCTTAATTATAAATACACCACCATTTCTTCTTTTTGTCTTTCATTTCCAACATAGTAGACCATGTGATCATCTGATGGAAAGTGCACAATGCCAGTCCATTTCAGTTCGCTGACACCCAACAAATCAAGTTGTACACGTTCCATTTCATTCTTGATCACCTCCAACTTCCCTTGGTTCATGCTTCATACATTCCATGTCCCAATATTTAAGACATCTTGGCAGCTTCTGACTCTCATTTCATGCACAGCTACATCAGCAGTCAGATGTCCTGAGGGCTTTGATCCAATCAAATCATAAATGCTGCCTTTATTCTGAGAAGTCTTCAGCTCCTCCCCAGTAGCCAGTTGACTGCCTTTCGACCTGGGGGTCTCATCTTCCAGCACTACACTGCAATTTCTTTTGTTGTGACTATCTATTGGGTTTTCATGGCAAGATATGGAAGTAGAGTGCCAGACCTTTCTTCCACGCAGTTTAAGTTTAGTGTTGTTGCTGTTGTCACAGAAATGTAATCCTCCGCTGCCAACACTGTCCCAATCTGCTGCTACCCAGATGGGTGGTTTGTCTTGGTCTGGCACGTCAGCTGAGACCTGTCTATCTTGGGAGACCCTGCCAGTAGTTAAACTACCAATAGGTTAGCCCTCAGCATCACTGATGCACACAAGCCCTTACAGCACGACAAGCTGCAAACCAAGTGAGGGGACCAAGCTATATAGTGCCTTGCGAAAGTAAGCACCCCCTTGGTTTTTGTCCTGTTTTGTCACATTACGTACAATCTGAAATGAAAACAGAGGTTCATTTGGATGTTAGGTAATGGACCTAACAATATAGCACAAATTGGTCAAGTGAAATGACAATATACCTTGTATATATATAAAAAAAAGTAAAAACTGAAAAGTTGTGAATGCATATGTATTTATCCCTTTTGCTATGAAACCCCTAAATAAGACTTGGTCCAACCAATTAAGGTCAGAAGTCACATAATTAGTTGATTAGGGTCCACCTGGGTGCAATCACTGTCATATCTGTCACATGATGCCTGTATAAATATACCTGTTCTGAAAGGCCCCCGATTCTGCACACCACTAAGAAAGGAACATGAAGACCAAGAAGCACCCCAAACAGGTCAGAGACAAAGTTGTGGAGAAGTACAGATCAGGGTTGCATTATAAAAAAAATATCACACATTCTGAATATCCCACAGAGCACCATTAAATCCATTATAAAAAAAGAATATGGCATCACTACAAACCTGACAAGGCTGCCCACCAAAACTCACAGACCAGGCAAAGAGGGCATTAATTAGAGATGCTACAAAGACACCAAGGATAACACTGAAGGAGCTGCAAAGATCCACAGCAGAGATGGGAGTATCTGTCCATTGGACCACTTTAAGCAATACACTCCATAGAGTGGGGCTTTATGGAAGAGTGGCCAGAAAAAAGCCATTGCTTACAGAAAGAATAAGAAACCATGTTTGGAGTTTGCACAAGAGCATGTTGCGGACCCTCCAAACACATGGAAAGTGATTCTATGATCAGATGAGATGAAAATTGAACTTTTTGGCCATCATGAGAAACATGTGTGGCACAAACCAAAAACTTCCCATCACCCCGAGAACACCATTCCTATAGTGAAACATGGTGGTGGCAGTATCATTCTGTGGGGATGTTTTTCATTGGCAGGGACAGGAAAACTGGTCAAGATTGAAGGAACAATGGATGGTACTAAAATACAGGGCAATTCTTGAGGAAAAACTGCCAGAGATCTGAGACTGGGATTGAAGGTTCACCTTCCAGCAGGACGACCCTAAACATACTGCTAAAGCTGGTTTAAAGGGAAACATTTAAATGTCTTGGAATGGCCTAATCAAAGACCAAACCTCAATCCAATTGAGAATCTGTGTCATTACTTGAAGACTGCTGTACACCAATGCAACCCATCTCACTTGGAGCTGGAGCAGAGTTGCCTTAAGAAATAGGAGAAAATCACAGTGGCTAGATGTGCTAAGCTAATAGAGACACACTCCAAGAGACTTGCAACTGTAATTGCAGCAAAAGGTGGCTCTACAACATATTGCCTTTGTGGGGTGAATACATATGCACACTCCTGCTTTCATTTTTTTGTCTTAATTATTGTTTGTGTCACAATAAAGGATATTTTGCACCTTCAAAGTGGTAGGCATGTTGTGCAAATCACATGGTGCTAACCCCCAAAACTCCATTTTAATTCTTGTAATGTGACAAAACAGGACAAACACAGAGGGGAGGAATACTTTTGTAATGCATTTTAAGTAAGGGAAAATAACTGAAAACCATAACTAAGCTATATTAAAAGAGAAGAAATGAGAGATTCAGGCATCCCAATGCAATTTAGATGCAAAACATTTTACACAGTTGAATACAGCAGAGATGCAAGATAGATATTCAAAGAGCTCTGAAAATAAAACAGAACAGAGGAGGTCCCATTTGACACCAGCAAAGCAACTCCTGCATATTTAGAGTTAGAAAAGCTTTGTTAAACTTAAAATGTGCCTAATCATTGGATTATGACACTCAAGGCATTCTCCAAATGAGTTATTTTTGCGCATGACAGTCGTAAACCTCACTTCTAAGCTATGGCATGTGGAGTATGATCTCAGTTTCTCAAATTTACTGCTAATGCTCGGCGTAGAACTCACATCGTGCCAAAGAGAGCTTCCTTCTGGAGTTCATAAGATGTAATAGGTAAGGGCAATTTGTTAAGATCTCCTTGGAAATTCTTCTTTATCAAGTCTGTGGCTCGCAATACAAATGGTAAATATTTCTGTATCTTTCTGCCAAATTTTCTTAGTACTTCAGGATCTTCTGCCTCTCCACATAATACACAAAAAGCATAGTTACTCACCTGTAGCAGGTGATCTTCAGGAACAGCAGGAATTTAGTCCTCACGTATGAGTGACATTGGGTACCGACAGAGCCCGCACGGGAAGCTCCCCAACTACTCTTTGGGAACAATCCACAGCACCTGCGCTGCTGCCTTTCCGCTCTTCTGACTCTCCTCAGTTGAGTGTATAGCTGAAGAGAAAGGAGAGTAGAAAGAAGGAGAGCCCTACAACTCCTCGGGGAGGTGGGTGGGTTGTGAGGACTAAATTCCAGATGTTCCCGGAGATCACCCGCTACAGGTGAGCAAATACGCGATCTCCAGGAACAAGCAAGAATGTAGTCCTCACGTATGGGACTATCTAGCTCCCAGATCTTGTGGGGGGTTAGAACTTGGATAGGTTAATTGTCGTTGACTTCCCCGGCACGGAGATCTGGATTGAAGTGGGCGGGGGTAGGAGTTGTCTTATGTTCCAAAGAGATGCCGAATGACCGCTTGGCCAAAGGCTGCATCCTGGCGGGAGTCCTTGACTAAGCAGTAGTGTGCTGTGAAGGTATGGATGGAGGACCATGTAGCAGCTTGGCAGATTTAAGCAATCTGTACTGCACGTAGACTCGCCACCGAGGTGGACATTGCTCAAACGTTGTGTGCACTGACGTGCCCAGTGAAGGATAATCCTGCGTTGTTGTAGCAGAAAGAGATGCAGTCCACTATCCACGATGATAGGGTGTGTTTCGACACTGGAAGTTCTAGATGAGCTTGACCAAAGGAGACAAAAAGTTGGGAAGACTTCCTGATTGACTCTGTTCATTGTAAATAGAAAGCCAAAGCTCTCTTGCAGTCCAGAGTATGCAGAGAGACTTCCTCCTGGGAGGAGTGCGGTCTGGGGAAGAATACTGGAAGGATAACTGATAAGATTGATATGGAAGATGGAGACCACTTTTGGGAGGAAGTGGGGGTGAGTTCACTGAATCACCTTGTCGTGGTATAAACATGTATAGGGGGAGTGGGCCACCAGTGCTTGCAGCTCACTGATGCGTCTGGCTGAAGTCAAGGCTATAAGGAAGAGAACTTTACAAAAGACGTAGCGGAGCTGAGCAGTGGCTAACAGTTCGAAGAGTGGTTTGAGCAGTTGAGCTAAAATGACATGAGATCCCATGCCACTGGGGGTGGGCGGATGGGCAGTTTGCTAAGCAGGAGACCTCTCATGAACTGTACAACCAAAGGATTGGAGGAGATGGGTTTACCATTCACCGGGTCATGGAAAGCAGAGATTGCGCTTAAGTGGACTCTTATCGAGGATGATTTGAGGCCTTGAGAAGAAAGGTGCCAGAGGTATTGGAGTAGGGTCGCAACAGATGTATCTGTGCCACTTTAGTGAATATGCCTTTCTCGTGTAAGGTTTCCTGGAATAGAGGAGAATATTTTTGACCTCCTTGGAGAGAGGAAAATGACACAATGCTAGGCTTTCAGGAGCCATGCTGTTAGGCGAAGGGATCGAAAGTTGGGATGAAGAAGTGTTCCGTTGTTCTGGGAGAGGAGATTCGGTGTAGATCCCAGTGGTACTGATTAAGTTTGAGAATGTTGAAGGAGGAGGGGGAACCAGGGTTGGCGGGCCCAGAAAGGAGCTATGAGAATCGTGTATCCCTTGTCCTCTCGGAGTTTGAGAAGTGTTTTCAGGATCAGGGGCATTGGCAGAAACGCATAGAGAAGCCTGCAATTCCAAGGAATGATGGTGTTGTTGGACAGACTGAGGTTTTTTGGCAGCTTCAAGCAAAAGTGGGGAAGTTTGGCATTGCGCTGCGTAGCAAATAGGTCTATCCACGGAGTTCCCCAGGTTTTGAACAGGTGGTTGGCCACCGTTTGGTCCAGAGACCGTTTATGAGGGTGGAGCTGTCTGCTGAGCTTGTCTGCCAGCAGGTTGTCCTGACCTGGAATGTAGATTGCTCTGAGCAGTATGTGATGCTGAAGGGCTAAGTCCCAGATCTGGCATGCCTCTGTGCAGAGGAGAAGGGAGCCTGTACCCCTTTGTTTATTGATAACAGAACATGGCCACTTGATTGTCCGTTCTTGCAAGGACAGAACTGTTGGCGAGAAGATGCTTGAAAACCTAGAGAGCCCTCAACACAGCTCGAAATTTCAAGAGGTTTATCTGTTGTGCAGACTCATTGGTAGTCCAGTGGCTCTGCGTGGAGAGAGTGTCCAAGTGAGCTCCCCAGCCGAGTTTGGACGCATCCATTGTTAGGATATGTTGAGGCTGGGGGGGGGGGGGGGCGGAATGGCGATACTTTGAGGAGATTTCCGGGGATTGTCTTGGAATGACTGTGCCAATGGGGGTGAGATGGTAATGGACGCATACAGACCTTCGATGGCTTGTGTCCACTGGGTTGACAGAGTCCGCTGTGTCTGGAGCATGTGCAGCCTGGCATTTGGAACTATGCATACTGTGGCGGCCATGTGGCCGCACAGTTGTGGAAAGGATCGTGCTGGAGCAGACTAGCATCACCGCATGGTCTCTGCTAGGAGTATGAGCCTCTGCATATGGTCCTGTGGGAGAAAATCCTTGCATTGGATGGTGTCCAGGATGGCTCCTATGAACTCCAGTCTTTGTGTTGGAATCAGTGGTGATTTTGGAAAGTTGATTTCAAAACCCAGGAACTGAAGGAGGTTTATGGTTTTGTGTTGAGCCGAGGACAGCTCCCCAGGAGAGTCAGACTTTATGAGCCAATTGTCTAAGTAGGGAAAGACGCAGACACAGTTGATGTGAAGATGAGCTGCTATGACAACCATGCACTTTGTGAAGACTCTTGGTGCTGAGGCAAGGCTGAAGGGTAGTACTCTGTATTGATGACGACTCTCCTAGCAGACAAATCGGAGATACTGCCTGTGAGATGGATGTATTAGAATGGGAGTATAGGCCTCTGAGGTCTAGGGAGCAAAGCCAGTCATTTTGTTGCAAGTGAGGGTCCCCAAGGAGATCATTTTGAACTTTTCTTTTATGAGGAACTTGTTGAGATCTCAGAGGTCTAGGATAGACCTGAGGCCTCCTGATTTCTTTGGAATGAGGAAATGGGGAGAGTAGACTACCCTACGATGTTCTTATGGGGAACTAGATGGCCGTTTGAGAGAGGAGCAAGGCGACATCTTGATGTAACAGAGGGTTGAGAGTGTTTTTGGATAGGGCTTGTCCCCTGAAACAATGAGGGGATAGTTCTCTGAAGTTCAGATGGTATCCCTTGTGTACAATGGACAATGTCCATTTCTCTGAAGTTATTGTCCTCCATTGAGAGATGAACCTTGATAGCCTTCCTGGAATAGAAAGGATGGGATTGGCCATGCTCCCCGCATGAGAGTCAAAAGTATGGTGCAGAGGCAGCTGGTTGAGGCTGAGACGCTTGCTTGGTCAACGGTGGCTTTTTGGCTTGCTTAGTTCCCTACTGTTTATGCTGTGGAGGGTAGGCTGGTTGGGAGTAGATTGGGTAGTATCTTCTCTTTTTTGGATAGAAGGCCTTTTTTGTTTGAGCCTTTTTCTTGGAGGGATCAGACGTTTTACGTGACAACCTCGAGGGTGGTGTCATCGGTTTCCAGTTCTCCCGCTTTTTCCCTCCATTCTTACCAAAGAGATTTTCACCTGTACAGGGTTTGTTAGCCAACCTGTCTTATACCCACTGTTCTAGGTCTGATGCCAGGAGCCAAGCCAACTGTCTGACCCCTATGACTATGGAGGATGTTCTATTATTTGATTCAAAGGTGTCAAAAGCAGCTCTGTTGACGAACTTAGAGACATTTTGACTGTGGGTGAGGACTGCCTCAAAAAAAGCAGGGCGCTTCTCTTCAGAGAGGAATGGCAAGAAACCCTCCCAGTCTTTTCTCTACTCTTTGAGGCACATCCCCATATACAGAATGTATGAATTGATTCTGCTGGTGAGCATGGGGGACTGGAAGGTGCGCCTCGCAAAGGAATCAAGGGTTCTTGATTTGCATCCCAGAGGAACTGAGGCATGTTTTTTGGCACCTTTTATGCGACACATTCCCAATTCTACCATAATGGAGTGGTGTGGGAGTTGCTGCTTCTGGAAGCCAGGGCACTCGGGAACCCGGTACATGGTATCGAGACGTCGACTGATGGGAGCGACGGATAACAGTGTTTCCCACATTCGAAGCATCAGGTTGTGAAGTATGCGGTGCACCGGTAAGATGGTAGCTTCTTTCGGTGCAGTGGGATATTGCAATATCTTGAGTTCTTCCTCTCTGGGCTCTAGCTCCAGCTTCGGCTCCAAAGCAGCAGGAATGGAGAGACCCGCCACCATGTCCTTGGATAAACTCCTGGAAAGACCTATCTTTTGGCAGGGATTTCCTTCTGGTACTGGCCTGTGGCGGTGAAGGTTCGGAGATAACATCTCTGAGGTCATCAGAGTCTAGGCATCTGTGATCAGAGTTGGAGGATTCAGAGTCAGATCCTGGAGAGTATCGCCGGTGTTTGGAGTAATGGCGTCAGTCAATGTCTTCCGGTTCCCCACGGTGCATGGAAGAGGATGGATCTGCCGGAGGCAATGGTGCATGCATCAACAGTGTTATCAGTACTGAGGAAGGTCTGGGCATCAGCGAGAACACTAGCATCGGTGACGGTACTGGCAATGGTGAAAATCGACACCGAGGTTGATGGCGGCACCGACATCTGCATCGAGCCGGCTTGTGCTCCTGTCATCGGTGCCGATGTAAGCTGCACTGACATCGGGGCCAATGATGGTAGGTGCACTGAGGCTGCTAGGGTGCGTTCCAGAGTTAGCATTGTGTTAGGGAGGAGTGGCTCAGTGGTTGGGACAGGTTACCTCAGGCCGGGGTTCAGTTCCTGCATGGGGACAAGCAACCTCAGGCCGGAGGGACAGGGGTCTCTAGTCCCATGGCCACTTCCTTGTGGCCTTGGGCAAGCCACTTAACCCTCCATTGCCTCAGGTACACTTAGATTGTGGGGACAAGGGAATAAAAAGTACCTGTTAGTATACATGTAAACCGCACTGATTCTAAAGAGCGTGGTAGAAAAAAAAAAAAATTGATGCAACGTCGTCTCCATTTCCTGGTCATTGGATGGAGCAGGGTCAGCCGCCATCGGACCTGGGCCTGGCGTCGGAGGTTCTGCGGAGGTGGGTGCTCCGGGTATCTCTCAACTCCCCACTGAGGTTTTCGAGGAGTCCTCCCACTGGGGATGCCTTGACTGGTTACTGGAACCAGATGATGTGTAAGTCATTGTGGTGTTAAGTGTGGCTGTTTGAACAATTGATTTTGCAGTTTACCAGGTCTTGGAGTAGTGATGTTAATTGTTTGAGCCAAAAGTTGGTTACTCCATCTGAGCCAGGGCTCTTCCAGTTTGGGGTTCATTTTAACCTGCTTTCTGTTTTACTGTTAAGCCATTCCATAGGTTTGATGTTTGCTTTTTCTAAATGCTCCTGTATGCAAGGTAACCATTCTGCTTCTTGATTGTGCTCTATAGGGTTCTCATATAGTTTTCTCCAGAAGCTTTCTGTTTCGGCTTTGGTTGGTGGTGCTTTTACCATATGAATGCTCTTTCCCGATTTCCTGTAGGATTGTTTTGTGTTGTCTCTAAATGTGAACGGGCTTATTATCCTACTTGTCCTCTGAGAACTACGATTTACATTAATGAGATTGAGGGAGTCATTACTCAATGCGAGATCTACTGTCCAGACTCAGGATGCACATGTAGCCGATTCAAGTCTGTAGCCTATGAACTTTAGCCAAGAAATGTCACTACAATAGTTGGGCTATGTGGAAGGTTATACAACAGGAAAAATATCCAGGTAGTTTTAAGGTGGAATTTTACTTACTTGATAATTTCCTTTCCTGGAGTCCTGGTTAGACCACTTCAGACCAGTGGGCTGCATCCCCTTGTCAGCAGACTATGGAAACAAAAAAACAACCAGAAGCTTCCAGTGACATCATCACTGGTACTTATGCCTGTGCAGGTAGGGACACACGTCACTGCTACAACTACTACTGATCATTTGTATAGCGCTACAAGGCGTACACAGCACTGTACAGAAACATGTATAAGATGGCCCCTGCTCATCAGAGCTTACAATCTACTCAAGACAGACAGCACAACAGCTAAGGACAAGGATAAATCTAGGAGAATGGTAAGGAAACACATAGAAGACTAAGCGGATCAGGATTCAAAAGCGGCCTCGAAGAGGTAAGTTTTCAGCCTGGATTGAACAGGCCAGAGATGAAGCCTGACGTACAGACTCAGGTAGTTTGTTCCAGGCATAAGGAGCAGCAAGGTGGAAGGATCGAAATCTAGAGATGGCAGCTGAAGAAAAGGGCACAGATAAAAGTGATCTGCCAGAAGAGCGGAGTTCCCGAGGAGGGATGTAGGGAGAGAGAGGAAAAGTAGTAAGGAGCAGCAGAATATGAGTGCACTTCAGGGTCAGTAGTAGAAGTTTGAACTTCAGTATTAGTAACCAAGCATATGTTAAAAGTCAGCAATATAAATACATCTCCTTGAGGACAGTGCAGCAAGTAAGGATCAAAACACTAGAACTATGTACAGGATATCTGCCATGACCATAACCTGCCAAGACAGCAGAGCACAGTAGGTTGGGTCTTGGACTGGTCTAGTAGGATACCAGGAAGGGAAATTATCAGGTAAGTAAAATTTCACCTTCCAGATTGTTCTGTTAGACCATCCTAACCAGTGGGATTGTTCTGTTAGACCATCCTAACTGCAGTGGGTGGGAAGAAGATACAGCTGCCTGAAATTTCTGCAACAAAAGCTGCTTGACAAAGTTAATGTAATGACAAAGTTGTGTAATCAAACTCTGGAATTTGTTACCGGAGGATGTAGTAAAAGCTATTAGAGTAGCTGGGTTTAAAAAAAATTTGGACAAGTTCCTGGAGGAAAGGTTCATAAACCATTATTAAAAAGGGACCCAGGATATCACTGCTTGACCCAATACAAGCATTGTGGAACCTGTGTCTTTTGGGGAAACTGCTAGGTACTTATGACCTAGATTGGCCACTGTTGGAAACAGGATGCTGGGCTTGATGGATCTTGGTCTGACCCAGTATGGCATATCTTATGTTCTTAGAGAGTTTTGAAACACCTTGTTACAATGTAAATAGTTGAGTTCAATGGAGGAGTTGAATGTAAACCACCTTCATTTAAGGAAAAGGTGGTATATAAATACTGTTAAATAAATAAAATAAATAAATTAGAGGGAAGATCACAATGCTACTTAACAAATGTCAACTGGGATTACAGAACCCTCCTCTGCTCAAGATGAAGCCTGTGCATGGATGGAGTGAGCCTTTAATTCCTCCAGAACAGTCTCGGTTCATAAAAGCCTCTTATCTAGTGAAGGTAGCCTTAGAGGCCACTTGACTTTTACGCAGCCCAGCGTAAAGCAGGAACAACCTGTCAGACCTGCGGAAAAAATTGACAACCTTTAGGTATCTAAGTACCCTTCGTACATCGACCAAGTGCAGGTCCCTGTCTGTCCCCTTATACTGCTCAGTGATGACCACCTGGTTTCCATGAAAAACACACACATCTGCGGAGGTCAAATAAAGATCTCTACAAGACAGCCTGCAACTCTGAAATGTAATGTGCCAAACAGACTGCAACTAGAAAGACTTTGAGGAAAAGATCCTTTAGTCTGTTTCAGAGGCTTGAAAAATCAGGCCCAAGTTCTAAGGTGGAATAACTGACTCACTTGGAGGATGTAAATGCCGCACCCTTTGAAGCGTCTGGGTGTGAAGTTATAAAACACCTGGCTACCAGTCCTCGAAAACATACCAAGGCCACTACCCGTACCCACAAAGAATTCCGAGCCAATCCTTTGACAAACCCCTCCTGAAGGAAGGAAAGCAAGGAGCCAGACATGTCTGACACCAGTCCTCAAAAAGACAACAGACCCTCTACACTGTCATCCCCAACATGCCACCAGCAAAATTCTTCAGCAAACTTCTGCAAAAGACATGGAATTCAAATAGCACACAGCAGTTTAAATGCAAAGCTTAAAGCATCAATTCTACTTATCTCAAAGCTTCACTCCCAATTTCTTCAAACATCGTCGTCTGTGATCAAAGAGAACCCCTGATGGAGCCTTTTTTAAGGAGAAACAAGGATCTTTATTGGGTTAATGTATGAAGTATGGGCGACGATGTTTGAAGAAACTGGGAGTGAAGCTTTGAGATAAGTAGAATTGATGCTTTAAGCTTTGCATTTAAACGGCTGTGTGCTATTTGAATACCTTATGTTGGGGATGATAGTATGTAGAGATGAAGCATTGATAACTTATTGCGTGTAGAACATTAGCTCTTCTATATAAATGATAATAAACAAAAAAGTACTTTTTCTGTGAGAAATAATTTGATGAATAGTTTCACTGTTTAATGAAGGGAGTTTTCTGAGACCGGTGATGTGTGACGTCATATTCCCCTATGGTGATTAAGTTTGCCACATAGTGGGAGGTTGTGAGTTATCCTGAGGTCTCTTGTTGTGGTTGACCATTCAGCCAAGGCTCTCTAAGAACTGAACCATTTGGGCTATCACTTTGTGTGCTTTGGACCGGGATATGGCCCAAATAAGCCAATCGCTGAGATAAGCATGTATGCACACGCCCTCTCACCACAGAATTGCAGCTGAGACCATCATGATACTGAAGATGGTCCTGGGAGAAGTAACGATACTGAAGGATAGGGCACAGAATTGAAAGTGTGCACTGAGAATAGCGGAGTACCGAAATGCTGCTGATCCTCCTGGATAGCTTGAATGACCGATTCCACCCAGAAACAAGACACCTTCAGAGAAGTATTGACACCCTTCATATCCAAGATTAGCCAGAAGGTTCAGTATTTTCCTTGTGCCCATTCCTCCTGCCCAAAGGGGCAAATGGCCTGGAGTAGCACCAGCCTTTCCAAAGTGGACTAGAGAGCAACCTTTTTTGGCCTCTGAACCACAGAGAGACCACAAAGATGTCCAAAATAGGCTCTCTGACTTTAGGACATAATCATGTTGAATGATATCAAACACCCAGCCATCAGCAGTGAATCAGGTCCACTGCTGATGAAGGAGGTGGAGGCGGCTGCCCACTGGAGACAACCCGAAATACACCATCTTCCCATCATTGTGCTAAATGAGAAGTGGGGGCTGTGGGCTCTTGGGGAGAGAGTCACATGGCCTATAAGTACTACAAAAGGACAGAGGTTTGACTCGAGATCTAGGAAAGGATTTTGATGGCTTCTCCGCCTACACTGCCGAGAGTTCCGGAAATGTGGGCAGGAAAAGTGGGAAGGGGTAGGCAGGCACCTCTATGACTTCCTCGGTCTATCATCTGGGAGATGTTGTGGCTTGGACTCCCCCAATTTGAGATCTTCCCTGAAGAGGAGCTTCCCCATAAAAGCCAGTTTGGACAGACAGGTTTTAAGGCAGTGTCTGCGGCCCAGTGTTGGAGCCAAAGCCACCGCCACCACCGCAATGTCCTTGTATGCTAAGCAAACATGATCAGATAGGGTATCCACTAGAAGACTGCAGCAGACTTCAGCCAAGCTGAATTGGAGTTCTCTGGGAGAGGCTGATAAGGGTGTCAGACCACCACAAATTGCTACCTGCAGAATAAGCAGTGATGCGGAGAACAAGGTCTTCAGGAGAATCTCCATCTTGCGATCCTGTTGGTCCCTAAGGATGGCTTCTCCTTCCACCAGTATGGTACTACGATGAGTTACCACCATGTGCACATCCACCCTTAGAAAGCACAATCATTCACTTATCCATGTCCACCTGAGGCAGTGCATAAAGCTTGCTCATAACCTTGACCCTGCTTCGGGGGGGGGGGGGGTGTTTGGAGAATCCCACTCCAAACACCATACTCCAAAAGGACTTCTGGAGAGCCCATAAACCCCTTGCAGGATAGGGTCCTCCCTGTGGCTTCTTGCCTTCAGCGGGCACATTGGCTAACTGAAGCAAAGCTGCAACCTGAGAGATTAGTACTGCTAATTCTTCCTTCTTGAAGAGGCAAATAATCTGAGAATCTTCTTGCTCTTCTTCCAGAGGAGATCACTTATTTTATTTATTTATTTATTTATTACAGTTTCTTATATACCGCGCTATTTAGAATCAGCGCGGTTTACATCATAACAAAACGACCATAACGAAAAACTGTCAGGTTTTACATTGAACAGGAGTACAAACATGGATAACTGGGTTAACTATATACTTACCCTCCCTCCAGACTGGTCTTTCCTCCAGAGCCGACCTCTGAGTTATCGTCCTGGTCGGACAGAATAGGTAAACATGGCTTGGAGTGGTCTCCAAAGCCTCCAGATGGTTCCTGCTGCCAAGCCAGTCTCCGTGATGAAGTGGGGCTGGCTCCTGAGCAGCCTTAACTAGGGCCAGCATTGCCCTGCTAAAAGGTCCATGCTTGTTGGATGAACTTGAAAAAATATCTTGTGGAAAGAGTCCAGTATCCCTGGAAACTGGCATTCCCACAGCTCCCCCATCTGCGCCTGGGGCAGGAAGCATGGGGGAGACTGCCTAAGATTGAGGGCCACATGAATAGGGGATATGGTGGCTGCTTCCATGCTAAATGCAGCATGGAGGAAGAAAAGCTCTGAATCTGATTGTGCCCTCATAAGGGCTAAGGGATCCACCTCCAATGGCCTCCTGGGATCCAATGCGCACAAAACTTTCATATCCCTGCCCTGATGTGTGCCACATGCAAGGCAGCATCTTTTTCCAAGGCAGCGTCTTTTCTGGGTCAACATGCAACTCAGGAGAAGGGTGGCCTAGCCATGTGGCAAGCCCAAAGCATGTAGTGGTGGCAGTAATAAAGTTCAGCTTCTCTAGCAAGCCATGGCAGTAAGCCAGACCATGTCCAACACAAAATGTTCTGATACTGCACAGACAATAGACCCTCCTCTGCCAGGTGGGCTTGAGCCGCAGCACCCTTGTGAAGAGAGACTCTCATCCACTCTGGAAGGTCCTGCTCGAGTGAGACTGAGATTTTCTGTAGAGCGCAGCAGGCCATGGATCACAGCTGCGGTCCAGGAGAGTCCCCTTTGCTGCCCGGTAGTGTCCTATGCTCGTGCAAGCAGAGGTAAGAGGCAGGCAGCACTCGAGTCCCAGCCAAGGATGTCACCGCTACATATTTACTCCAAGGGAATGCAGTGCAGAAAATCACATTGAGCTCCAAGTTGTGCAGCAACTCAAAACCCTCTGTTAGCAGAAGAGGTGTTTATGCTGTCTTGGCTATTTGTTTGTTTTTTTAATTTAAAAGAGGCAGCCGGGGTAGGGCAGAGAGAGAGAGGGGGGGAGGGTGGGCTTGAAAAGAAAATAAAGGAATTAAAGAAGTGCTGCAACTAGGAGTGGGTCGCCAGGAGTCAGGACTGACTCGAAGGCACACATTGCATTTTTTTTTTGCAACTAGGAGGCTGTTGCAAAGTCCAGGGGACTTGAGCTGGCTCAGGCCTCGGGGTTCAACTATAAATTCCCAGGAGATGTCCGCTGACCGGCTCCACTGAGAAGGTACCCTTCGAAATGGCTTCTCAGGAGCTACAAAAGGAATTCCAAGTCCGAGCTGCACCAGTTTGGCAACCACCATCTGCTGGAAACAGAGAAATACTGAAATGTGCCCCCAGCTGTACCGGCACAAGTACCATTGTCGTCGTCACTGGAAGCTTCTCGTTATTTCTCTGTCTCGATCGTCTGCTGGCAGCGGGGCTCATCCCACTAGTCTAGAAGGACAATCTGGAAACGCAAGCTCATTGTTCTGCAGTCCAGTTAAAGAAATAAAAATACAGCATGCTAATGAAAGGCCAAAAGAACAGAGAAAACATATTGCATCTCTTTTCATAAACCACTAATATACAACTAGTAGTTGCCAAAGATTTTAAAGATTTAATAGGAGACATAACACTATTCGAGTATTCAGTTTAAAAAAAAAAAGGGGGGGGCAGGGTAATTATACATGCATTTTAACAGGTCATAGAAATTATTTCAAATGTGTAACCTGAACCCCAAAGTTTATTAGAAAATGCCTCAGGCCAGCCCAGTGGTACTGCTGCACGCTACCCTGGCTCTTTACCTTAGCTTCCACTCCCCTAGATTGATCAGGGGTTGCTGGAAAGGCTACGTTCAAATCTCCTAGGGTGCTCAACAGCCTAAATGCTTCGGACACGAAAGCAGCTGTTCTAAACTAATTTAAGGCTGCTGAACACAGAAATCATAATGAAAATGGCTGATTAGGTCTAGTTGCTAAGATATATGCTATTAATTAGTCATTAGGGGCCATTAACTGTGTATTATGCAACATTTGTGTGAGATTGCGTAATCTCTACTTGCAACCAATAGAAATATCTGTCCAAAACCAGATGATGCAATCAGTATTTAAATTTGCATCTCTTGACAGTATAAATCTTAAGGTGTATTAGTCACAGAAAAATTAAAAATTAATTATTTTGCATTATTTTATCAATCACAGCATATTCGGCGATGCATCATACTTGTGTTAATAATGCAGATAATTTCTGCTATATTTGTGGTGAAGTGACTTTTATATCACAAAAATGGAATATGACTGTGGCGGTTAAGAAAGCCTACAACTTATATTTTGGCTGCAGAATAGGAGATCAGGATAAGAGCTGGGCGCCACACATATGCTGCAATACATGTGCAACAAATCTCAGGCAATGGATGAATGGGAAAAGGCAATCAATGCCTTTTGCAGTTCCAATGATCTGGAGACAGCCCACGGATCATGTCAGCAATTGCTACTTCTGCATAGTTCCTCCAATTCAGAAAGGCATATCCAGAAAGAGTAAGTGGACAGTGCAATATCCAAACATTCCATCTGCAATACGCCCAGTGCCTCATGGAGAAGGGTTGCTGATTCCCAAAATGTCAGAATCATTATCATTAGAATCAAGTGAGGAAGAGGAAGAAGTTTGTAGTCATGAACCGTCAACCTCACGTGACCCAGAGTTTCTTCTGGCCACTGCTAATGAGCCACACCTCATAACGCAAGGTTAACTGAACCACCTTGTCAGGGATTTGGATCTCCCGAAAAATAAACTGAGCTTTTGTGTTCCAGACTACAGCAGTGGAATCTTCTGGCTGGTAACGGTCAAATTTCCTTTTTTCCGGGACCGTCAGAAAGACGGTGTCATTCTTTTTCAAAGAAGGTGATCTTGCTGCATGCAACAACGTAAAAGGTTTAATGGCAGCTCTCAATATCAATTACAATGCAGATGATTGGAGGCTCTTCATTGATTCATCCAAAGCAAGTCTTAAAGCTGTATTGCTGCATAATGGTAACTTGCTACCATCAATTCCTATTGGCCATGCAGCTTTTATGAAAAAGACTTATGACAATATGAAACAACTTTTGAAATGTATAAACTGTGATCAACATCTATGGTCAATTTGTGGTGACTTCAAAGTGGTCGCCCTCTTGCTTGGTCTTCAGGGTGGATACACCAAGTACTGCTGCTTCCTGTGTGAATGGGATAGTCATGCTAGAGATTGTCATTTCGTCAAAAGGGACTGGCCACTCCGTCAGTCACTGGATCCTGGAAGCAAAAATGTTCTGTTTCCAGTACTTGTAGACAGCAACAAGATTTTGATGCCTTCCTTGCACATCAAGTTGGGACTAATGAAAAACTTTGTCAAGGCGATGGATAAAACTAAACCTGCTTTCAGGTATCGTAGTAGTAAATTTCCTAGACTTGAGTGATGCCAAAGTTAAGGAAGGAGTTTTTGTTGGCCCTCAGATTCGTGCACTTCTTCAAGATGATGAATTTCTTCGTTTATTGCGTGGAAAGAAAAAGGCTGCATGGATAGCATTTGAATCAATGACACAAAATTTTCTTGGAAACAACAAAGCAAATAATTACCAAGAGATTCTTCAAGATCTTCTCAAGGCATACAAAAACCTTGGTTGCAACATGTCCTTAAAGATTCATTTTCTACATTCTCATCTAGATTTTTTCCCACAAAATTGCGGAGCAGTAAGTGATGAACATGGAGAACGATTTCACCAAGACATTGCAGCCATGGAAAAGAGGTATCAGGGTAAATGGTGTCCATCAATGCTTGCAAACTATTTCTGGACAGTGACAAGAGATATTCCATTGCTTCAGTACAAGAAACAGATCAGGAAGAGACGTGAAGCCACTGAATGAGAACAAAAATTGCTAGAATGTACTTACAAATGTTCTTAATGAAAGTTAAATTGCAGACATAATTACTCCTGTTTCTTCTAAGTACGTTTATGAACTTTATTTTATAAAAACATGCTTGTTACTGTGCAACGTTTCATTTGTAACAAGATTTTGATTTACATCTAAGGATTTAGGCTCGATTTTCACCATACATAGTGGTAAAATGTACATTCTTCAACATATCATAGAAACAGGAGCTAATTGACCAATTTCACTATCATATTTGAATTCAGCGTATCAAATTTATTAAGAAATAGCACATTTAATTTCTGAAGCAAACAATTTTTGAAAATTTGTAAAACAGCAGCTCTGCAAGGTTAACAAATAGAAGCTGAATTTAGGACCCATGATATCAGGGTTCTGGAGGGAACCACATTCTATGGCCTGGCTGGGGACTGTTCACTGCCAATGATTTGTGAATGAATGGCATCAGATCCCTGCCTTTGCTCTGCGTGGGAAGTCTAAAAGGATAACGAAGCAACAATTCCTTGCCAAGATCACTGAAAAGGCAGTGCAGCAACAACTTCAAGACCACATAGATGACACCAACGCATTGGACATCCACCAATATGGTTTCCGACAACATCATGGTGTCGAAACCATCCTATTAGCCCTGATGGACAAACTTCTAATAGGTCTTGAGAACAGAACCAAAATGTTCATGCTCATATTCATAGATATATCTGCCGCTTTCGACACAGTGCATCATCACACTCTCTTGAAAAGACTCGATGCATTAGGCATTAGAGGAATCCCCCTGAAATGGTTCGCCTCATACATTACAGACCGTATGCAGCAAGTTCACTTTGGCGATGAAACAGCAACGCCATTCCCACAAACTCAAGGCATCCCGCAGGGCTCAGCACTATCTTCGCTCCTGTTCAACCTTTATCTGAGACCAGCCTGTGAAATCTTCAAGAACAACGACATCAGTTACCATATATATGCTGATGACATTATGCTCTATACCCAATTGGATGTAGATCACCCAAACATCAGCCAGCTCGAGAAATGCCTTGACGAGCTACAAACCTGGTTGCGACGCAACAATATGTCCATAAATCACAAGAAAACTGAAGTGATGTGCATATCCAGGAAAACGGACTTCAACCCACCACCAACAATAACCATGAACGGCAATGTATACGCAACAAAAAAAGAAATTAAATACCTTGGAGTGACGCTGGACTGCAACTTAAAGATGGAGAAGCATCTTAGAATTACAAATCGGGTCATTTTCCATAAGTTAAGAACTTTGCAACCTCTCCGTTCTATCTTAGATCATGCGGACTTCCGCACCGTAGCGCAAGCCCTCATCATTCCTCACATAGACTATTGCAACGCCATACTTCAGGGGCTCCCTAAAAAGACCATCAGTATCCTCCAGTTGGCGCAGAATGTGGCAGCTAGAATCATAACGGGAACAAGACTAAAGGATCACATCACACCTACTTTAATTGACCTGCATTGGCTCCCAATCAGTGCCCGAATACAGTATAAAATCATAGTTACCACATTCAAGCTCCTCCATAACATTGCGCCCTCTTACCTCAGCTCACTTGTGTCAGCCCAAACAAATAACAGGAGCAGACGTTCCCCGAGCCTCAACACCCTGCTGGTCCCCGGCCGCATGAGGCACGTCAATGTCCAGACCAGCAACCGAGCATTCTCGTTCATAGCACCTCAACTCTGGAACAAGCTACCAGTAGATCTAAGAGCGTGCAGTGACTTAATGGTCTTCAGAAAACAACTCAAGACATACCTATTCCAGTCACACTTCAACACTGCATAATCTCAATGCTCTCGGCTCATTGAATCCACAAAGCAAATTGTATGAATCATGTCAGCAATGAGATCGCCACCAATAGACTCACTGATGTGTGAATATGTATCTGCTTGTGTAAATTGTAACTTCTTTTGTAAATACTAATTGTAACTATTCCTTTCTCAATGTGTCTAAACCTTATCCCTGTGTGCTGTGAACTATACTTTTCCCACTAATCATACTGTGTGCTGTGAACTGTACCTCTTCCACTAATCATCCTGTGTATTGTAAATTATGGCCAGTACAGCCACTCTTTTTCTGTGTTGGAATACCGCTGCTGATCGCTGGAAGTAGCGGGATATAAGTGTACACTAAATAAATAAAAATAAATAAATAAATAAACTGTTGGGTCAAAAAGTGGTTTCAAAGTGTCCTGCTACAGAAACACATTTAAAACTGTGTCACAAAAAGAATTCAAAACTATACAGCATCTTAACAAAAGGTGATATTCTGATTTTAGTTAGCACTGACTAAATTTGTTTAAATCATTTTCACATCAATTTAGTAAACTCACAAAGGAAACAAAGGACATACTTTAATTATATTAGCACCTCCTTTTTCACAGCCAATATGGTATTTCTTTTCAGGAGTTTGGAATGCCAGCAATTCTTTAGTCACACCAAGATGCCCTTCCAAAATTGTCTCTTCCACACCAGTTTCGCCTGTTCTTTTTACCTCATCCTACCAAAGAAAAGGAAATCAACACGATCATAGGTAGGTTTTTTTAAAAATAAGCTACAATAACTTCTTAGATTTAAGCTTAAGTATCAGCACAAAGTTACTAAGCTTTATGACTTGCCTTTATCCTTTTGAGCCAGTCAATTTCATTATTCAGTAGAACCTCTGCATTGGGCATATTGATGCTACTGTTGTAAGCATAGTTAAGCAGGTGTCTTAACAATGTGAAATAGTCTCCTGCATGTTTGGCTCTTTCTCTAGCAGTGCTCTACAACAAAAATGTGCAAGTTGAGGTATATATCACAGAACAAGACATTCAAATAAAAATGCTCTAAACCAGGGGTTCTCGACCCAGTCCTTGGGGCACACCTAGCCAGTCAGGTTTTCAGGATAACCACAATGAATACAGACAAAAACAGGAGCAAGTAGTCAGGTAGATAACTGGATCAAAAGCTTTATTGAAACATGTTTTATGTGTTTTGTTTATTATCTTACCATTTTTCATATTTTTGGTTGTTTTATTAGTTATTACTGTATTTATTATGGTTAAATTAGACTTACCTGCTAATTGTAGTTCCTGGAGGAACTCCAGTCTAGTCCTGGAATCCTTGGGGTTCTCAAACTCTACCAACAGCTTTGGAGACTGAGAAACTTTAGTGCTGCGGTGTCACTGGTACATAAGTGCTGGCACCACCTCCTTTCACCAGTTAACCTATTGACAAAGCAGACTCACCAGAGCAACAAGTAGATAAACCACATAACAAAAACTAACTTAGCTCCCCTCAAGCAACTATTTACATGAGATTATATATTTATTTATTTATTTCAACTTCTTATATACCGCACTCTGACATCAGCGCGGTTTACAGATAACATAAAGAGACCAGAATAACAGGCTGTTTGGTATTACATATAACAGGAGTATCAACTTGGATAACATGGGAGAACTATTTACATGGAGTATATAATCTATTAACTAGATCACATGCTCGAACTATTTACATAAAGTTAGCAGGAATGCTTGGAACAAGGAGAGAGACTGTGGATTGTATTAGGGTGGGGCTATTATGTTACGCTTCATGTGGGGTAGTATTTGATGAAAAGGTGCAGTTTAAGGGCCTTTCTGAACTGGGTTAGGTCGGTTATGGCGCGGAGATCAGGTGGGAGAGAATTCCAGCATTTTGTCATAAGGTAGTGTTGAGAACGGTTCCTTCATTCTTGCCCAAGGTAGTTTCGGATTTTCAAATCAACCAGGTGGTGTCCTTGCCAGTTTTTACTTCCAAAACGAAGGTTCAGGCTGAGAGGCAGTTACACATCGCTTGGATATCAAGCGGGCATTGCGGAAGTATTTAGCAAGGACGGCTGGTTTTCGTAAATTGGACAGATTGTTTGTTCTCTTCGCAGGGGCTCGGCGAGGAGAAGCGGCCTCTAAGGGTTCGATTGCTCGATGGTTGAAGGAAGCGATAGCGTCGGCATATCTATTACAGGGCCGTTTGGTTCCAGACGGTTTGAGAGCTCACTCTACTAGAGCACAAGCCACGTCCTGGGCGGAGAATAGCCTGGTGCCGGTGTAGGAGATTTGCAGGGCGGCAACGTGATCGTCATTACACTCCTTTGTTAAGCATTACCGTCTGGATGTGCAGGCGGATAGAGATGTCTGTTTTGGATCTGCGGTGCTTCAGGCGGGGGTAGCAGGACCCTCCCGTTGATTGTTTTCACTGCTCTGTTACATCCCCAAGGATTCCGGGACAAGACTGGAGGGACGATCAGGAAGATTAAATTAGACTTACCTGCTAATTGTAGTTCCTGGAGGAACTCCAGTCTAGTCCCGGTTCCCACCCGGAGTGGTAGACCTGGGGGAGCCTGAAGCCGAAGCGCAGTTACAGGTAAGCCGGGTGATCTTCTAGACTGTACTTTTCAGTTTCGATTAGGGGGTTATGCCCAACGCGTGGGAGGCCTGTCCTTCTGCTTAAGGGGAGGGAGGACCTCATGGCATAACCGCTATGTCTTTATCTATCTATCTATCTATATCTATATCTATATCTATATATATATATACACCTTATCCTCTGAGAAGGAGAGAAACGGCTTCCTACAGGACAGCGCCTGCAACTCCGACACCCGCCGTGCAGACGCAATAGCCACCAAAAACACCACCTTTAGAGTCAGGTCTTTCAACACTGCCTTCTCTAAGGGCTCAAAAGGCGCCCTACCCAGCGCCTCTAAGACCAAGGGGAGATCCCAGGACGGAACCGACCTCCTACGCGGTGGCCGCAACAAAAACACCGCTCTCAAAAAACGCTTCACATCTGTATGGCAACCTAGGGAAGTGCCCAGCACCTTACCTCTGTAACAGGACAACGCCGCCAACTGCACCTTCAACGATGACGCCGCTAATCCCTTCTGAAACCTGTCCTGTAAGAAAGCCAGCACCTGCGGCAATGACGCTCTTAAAGACCGGAACTGTCTCTCCGCACACCAAGCCTCAAAAACATGCCACACTCTAACGTATGCCAGGGACGTTGACCTCCGTTGCGCCTTCAGAAGCATTGCGACCACCGCCTCCAAATAACCTTTCGCTCTCAACCGAGCCCGTTCAATAGCCAAGCCGTAAGCGAGAACCGATCCACCTGAGGCATGCACAGGGGTCCTTGAGTTAAAAGATCCTGTCGAATCGGAAGTTTCCAGGGCCCCTCCACTACGAGACACACTAGATTGGCGTACCCCGGCCTACGCGGCCAATCTGGGGCAATAAGAATCACTTTCCCTCTGTGACACTCGATGCGCTGAAGCACTCTCCCTATCAGCACCCACGGAGGAAAAACATACAGAAGCTGGTCCTGCGGCCAAGGCCCTCCAACATTCTTTCTCGTCTTCTGCTGAAAAACCGCTCGACCTGAGCGGACTGAAAGGACACCATGAGATCCATCACCGGAGTCCCCCAGCGATGCACCACCAAGTTGAAGACCTCCGGATGAAGAACCCACTCCCCCGGATCTACCTTCACGCGACTAAAGAAGTCGGCCTGCACATTGTCCACCCCCGCGATGTGTGCCACCGACAGGGCCAGTAGATTCTGCTCCGCCCATTCGAGCAAGCCGTCCGCCTCTGTTTCCAGTGCCACACTGCTGGTGCCACCCTGTTGATTTATATAAGCTACTGCAGTCGCATTGTCCGAGAATACCCGAACCGCTGTCGAGACAAGAAAGGACCGAAACTCCTGCAACGCCAACACCACCGCTCTCAACTCCAGTCTGTTTATGGACCAAGACCTCTCCTGAACGGACCACTGCCCTTGCGCTATCCGGCCTTGGCAATGAGCCCCCCAGCCCTGCAAACTGGCATCCGTCGTCAGCAAAATCCACTCCGGCGCTTCCAACGACATGCCCTTTTCAAGGTTCTCCGGAGTTAACCACCACTGCAGGGCTTGCCGAGTCTGAGGTGGACAAATCAATTTCCGTGACAGGGAATCCTTTTGATGGGACCAGCGCCTCAGCAATGCTCTCTTCAACGGCCGCATGTGGGCTCTTGCCCACGGAACTAACTCCAGCGTCGCCGCCATAGTCCCCAACATTCGAAGGTACTCCCAAGCGGTGGGACTCCGCACGCCAAGAAACTGACATAATAGCCGCCGTAGAGCCATCCCTCGCTGTCTCGGGAGAAAAACGCGCCCGACCCTCGTGTCGAAAGGGGCGCCCAGATATTCCAGCTCTTGAGTCGGTTGCAACTTGCTCTTTGCTACGTTGACCACCCAACCTAAGCTCCGCAGCCTCTCCAGCACTTTGGCCGTGGCTGATATACTCTCTTCTCGTGACTTTGCCCGGATCAGCCAATCGTCCAGATATGGGTGTACCATTACACCGTCCTTTCGCAAGGCAGCGGCCACCACCACCATCACCTTGGTAAATGTTTGTGGTGCAGTTGCCAGGCCAAAGGGCAGTGCCTGAAACTGAAAATGACCCATCGGAACCGCAAACCTGAGGAACTTCTGATGCTCTTGCCTTATCGGAATATGCAGGTACGCCTCCGACAGGTCGAGAGACGTCAAAAACTCCCCTTTTCTTACCGCGACAATTACCGACCTGAGGGTTTCCATACGAAAATGGGCTATTCAGAGACAGCGATTCACTCTTTTTAAATCCAGAATGGGACGCCAAGTTCCTTCCTTCTTCGGGACTACAAAGTAAATGGAGTATCGACCGTCTCCTAATTGGTCTACTGGAACCGGTACAATGGCCTTGAGCGCTAGCAGCCGCTGAACCATTTCCTGCACCGCCCTGCACTTTGCTCGTGCCTTGCACGGGGACTGAACGAAGGCCTCAGGTATGGGCCTCTGCAGCTCTAATGCATAACCCTCTCGAATCACCTCCAACACCCACCGATCGGATGTGAGCTGGACCCAGGCAGGGTAAAATTCCCGCAAACGATCTCCCACGGGAACCAACCCCACCTGGGCCCGTCTGACTTCATTGGGGCTTTTCGAAGGAAGAGGAGGAAGCCATCTGCGAAAAACCTCTGCTCGCCCCTCGAAACCCCCGAAACCCTTGGTTCCGAGAAGGGAAATGCCCTCGCTGGCCCTGGTTAAACCCTCGAGTTGCGAAAACGGCGAAAATCACATTGCTGCTGCTGCCCCCGAAAGCCAAGGCCTGTACGACCCTGCTTCTGCTTGTCCTCGGGCAACCGGCCTCCCTTGGACTCTCCTAAATCTTTCACCAACCTTTTTAAGTCCTCTCCAAACAGTAGCTTGCCCCTGAAGGGTAACTTACTCAACCTAGCCTTGGAAGAATCGTCCGCTGCCCAATTCCGGAGCCAAAGGCATCGTCGCCCCGCTACTACTGAAGCCATACTCTTCGCCAATCCCCGGATGAGATCATAGTGAAGATCAGCCAAATATGCCGCTCCGGACTCTAACCTGGATGCCCCCTCGGACTCCTCCACCGAGCTCTCACCCTGAATCCGCTGCGCCCACCGCAAACAGGCCCTGGCTACCCAGGCCCTGCAAACAGACGCCTGTAAAGATAACGCATTCGCTTCAAAAACTTGCTTCAGCAAAGTTTCCACCTTCCGGTCCTGCGCATCCTTAAGCGCGGCCGCACCTTCCACCGGAATGGTGGCCTTCTTAGTCACCGCAGAAACTGCCGCATCAACTTTTGGAGCCTTAAACAGCTCCCTATCCTGGATCCATCAGCGGGTAAAGATGGGACATCACTCTAGACCCCTTGGGCACCGCCTCAGGCATATCCCATTCCTCCTGGATCATCTCCTTAAAAACTCTATGCAACGGGAATGCCCTCTGCGTTTTACGGAAAGCCTGTAGCAACGGATCCTCTAGGGAGGCATCCTCCGCTGGCCCTGCCGTTGGCATATTCAGAGTTTTAAGAGACTCCGAAATGAGAGCCTGAAGCTCCTCCCTACGGAATACCCTAACTACTCTTGCCTGATCTTCCTGTTCCTTAACCTCACCTTCTTCTAAGTCCTCATCCAGGCCCTCATCCATGTCCACCTCCTCTGCTCACAAATCCTCTGACAGAACAGACTGAAGCAAACCATCTCTGTCCACTTTGGCCTTTTTCGCCATAATACAGGAGCCGTCCCCCGGATAAGGGGAAGCAGCTCTCTTTCCCCTAGAGCTCTCCCCTGAAGGCCCCCCCAGTGGTGACTCCTGGGCAGAGCTCAATGCTATCTGAATTAAAGTAAAAAAATCAGAGGAAAAAATAGCTGCCAGACTGCTCGAACCCGGCAGCTTTGGTTGCAGAGAGTCCTGGACTGACAAATCTGTGGCCAGAGACTCAGGAAGGGGCAGAGGGACAACAACCGGCTCCATCCGCTCCATAGAGGACTCTTTCTCTTCTGCCCCTACCTCTGTAGGCATCTCTCCTGCACTGGCCTCACGACTACAGCCCTTACAGACACAGTCAGGAGTCACGGAACTTTTCCTGGTCCCACAGAGAAGACACAACTGCTTGGCTGGCATGCTTCCCGCCAGAAAGAAAAACTGCCTTTTTTTTTTTACTTAAGAAACTGAGAGACCGTGGTGTACAGCGAAACCCAGGAGGAAAGTTACCACCACCGCGGCCTCCGGAGTCTTCCCTGGGCCCTAGCAGGACACACTGCCGCCCTGCGAACTTTCCCGCATTCAACGCACGTGGCGCGGCCTAGCTCTAACGACAATGCTGCTTGCCGCCAAAAACGGGCTGTCTGCCGTACTAGTTTTCCACTCACCTTTACAGCAAAATACCACAATCTGAGCTCAGCTACTGCCCCGGAGCCTCAGAAGCGCTGTAAAACGCCAGCACTGCGATCCGACTGCTCCCGCAGCACCGATCGCGCTGACAGCAGACCGGGCGGCTCAAGCGCTAGCAGACAGAACTTTTGCGCGCTGAGTCCAGCCCGTCGGGAATCTCGCCAGCAGACCACCGGCTCTTGCAAGGAGGCGGGGGAAGGGCTCCCGTACCAAACAGGAGTCCCCTGCCGTCTCCCTCAAACTCAGCAACCTTCAATTAAACAAGGGGAAAGAGCACCTCAGGGCAGGACCGACTAACCGCCCCCCTATGAGGAAGCCAATTAACCCCGAATCCTTCAAACTGCCTGTATACTTTCAGTCAGTAAATTAATTTTTTTTTTTTTGTCTGCCTAATTGTTCCTCAAGTGAGCCCTAAAACCCCTGGGCTCACACCCTCACAGCTGCTTTGGAGACTGATAACTGGTGAAAGGAGGTGGTGCCAGCACTTATGTACCAGTGACATCACAGCACTAAAGTTTCTCAGTCTCCAAAGCTGCTGGTAGAGGTTGAGAACCCCAAGGATTCCGGGACTAGACTGGAGGGACGATCAGGAATATATTTATTATTTTATCATATTTATTGTTTATTACAAATTATTTTTTTTAGTGCCAATTACCCCCAAAGAAGGCAAGTACCAAAACACGTCCGTGTCGGGTTTTAGCTGTATTGTATTGTATTTAACAGCTTTTTTTATACTGCTTTATCGTTTCAGTCAAAGAGGTTTACATCGTAACTTAAACTTGGTAACGTACATTAAACAGGGGCATTGATAACTTGGATTTTTCTGAGGCAATGGAGGCAAATGGAGGGTTAAGTGACTTGCCCAAGGCCACAAGGAGTGCTAGTGGGAATTAAACCCTGAATAAAGTTTTTGATCCAGCTATCTACCTGACTACTCGCTCCTGTTTTGGTCTCTTGAGCTTTTGCAAGTGCCCATATTCTGCTTTCGTGTTGAACTATAATGAATATGCATGTGATAGATTTGGATGCACTGCCTATATGCATGCAAATCTCTCTCATGTTATCCTGAAAACCTGACTGGTTAGGTGAATCCCAAGGAATGGGTTGAGAACCCCTGCTCTGAACTAACAGAAATATATCAATCTACATACTTTGTAGGTCTTAATTTTTTGCTTTTATAGACTGCTTTTCCTACATCTACTTTAAGTGATTATTTTTATTAGCATTCAATGCAAAATTAATTTGTAGTCCTTTATAAACAAGTCTTAAAATATAAGAATATTTAAAAAACAAAACAAAAAAAATTTACCCCCAACACAGTGAATAGCAAAGTAATGAAGAAGAGCAGAGGCCGGTGTCCCATGCAACATCTTGTAGCCATAAGGAAGAACTGTTCTTGGGCCATTTGTCGAACAAGTCTGAAAAAATGTAAAAATAAACTATTTTTTAATATTTGCTTATATCAATTAGCAAAAGCCTCCAATATCTTATCATGGCACAAAAATAGGAAGAGAAGGAAAAGAAAGGGGATGAAAAATGGAGACCAAGGAAAAAGCAAGAATGGAAGATAGCATTTTTGATGGACATGAAAATAAGGCTAGGCTAGGGCTTGATCAGTAATGACTGCTGTGTACTTCCTCACTGAGCATCCCGAGCTGGATTCCTGGATTGTGTCTTCTGCAGCTGGGGATAAGGATCGTGCATGCATGCGCGCGTGTGTGTGTGTGTGTGTGTGGGGGGGGGGGGGGGGTCGTCATTACTAAGGTGACGCTTGATGGCTGGATTTACAGCCCATGACAAATTTCCTGAAGGTGCCCTGATGCTTGGCTCCCAACCTCAGAACCACTGCTACATAACCATATTGAAACAAGGGGGACAATGTATTAAAATAAGGAAAATGCATTGGTAGCTGTAAATGACAGTTCTTAGTGCCAAAATTCAGACATTAGCTCTGACTAAGCCAGATGAAAAATTAGAAAGTAGGAAAGTAAAGCCCCTTACCTGTAACACGTTCTCTGTAGGCAGCAGGATAAATCTGACCCACATACCCATCCACATTATCAAAGAGGTGACACCTAAGCTCTGTATTAGACTTGGGTGAATTCATGAGGTACCAGCAGTACAAGAAGCCTCACACCAATTACGTCACTGAAAGAAGCATCTGACAAGACAGCCCAGTTCTAGATCTTTGGTCTCTCTTTGCAGAGGACCTAAGAACCATAAAACGGTTACCGGGCTATCTGCCTGGATGAAGATCCTGTTTCCAAACAGCATTCTGGTGAAGTTTCTGAGAGCACTGAAAACTGCTCTTAGTTGTAAGAAGGTTGATTTGATATGGTTTTCCTCTTTGTCCAGGTTTCTTGGGTGTGATGGGATAATGCATGTGCACCAATTCCATCTTAGATGCATCGATGGTTAATACAACTTGATTCTGAAGCTGATTTAACTAGTCCTTAAATCAGGTTATTGTGTATCTTCCACCATTGAAGGGTGTGAAAAACCCAGCTGTTCATCTTTTTTTGATAACAAAATGGTTGGGCCATCTGGTTCCATTGAACTTTGGCACCTACAGAGATTGATGCATGTGGAGACATGCATAAGAAATGACATCAGCTGTGGCTGTTGCATGGCCAAGCAACACCATGAGGGTGCAAGCTGAGGGACCTTGTTCTCTGATGTGGGGGAAAGCTTCTTCTATTTGGGTATTTATTAAGGTTCCACTATACTAGACTTATTGTGATGGTACAAATTCCAGAAATTGTAATACTTGAATTGCCATCTAAGAGCTCGCTTGGGCTTCCTCAAGAGAAGAACCCTTCAACAACAGATCATCCAGGTAGGAAAAAATCAGATTCCTTTTCTTGAAGGTAGACAACAACCACTGCAAAGTATTTTGTGAAAATTCTTTTTGGCTCCTGAGAGTGAAAGAAAGGGGACCCTCTATTGATAGTGAACACCATACATCATTTTTATTTATTTAAAAGATATGTTAATGTCCTCCTTGGTCTCAAATCAGATCATCCAAAGTAGTTTACAAAATAAAATATACATAAATCACAATTAGTATAAACAAAACCATAAGCAATATCATACATGACAACAAATACTCCATCACATTATTAAACAGAAAGACAAAAAATGAAAACCAAAACTAAATAGCAGTAAAGCATAGTTACTCACCTGTAACAGGTGATCTCCGGGAACAGCAGGAATTTAGTCTTCACATATGGGTATCGTCGGTACCGACTGAGCCTGCGCGGGAACGCTCCCCAGCATCCAATTACAAAGCTTTTGGGAGCATCCCACAGCGCCTGCGTGCAGCCTTACCGCCTTTCCCAACTGCCTCTCTCCAGTTGAGTTTTAAAGCTGAGACAAAGAGAGAGAGAGAGGGAAAGAGAAAGAGATACAACTCCTAGGGGAGGTGGGTGGGTTGTGAAGACTAATTCCTGCTGTTCCCGGAGATCACCTGTTACAGGTGAGTAACTATGCTATCTCCAGGAACAAGCAGGAATGTAGTCTTCACATATGGGGATCCCTAGCTTTAGATGCCAGGGAGAAACCCCAGAAGTTGTGTGTCCCTGAGAAAGGGCTTCACTTCCCCCCATGGATCTCTGGCATCCAACCAGGGATGGTGGGTAGGAGTTGATTAGGTATGGAACAGGTGTTGGAGAACAGCCTGACCAAACAAGGCATCCCGGCGGGAGTCCTTGTCCAAGCAGTAATGGGCTGTGAAGGTATGAACAGAGGCCCAGGTGGCTGCTCGACAGATATCGTCGATAGACACAGAGTGTAGATGAGTCATTGAAGCTGCCATGGCTCTCACATTGTGAGCTGTGACATGGCCCTCCAGAGGAAGATTCTTACTCTGATAGGCAAAGGAAATACACTGAGCAATCCAGTTTGACAGTGTTCTCTTGGAGACTGGAAGTACCAAATGAGAAGGATCAAAAGCAACAAAGAGTTGAGAGGACTTTCTATGTTGCTGTGTTCTTTGTAAGTAAAAGGCTAGAGTTCTTTTACAGTCCAAAGTATGAAGATTCCTTTCTGCATTTGATGCATGAGGCCTTGGAAAGAACACAGGTAGGTAGACCGCTTGGTTTAGATGAAAAGGTGAGACCACCTTTGGCATAAAGTGTGGATGAGTCCTAAGGACTACCTTGTCATGATGGAACCTTGTAGAAGGTGGATCAGCCACTAGTGCTTGCAACTCACTGATGTGACGTGCTGATGTGATTGCAATGAGAAAGATAACCTTCCAAGAAAGGAATTTCAATGAGGTAGTAGCTAAGGGTTCGAAAGGTGGCTTCATGAGCTGACCAAGAACCAAGTTTAAGTCCCATGCCACAGATGGTGGCTTAATGGGAGGCTTAGTTAGCAGAAGGCCTCATAAATCTTGCTATAAGAGGATGGGAGGAAATAGGTTGTCCATTTAGAGGCTTGAAAGAAGCTGCAATAGCACTCAAATGAACTCTCACTGAGTTAGTCTTAAGTCCTGCATTTGATAAATGAAGGAGATACTCCAGTAATGATTCCAGAGGTAACGCAAGGGGGTTAAGACCCTTCTGCGAACACCATATTGTAAACCTTTTCCACTTGAAAGCATAAGAGCGTCTTGTGGAAGGCTTCCAGGAAGCATAAAGGATATCCTTTACTTGCTGAGGGAGGTTAAGACCATGGAGATCTAGGCCTTCAGCAACCAAGCCCTGGTATGCAGAAACTGGGGATTGGGATGCCATAACATTCCATTCTCCTGAGATAGAAGATCTGGAGCAGACCCTAACTCCAGGGAGGGAGCTTGAGAGAGATGTAGAAGCAAAGGGTACCACACTTGCCGAGGCCAATGTGAAGCTATGAGAATCATACGGCCTCTGTCTCTCTGAAGCTTGAATAGGGTCCTGGGAATTAGGGGAATAGGTGGAAAGGCATAAAGGAAGTCTTGGCCCCAGTGAAGGAGGAAAGCATCATTGGCCTGAGAGTCCTGAGCCGGGATTCTGGAACAGAACCGGGGAAGTTTGGCATTCAACGGACTTGCAAAGAGGTCTATGTCCGGGGTTCCCCAAATTTGAAAAATCTTGGTCACCTGGTCTACATGTAGAGACCATTCGTGTGGAAGCAGAACTCCACCGAGTCTCTCTGCCCAAGAGTTTTGTATGCCTGGAAGATACACTGCCAGGAGATGAATCTGATGCTCTCTGGCGAGGGCCCACAGTCGCAAAGCTTCATTGCAAAGCGAAAGAGAGCCTGTTCCTCCCTGCTTGTTCACGTAGAACATGGCTACTTGGGTGTCCGTGTGAATAAGGACTGTCTTACAGCTGAGCAGAGTGTGGAACACTCGAAGAGCAAGGAAGATTGCTCTGAGCTCCAAGAGATTGATATGTAGATGAGTCTCCTGTGGAGTCCAAGTGCCTTGGGTGGAGAGGTCTTGCAGATGAGCTCCCCAACCCATTGGTGAAGCATCTGTTGTGAGAGTTGCCTGGGGTAAGGGTTGCTGAAATGGGTACCCCAGCAACAGGTTGTGAGTAGACTGCCACCATTGGAGGGACAAAATAGCAAACACAAATCACCTTATTTTGTCCCTCCAATGGTGGCAGTCTACTCACAACCTGTTGCTGGGGTACCCATTTCAGCAACCCTTACCCCAGGCAACTCTCACAACAGATGCTTTGTAATTGGACGCTGGGGAGCATTCCCGCGCAGGCTCCGTCGGTACCGACGATACCCATATGTGAAGACTACATTCCTGCTTGTTCCTGGAGATCTTTATATACCAACAAAGATATAATTACAATGCAAAGAAGAAGTACTCTACAGAGCACAATCAGGGAAGAGCCATGTATTATTCTGCTTTTGAAAACTGTTATTCTTTTGCCCGATTCAAACAGTAGTTTATTCCCACAGAGTTGGTGTCGGCACAGAAAATGACACTTGCCAAACCTCTCACTGCACTGTGCCACATGTAGAGAGAAGTCCACAGACCGGCTCATCTCCCAGACAGCAGAACATATTTGGAGCCCCCCAGGCACATTGGTCTCTATGCAGCACTCCCACACAGATCTGCACCCTCTGTGAGGCATCACCACTCGGCAACACCATTCCTAAAGCTTCTCACTGCTCCTAAGCAGGACTGCGCCTAAGGGTCCTTAGCATGAACCGCAATATGCGCACTGCCTGGCACAGACTTATTGACTGACAACTGACCATCAGGAAGCAAATATTCTGCTAACAATCTACGGCAACATTATCACAGGAAGTAAGCATCATCACCCCATCATCCAATAATCCCTAGAGCACTAACCAAAATCAGAGAGTCTACTATCACGCTCCAAATGCTGCCCTGCTCATTAAAATGATTATCCTTAATTAAGAAGGCCACCAGAGATACAGTACTTGAATCCCACTTTATAAGTTATCTCCCACAGCTGAACTATTGTACACTGATTTGAACTATCAAAACAAACTTACTATAAATTAATCCTGCTTTCATTAGCCATCTTAAGTGTTTTATATATATATATCTATATATATCTATGGGGCCCCTTGCCCAGGCAACAGCCTATGGGCTTAGGGCTGCACTTGTTAGTCCTTTAATTAAGGAGTTTTTCCTCACCCAGAGCCGGGGCTGCTGGGATTTGTAGTTGTGTTGTTCAGAAAACAAGTAGTGTGGAGACCGAGGGTTTACAAGGCAAAACACAGGAATTTTATTTCTTTTCCAAAAGAGCATTAAGGCTCAACGCAAACTAACAGGATTTTCTCTCCAAACAATAATCCATAGGCATTTATACCAACCAAAACAATGTAACTGCTTTTAGTAGCTTTTTAACATAGGTCGTTGTTTCCAAACGATTCAGCAATCAAACATGGTTTTCTCCTTTCTTCAAACACAAAAGAAATATCCTCTCTTCAGCAAACAGGGTTCTTAGCATTCCTGGCTAAACACAATTCTCCCTGTTTTCACACTGCCTTTTAGGACATTCAGGTTATAAACCTCTCTCTCTTATCCAAGAACTTTTATTCTGCCTTCTGGCATAGAGAACAGTCCATTACTGAATCTTCAGAGCTTTCATCAGATTCATAAGTCTATCTGCATTTCCTCAGGACCTGTGTCTGGTAAATCTGGCTCTAAACCAGCATAAGAAACTTCAGGCTTAATATTCTCTAAAAGTTCCAGAACCTTTCTCCACTGAGGCTTTTCCCTATGCAAAGGGTTTCCACGAGGAACGTGGAGATTCTTCTCTTGCATCAAACGGCACAATGCCTCTAACTGGCTCACAGCACTTTTGGCTACACTTTTATTCACGCACCTTTTTGGAAGTTGCAGCTCTTTAGCTGGTTCAGGAACAGTTGTCACTGCAGCCTGACCCTTGTCAGCACTTCTCTCTGACGCAGCTCTCCTAGTTTTAAAAGCAATTGCAGTTTCCTTGCAATCCTGGCTTTCTTTCTGACTAGGGCTTTCACCTCTGAGAATCCCCCGGAAGTCTCCACCATTCTCCTCCACAGTTAACTCTCTGGGCCTTTCTCTGGTGCTTCTCTCACCACTGAATGCTCCAGCGTGCTGCTTCCCTGTCTCTCCCTTTCCAGGGTGTTGCTTCGTGTGCTGCCTTCTCTCAAACTGAGACTCTCTTCCCATGGTGCTGCCCTTCTCAGACTGAGTCTCTCTTCCCGTGGTGCTGCCCTTCTCAGACTGAGTCTGACTTCCTTCTGTTTCCCTGGGTTTATAAGAGTGTCTCTGAAATACCGTGCACTGCCCTTCCCCCAGGTGTCTCATTAGTTTCCAAGCCTGCCCTTAGATTAGCAGAGCTTGGGTGTGTCCTGTCCTCAGTAGCTGCGTTTTTTTTTCCTTGCCTGCACTTTGAGAGCTACTGATTCCTTGCCTGTCTCTTTCTTTAAAGGTAAATGTCTGATTTTCTCCCAATTCCATGGGCTCAACCATACTCTCATCACAATATATATATATATATATATATATATATATATACACACATACACACACACATCTATACTTATATCTATCAATCACACACTCTAAATCCCAAAAGCCCAGGCATCCTTCCAGTTATTCACACATGCACAAAAAGCGCAGTTACCTATAACAGGTGATCTCCAGGAACAGCAGGAATCAGTCTTCACATATGGGCAACATCAACATCGAATGAGCCCCATGCGGGAACACACTCCAGCATCCAATAGGAATGCTTTTGGGAACATCCCTCAACACATACATGCCTGCCTGCTTTCCCAACAGTTCTCCTTGGTCAGGTATATACCATAAGAAAAACCCTGTAGGAAAATCAAAAAGGAAATACAAAAAGAAAATTAGTCCCATCCATAACTCTGAGGAGGCTGGCCATTTGTGAAGACTGATTCCTGATGTTCTCGGAGATCACCTTTTACAGGCGAGTATCTATGCTATCTTCAGGAACAAGCAGGAATGAAGTCTTCACATATGGAACTCCACAGCTCTCGACTACCCTTTAGGCCCGTATAAGCCCGAGCCCAGAGGGAGGGAACCGGAAGCTGCAGGATGGTAAAGCAGGGATCTGTCAGCCCCTCGGGCACACTTTCCAGGCAGTCGGCCAAGGATGGTGTAAGGAGGTGTAGTTAAACTCCAAAAAGGTGTTGTAAGATGTCTTGGTCAAATTGGGCATCTCGAGCAATCTTTGTCAAGACAGTAATGGGCTGCTTGGCAAATCTCTGAAATGGAGACAGAGCATAGGCTGGCAACTGGTGGAAATAGCTTGGACATTGTGGACAGTGACATGCATTTAGCAATCCAGTTGGAAAGGGTCCGTTTAGATACAAGGAGACCCAGATGACTAGGGTCAAAGGAGACAAAACGTTGTAAGGATTTACAATGACCTTTAGTTCTTTCAAGATAGAAAGTGAAAGCTCTTTTGCAATCTAACGTATATAACGAGACTTCTGCCCGAGAAGAATGAGGTCTCGGAAAAAAGATTGGAAGAGAAATTGATTAAGGTGGAAAGGAGAAACCACCTTTGGTAGGAACTTAAAGTAGTCCTCTGGAATCCTATCATGGTGGAAGCGAGTGTAGGGAGCGTAGGCCATGAGAGCTTGCAACTCACTAACCCGACAGGCAAAAGTGAGAGCAATCAGAAAAATTATTTTCCAAGTAAGGAATTTTAGTGAAGCTGTAGTCAGTGCCTCAAAAGGGGGTTTGAGCAGTTGTGCTAGGACAATGTTGAGGTCCCACGCTACAGGAGGATGGCGGAGTGATGATTTTTTTAAGAGAAGGCCGTGCATAAAACGCATCACAAGTGGATGTGAATAAATTGGATGATCTGTAATTGGGCAGTGAGAGGCAGAGATTGCACTTAGATGGACTCTCACCAAATTAGTTTTTAGCCCAGACGTGGAGAGATGAAGGAGATATTGAAGCAAGTTCTCCATGGGACAAGAAAAGGGATTGAGAGTTCTCTGGGAACACCAGAGTGAAAACCTATGCGTATGTAAGTCTAGTAGAATCTTTTCTGGAAGCGAGTAGTATCTCCGTTACCTCCTCTGGGACATGTAGATGAGACAAGATGAAGCATTCAGCAGCCACACTGACAACTTGAACGTTTTCAGGTTTGGGTGCAGAGGCATCCCTTGGTTCTGTGAGAGAATATTGGGGGCACACCCCAGATGGAGAGGTTGTTCTTGCGTCAGTTGAAGGAGTAGGGGAAGCAAAGGCTGACATGGCCAGAAAAGGACAATGAGAATCATCCTCCCTCTGTCTAATTGCAACGCTGACACTAGAGGACGTGGAAGGAATACGTAGAGCAAACCTTGGCCCCAGTGAAGCAGGAAAGGATCTGAAGTCTCGCTCTGTGGCGATGGGATCCTTGAACAAACGAGGGAATTGTGAATTCGCTAAAGTGGCAAAAAGGTCGATACTGGGTGTTCCCCACAGAAAGAACAAACATTGCGTCACCTCTCCATGAAACATCCACTCGTGTGGGTGAAGAATACGGCTGAGTTTGTTGGCCAGCTGATTCTGCTCCCCGGGAGATAAACAGCTAGGAGAAGAATCTGATGAGCTACTGCGAAAGTCCAAATACGGTCTGCCTCTTTGCAGAGAAGGTGAGATCCGGTAATACCCTGTTTGTTGATGTAGACCACGGTGACCTGGTTGTCAGTCTGAATGAGTATTGTCCATCCCGTAAGTGGGGGACAAAAGATGAGAAGGGCACTGGCAATTGCTTTGAGTTCCAACAGATTGCTGTGATAAGCTGCTTCTCATGGAGTCCACTCCCCCTGTGTGATGAGATCGTGGAAATGGGCTCCTCAGCCTTTCTTGGACACATCGGTAATTAGAGTACACTGTGGTGTAGACTGTTGAAAAGATAACCTGACAAGAAGGTTCTGGGCGGTGCACTACCAATTGAAGGAGGTCGCAAACTGATGCAAGATGGTGATGTCTTTGAGGTGACCTGTGGACTATGTCCACTGATCTGAGAGGGTCCACTGCCCTGGCCGTATGTGGAGACGGGCATATGAAACAACATGAATGCCACATGACCCAGAAGACATAGCATATCTCTTGCAGTTACATTTGTTTGTTGTTGGCAGAAAATAAAACAAAAGATATAATGCCTCTATATTGTTCCATGGTGAGACCGCACCTTGAATATTGTGTGCAATTCTGGTCGCCGTATCTTAAAAAGGATATAGCGTTATTAGAAAAGGTTCAGAGAAGAGCCAACAAAATGGTAAAGGGGATGGAAGGATACTCCTATGAAGAAAGGCTAAAAAGGTTAGGGCTCTTTAACCTGGAAAAGAGACGGCTGAGGGGAGATATGATAGAAGTCTATAAATTAATGAACGGAGTAGAACGGGTAAACGTAGATAGATTGTTTACGTTATCAGAATATAGAAAGACTAGGGGACATGCAATGAAGCTACAGGGTAAACTATTTAAGACTAATAAAAGAAAATATTTTTTCACTCAACGTGTAATCAAACTCTGGAATCTGTTACCGGAGGATGTAGTAAGGGCTGTTAGTATAGCTGGGTTTAAAAAGGTTTGGACAAGTTCCTGGAGGAAAGGTCCATAAACCACTATTAAAAAGGGACCCAGGATATCAATGCTTGACCCAGTACAAGCATTGTGGAACCTGTGTCTTTTGGGGATATTGCTAGGTACGTATGACCTAGATTGGCCACTGTTGGAAACAGGATACTGGGCTTGATGGACCTCGGTCTGACCCAGTATGGCATGTCTTATGTTCTTATGACTGGTTATAGCCTGGAGGGAGCAGTCAAAAACTAGCTGAAGGTTATGGTTGTGAAGCTGGCTGGGGCTTCACAGTTTTTGGTTTTCTGGGCTGACAAGGTCCTTGTTTCTAGTGAGGCTGTTGAGCCTGGTAGGAAGAATAAGAAGGATAGGAAGGGTAAAACTTCCTCTTTTTGGGATAAAAAGGTTTCTTGACTGAGGCCTGTTTCTTAGCAGGATCAACTGTTTTCCTGGATAATCTCTTCATAGTGAGATCATCGGTCTCTATTTCTCCAGTTTTCTCATGCCACCCTTTCCCAAAAAGGCTCTCTCCATTAAAAGAGATATTCGCCAGCTTGTTTTTAACCCATTGTTCAAAATCAGAGGCCTGCAACCAAGCTGTTCGTCTTGCCGCAATGCAGGCTACTACTGCTTGTGGCTTCAAATGCATCAAAAGCTGCTCTGGTCAGAAATTTTGTTATTCTGAGGATGAGACACCAGGGTCTGCTTGTCGGTTGGGATACATCTCTTAAGAACATACTCATGTAGAGGATGTAAGAGTTAATTCTGAAACCCAGCATGATAGCCTGAAAAGCTTTCCAGCCAAAAGCATAGAGTGCTTTGGATTCACTGCCCAGGGGAACCAATGAGTGGTTTTTGGAGCTCTTAATCTTCCCTCATGGCTGACTCCACCACCACAGAATGGTGTGGCAATTATGGCTTCTGAAATCCTGGGGAATGAGGAATTCTATATCGAGCATCCAACCTTCTGCTAATAGATGGAACTTTTAGTGGTGTTTCCCACATCTTGAGCATCAAGTTCTGAAGGATATTATGGATGGGAAGTGTAGCAGCCTCTTTAGGTGCTGAGGGATATTTATTTTATTTTTTATTTAACTGTATTTATATCCCGCTTTTCACCGGGTCAAAGCGGTTTAACAAAAAAAAGGGGGGGGGGGACAGCAATCAATTCTTAGGGTGGGGGACTGTCACCGGGGAGGCCAACATTAATGATCTAGATATTGAAGAAAGTCAAGTTCCTCAGCCCTCTGTTCCAATTCCGTGGTCACCGATATTGAGAGATCTGCAGCCATGCTCTTGATGAAATTCTGGAAGAACATGTTCTCGGGGGGAGACAGATGCCTCTTGAGTGTTGGAGATGGATCCGAGAGAATATCCCGGAGTGGCTCGGAATAGAGGGATTCTGCATTGGAGACCGAAAAATTGGTACTAGAACACGGCAGAAAGTCAAAGTAGTGACTGTCAGTGCAGTGGTATCGACGATGCTGTGACGTTGACATTGAAGCTCGATGCTGATGATGTGTGGGATTGGAATCCGATGCTGCCAAGTGCACTGGGGTAGGTTGAGGCTCCGTGCATGTCTGTGCCTGCGCCCTGCACAATGTCTCCGAAGCTCCCAATGCAGTGAGTCTGTACTGGAGCAGTAGAACCCAAGGGCCTCGAAGGCCCTGGCACCTCGGATACCAGAATCGTGGTCAGACTCCATTCGATGGCTTGGACTCACTCATCAGGGGAGACTGGGATTGGCTGGATGGAATTGGGCATGGAGCCCTGTACCACCATTCCAAAACAAAGTATCAGAAGCTCCGTCAAGGACAAGGTTCTGGGAGTATCCCCAAGCCCCTCCCGAGGCTTTGAAGGAAGACTCCTCCCACCGGGGCTGTTTGACTGGCTGGCCTATCTCTGGGTCTCCTGAAACAGAGCGCAGATGTTGATGGCGAGTATCGGTGTCCAACGCTGAGGTATTTGATACCTTTCCTGCAGGTGAAGCAGACCGAGGCTTCTTGCTAGGTTTGGACCACGTGACAACTGCGACGGAATAGAGGCCCCCCCAAAGAGTGTGCTGAAGCGGCCGAGTCTGGCTGAAGCAGCTTTATCCTTTGCTATTCTCAGTTCTTAAGGCCACATGGTGTCATCAGTTTACACTGTGCACAAGAGGAGACATCGTGGTCGGGGCCCAAACATTTCAAAAACCAGTCATAGTGGTCAGTTGCCAAAATAGTACTGCAGCTTTTAGTACATTTTTTGAAACCATCCGTCGTGGAAAAAATGATGGAGGCAAAATCAAATTGGGCAATGGCAGCCAAAATGTGAATAAAGAAAAACAAATGAAAAATAATAAACGAAGAAAAGAAAAGTACCGGAACGATGCAGTATCATTACCGAAGCAGGAAGGCAAGCACAGAGTACTGAAAGGCACTGAAATAATTTTTAGAAGCATTCTTTCACAGCAGGGTTAGGACAAGGTTCTGTGGAAAAAAGACAACTGAGGAGAACTGTTGGGAAGGCAGGCAATCATGCGTGCAGGGATGCTGGGGAGTGTTCCCGTGTGGGGGCTCAGTTGATGCCAACATCACCCATATGTGAAGACTACATTCCTGCTTGTTCCTGGAGACTGAAATGCTCACCCCCACTTGCAGACCAAAGAACAAAGGACCCTTTGCCCTACTCAGAATCAAGCTAAAAGAATCAACATCATCCATTCACAATGAACTAGTGAATCATCACTCTCCCTTGAAATTTATTTATTTATTTGAACAGTTTTTTTTATACCGCCCCTTCCAGCGATCAGGGGCGGTTTACATGGAACTATAACTTGAAGATACATGGAAAATCTTTAATTACATAATTGGAACTAGGAATTTAGTTGAAACAAGAACTATATACATACCAGTATACACTTATGCATAGGCATAGTGATAGCTGGATCTCTTAGATATTTACAATAAGATACAACTGGGGAATAGGGTAGGTTTAAGATATTTGGGTGGCAGAAGGGAGGTTAGATGTATTGGATGTGGTGTTGGTGGAGGGTGTATTATAATATTTTGAGAATAGAAGGGTTTTTAATTTCTTGTGGAACAGAAACAGAAAAAAGACCACATGGCCTATCTAGTCTGTCCTTCCATATCAACAACTACAACAGTCCCCTTTTTCCTTTAGAGATCCTCTGTGTTTGTCCCATGCTTTTTTGAGTTCAGATACTGTCATCTCTACCACCTCCACTGGGAGACTATTCCATGGATCCACCACTCTTTCCGTAAAGAAATATTTCCACATATCACTGCTAAATCTATCCCCTTTCACCCTCATCCCATGTCCCCTCTTAGCAGAACTTGTTTTCAATCGAAAGAGGCTCATCCCCTGTGCATTTATGCCACAGAGGTATTTAAATGTCTCAATCATATCACCTTTATCCCGCCTTTCCTCTAAGGAGCACATATCAAGATCCTTAAGTCTGTCCTCATGTGCTTTATAATGAAGACCACTAACCATTTTAATAGCCACCCTCTGTACTGACTCCATCCTGTTTATATCCTTTTGAAGGTGCGGTCTCCAGTATTGCACACAAATTAAGGCTTGACGTTTTAAATTTAACTAGGCCTATGAGAGAAGTCCAGTCTGCACAGATGCCTACCACCATCTGCTGAAGATTGAGAATACTAGTCTGATGAGAGGTCCACTGGGCTCTTATACTATGACATCATCAGAACTTAGCATGCTCAGTCTCCATCTGCTGGTGGTGGGACATAATCCATTGGTCTGGACTGGAGGGACGATAATGAATACATTATCATCATTTAACTGCTAATTTATGAATGAATAAATATAAATAAGAAACTTGCCTTCTGGTGCAGAGATCAGGATGATGCTAACAGTACACTATCTCTAAATGAGGTCGCACCAAAGACTTATACAGAGGCACTATCACCTCCTTTTTTCTGCTAGCCATTCCTCTCCGTATGCACCCAAGCAACCTTCTAGCTTTTGCTGTCACCTTATCTACCTGTTTAGTTACTTTAAGATCATCAGATACAATCATGCCTAGGTCCCGCTCTTCTTTGGTGGACAAAAGTACTTCACCCCCTATACTATATTCCTCCCTTGGATTGCTGCAGCCCAAATCTATGACCTTACATTTTTTAACATTAAATCCCAGCTGCCAAATTCTAGACCATTCTTCAAGCTTAGCTAGATCCCTCCTCATGTTATCTACACCTTCCTGGGTGTCTACTCTATTGCAGATTTTGGTATCATCCGCAAAGAGGCAAACCTTACCCGATAGCTATTCCGCTATATCACTAACAAAGATGTTAAAAAGAATCGGACCAAGGACAGATCCCTGGGGCACACCACTGTTAACTTCCTTCTCCTCAGAACGAGCTCCATTTACCTGTACTCTTTGTCGCCTCCCACTCAACCAGGTTTTTGATTGCTCTGAGTTGGTTGGGTAGAACGTTCCAGAGTGTGGGGGCTGTAAATCTGAACACTCTACTGCTTGTAAACTGTTTAGTTTTGCATATAGAGGATGGCATTTCCAGTATGTTTTGTGTGGTTTTCCTCCTGTGGCTGTTGTCTGTTTGTGATTGTATTAGGGTGGATAGGTAGGAGGGGGAGATATCATTGTGCAATTTGAAAGCAGTGATTATTTGCTTATACTTTATTCTGGAGGCTATTGGAAGCCAGTGGAGGATGTATAGGATAGGAGTAATGTGGTCAGTTAGGTTAGCCTTGGTTATTATCCAGGCAGAGATGTTTTGGGCAAGTTGGAGTATGTGAATAGACTTTTTTGGGAGGCCTTGTAAAATACCATTGCAGTAGTCTAGATGAGGATTTACTAGTGCCTGAACTATCGTTAAAAACTCATGGGGGTCTAGAATCGGTCTGAGGTGTTGAAGAGTTTTTAATTTGTACAGTAATGTTCTAGCAGTAGATTTAATCTGAGCTGTCATATTGAGAGCTCTATCAATAATGACACCTAGATATTTTGCTTTGTGTTTGACTGACAAATTGATATTGTGCCATTTGAAAGTAGTTGGTGGTGTGAAATTCTGAATTCTTGTAGTGAATAGGATTTCTGTTTTTTTGAAATTGATTTGTAGGTTGTTTTTGTTGAGCCATGATTCAGCTTCATATATGCATTCAGTGATGTTAAATTGTGGGGGTTTTATATCAGTTGGAGCACAAACCATTATATCATCTGCATGTATGTGAAAATTGATTCTATGTTTGATGAATATGTTGCATATCGGTTGTAGATATAAATTAAACAGGAGGGCAGAACCTTGGGGTATTCCTTGCTCTTGCGGGAAGATGGAAGATGATTCTTGGTTAATTCTGACATATTGAGAACAGTTTGAAATGTAGGACTGGAACTATTTTAGAGCAATTCCAGTAATGCCTAAGTGAGCCAATCTGTGCAGTAGGATAGCATGGTCGACACTGACAAATGTGAATGAGATGTCCAGGAAGACCATGATAAAGGCTTGGTTTGGGTTATCTAATCTGCAGATGAGTGTGTCAAATAAGGCTAGGAGTAGGATTTCCACTCCATGGCAAGGACGGAAACCATACAGTCGGTGCAGAGGGTGGCTACTAAAATGATTAATGGGCTTCATTATAAAGAATATGAGGACAGACTTAAGGATCTTAATATGTACAGCTTAGAGGAAAGACGGGATAGAGGTGATATGATTGAGATGTTTAAATACCTCCATGGCATAAATATTCAGGGAGAGAGCCTCTTTCAATTGAAAGCAAGTTCTGCTACGAGGGGACAAGGGATGAGGGTGAAGGGAGATAGATTCAGGAGTGATATGCGGAAATATTTCTTTACAGAAAGAGTAGTGGATCCGTGGAATAGTCTCCCAGTGGAGGTGGTAGAGATGAGGACAGTAACTGAATTCAAAAGAGCATGGGACCAACACAGAGGATCTCTAAAGGTAAAAAGTGGACTGTTGTAGTTGCTGTTATGGAAGGACAGACTAGATAGGCCATGTGGTCTTATGTTTCTATACTGGTGAGTGTTAAGTGAGGCATTGGTGTCTATGTAGTTTTGAAGCTGTAATTGGACTACTTTTTTAATAATCTTCGCTGTGAACAGAATACTGGCTATAGGTCTATATGAGGAGGGATCGTTTCTTTTGAGGGTATTGTTTTTAGTATTGGGCGAATGATAGTTTGAGAGCCTCGGGCATTATGCCATGAAGAAGGGATTGATTTACTACTACTTTAACTGCCTTTATCCAGAATACTGGACAGGGGTCTAGTTGCGAGGTAGTAGTGATGGTTTCTAGAAGCTGCTTCTCCTTAATGAGGTAGAAGGTGTGCCACGAGTTTGGTGCGTGTTGAGGATCAATGCTAGTGAGCATTATTGATGCGTTTTTGTTCTTTAGTTTTGGTGCCAAGTGGTCTGCTATGGATTGGGCGCTAATATCTGCGCAGTTTGTTAGGTTTGTATGTGATTTGGTTAAAGATTTTACTATATCAAAAGGTTCTCTGGGGCAATTGATAGCTTTGTTGACTATGGTAGTATGGTGGTCTTTCTTTGCTTTAAGGATTGCATCCTTATAGGTGTCTAAGATTGTGGTGATTTTTATTGCCTCTCCATTTTTTTTCAGCTTACTAGAAATTTCTTGAGGGTATAGAGGTCTTTGGTGTACCATTTTTCTGTTTTCGGTGAGATCTCTTAGGGAGTGAAGTGGGCATGGCTGCCTTACTTATTATTGTAGTCTATTTTTCTAATGCGCCGTTAAGTTTGGGTTTGAGTGTGCAGGAGGGAGGATATCTCAGAAAGGAAAGTATCCTTGCAGAGAAAGCGTAGTTACTCACCTGTAACAGGTGTTCTCCAGGAGCAGCAGGAATCAGTCCTCACATATGGGTGACGTCGGCGCCGACGGAGCCCTCGCGGAGCAATTTTCCCCAGCTTTCAAAGAAAGCCTTTGGGAATTGCAGCGCGCATGCGCGGTCCCCTTCCCGCCCAAGGGTGCCATCTTAGCCAGTCAGATGACATAGCTAAAAAAGACAGCATAAAAAATTTGCAAAAAAACTTAAGCAGATGATTGCAACTCCAAGGGGAGGAGGGAGGGTTGTGAGGACTGATTCCTGCTGCTCCTGGAGAACACCTGTTACAGGTGAGTAACTACGCTTTCTCCAGGACCAAGCAGGAAGTCAGTCCTCACATATGGGACTCCCAAGCTTAAGGCTACCGGAGACCCTAAGCACAAAAAAGAGCTCCCTCTAGCTCAGCAGCACAGAAGGAAGGAATCTTCGCTGAATTATTACCCACGTGTAGCCCACCTCCGGGATGGAGGGTAGGAGTTGCTCAGACCTCAAAGAGATTACGGAGGACTGCCTGTCCGAAAGCACTGTCCCTGCGGGACTCCCTCTCGAGACAGTAATGGACCGCAAAAGTCTGGCTCGAAGACCAAGTAGCGGCCCGGCAGATGTCTGCCAGCGGAACAGAGCGGAGGTAAGCCACTGACGTAGCCTTTGCCCGAACGCAATGAGCCGTGACTCGACCTTCCAAGGAGAGTCCGGCTGCCCCATAAGCCCAAGTGATACAGTCCGCAACCCAGATGGACAGAGTACGCTTGGAGACCGGGAGCCCCAATTTATTGGGGTCAAAAGACACAAAAAGCTGAGCAGCTTTACGGTGCTCCCGCGTACGGTCAAGGTAGAAGTTCAATGCCCTCCTACAGTCCAGGGTATGGAGGACCGTTTCAGCTCGGCAGGAGTGTGGTCTGGGAAAGAAGGTTGGAAGTACCACCTCCTGATTGATGTGAAAAGGGGAGACCACTTTTGGAAGAAATTTTGGGTGAGTCCGTAGGACTACCCTATTTTTGTAGAACCGAGTGTAAGGGGGATCAGACACGAGGGCCTGCAATTCACTTACGCGTCTAGCGGAAGTGAGGGCTATCAAGAACAATGTTTTCCAAGAAAGAAAATGGAGAGAACAGGTAGCCATAGGTTCAAAAGGCGGACAGGTGATCCGCTGTAACACCACATTCAGATCCCAGTCAGGTGCTGGCAGGCGCAGAGGTGGTTTAAGTAGAAGGAGACCTCGGAGAAACCTCGCTACGAGAGGGTCGCTGGAAAGAGGTCTGCCGTCCACCGGCACATGATGTGCTGAAAAAGCACTGAGGTGAACTTTGACGGAATTGGACTTAAGTCCCAGATTAGAGAGGTATAGCAAGTACCGCAGAATCACCGACACCGGGCAGGAGAAGGGATCCTGAGACTGTTGGGTACACCAAACGGAAAAACGACGCCATTTAAGGGCGTAGCATTTGCGGGTAGAAGGTCGCCGAGAAGCTAGGACGACCTCTTCCACCTCTGCTGGCAGAAGAAGGGGAGCAAGGACTACCCTCTCAGCAGCCAGGCCATTAGATTGAGAGATCTGAGGTTGGGGTGTAGCAGAGACCCCTGATCCTGAGTGAGGAGATCCGGTTGTAACCACAGAGGGAATGGATCCTCCACCGCTAATTGCAGCAGGAGTGGAAACCACGGCTGTCGGGGCCAGCGAGGGGCCACCAGGATCATGAAGGCTTTGTCCCGGAGAACCTTGAAAAGAGTTCGAGAGACTAGCGGGATGGGAGGGAAAGCGTACAGAAAGCCCTCCGACCATGAGAGTAGAAAAGCGTCTGCCGCAACTCGAAGGGGATGTGGCTGACGGGAGCAGAAGCGAGGAAGTTGCCGGTTGAGAGGGCTGGCAAAGAGATCCATCGTGGGGAGGCCCCACTTTAGAAAGAGCTTCTGAACTACCAAGGGATCCAGGCGCCACTCGTGCGGCTGGAGGATCCTGCTGAGTTTGTCCGCCAGGCAATTTTCTTGGCCTGGGAGATAAACTGCCTTGAGATGGACGCCGTGATTGACGGCCCAAGAGCAGAGCTTCTGTGCTTCCCGACAGAGAAGGAAGGAGCCCGTGCCCCCCTGCTTGTTCACGTAGAACATGGCAACTTGATTGTCCGTCTGGACAAGGACGGACTGGCGAGAGGTCAGGTGGGAGAAGGCCTTGAGAGCCAGGCGGATCGCTCTGAGCTCCAGGAAGTTGATCTGCTGAGCAGACTCCCACGCGGTCCAGAGGCCCTGAGTACGGGCCCCTTGGCAATGTGCTCCCCAGCCCAGGAGGGATGCATCTGTCGTCAGCACCTGGGCCGGCTGAGGTGACTGAAAAGGCATGCCGAGTACCAGGTTCGGCCGATGAAGCCACCACCGGAGAGACGAGATCAGCGGCTCGGAAACGTGCACTAGGTCTGCTAGGCCGCCTGTGGCTTGGTGCCACTGCTTGCGGAGACACCATTGAGCAGGCCGCATATTCAGGCGGGCATTGGGGGTCACATGGACGGTGGAAGCCATATGGCCGAGTAGTCTCAGGAAGCGCCTGGCGGAGACCAGGGGCTGGCTGCGAAAACGGTCGGCTAGGTCCATGAGCCGTTGAGCCCTGTCGAGCGGTAGGAACGCTCGTGCCTGAGGAGTGTGCAGCCTTGCGCCGATGAACTCGAGATCTTGTGAGGGGAGCAAAGTGGACTTTGCGAAGTTTATAACAAAGCCCAAGTACTGGAGAAGAGTCACCGTGCGGCGTGTGGCGTTGGTGACCTTCGGAGCGGATGCTGCTCTGATGAGCCAGTCGTCGAGGTATGGAAAGACATAGAGGCCGTGAAGCCGGAGATGGGCCGCCACCACCGCGAGGCATTTTGTGAAGACCCGCGGTGCGGAGGACAGGCCAAAGGGCAGTACTCTGTACTGGTAATGAGTTCCTGCCACCACAAACCTTAGGTACTGGCGGTGGCTTGGGTGGATGAGGATGTGCGTGTAGGCATCCTTTAGATCCAAGGAGCATAGCCAATCTCCCTGCTGGAGGTAGGGCAGAAGGATTCCAAGGGTAAGCATCTTGAACTTTTCCCGCACGAGGAATCTGTTGAGGTTGCGCAGGTCCAGGATGGGTCTGAGGCCTCCTGTCCTTTTTGGTACTAGAAAGTACCTGGAATAAAAGCCTTGACCTCTCAGGTGGTGTGGCACCGGTTCCACCGCCTGTTCCTGTAGAAGACCTGCTAACTCCTGAAGGAGCAATTCCCTGTGCAGAGGGAGTCGTGGAGGTTCTCCCGGAAAATAGGAGGGAGGGACCTGTTGGAAGTGGAGAAGGTAGCCTTCTCTCACGACTTGAAGCACCCAGGCATCTGAGGTGATGCTGGACCACCTGTGGGCGAAGTGAACCAGCCGGCCTCCGGTGCTGGGAGGAGCCAGCGGAGGGGGAGAGGCTATGCTTAAGGAGTCAAAAACCCCCACCCTGCTGAGCAGGGGCTGGTGGTGCAGGCTTGGGGGCTTGCTGCCTACGGGACCCGTTACCCCGTCCCTTGGCCTGCTGGCCCTGTTGGGGAGCTGCAGGGGCCTGATATTGGGGGTATTGTTTGTAGGCAGTCGCCTTTCTCGGGTAAAAGGACTTCTTTCCCGAGCCCTTCTTTTTCTGGGAAGGGGCGCAGGTCTTCCTAGAAAGCCTAGTCCTGGTGAGAGTCTCCGTCTCGATCTGTGCAGCCTTTTCAGCCATGGGCTTGCCAAAGAGGTTCTCGCCTCGGCAGGGGACATCGACCAACTTGTCCTGCACCCAGGGCTCAAGGTCCGACGACTGAAGCCAAGCCTGTCGGCGGGCACCGATGCCGGCTGCGGCCACTCGAGCCGATGCTTCAAAGCCATCATAGGCTGCTCGGGATATGAATTTTGAGCATTCCCGAATGCCAGAGGACAAGGCCAGGAACCTCCGCAAGGGTTCCTCGGACAAACCAGCGGAGAATCCGGCTAGCTCTTTAGCCAGGTCTCGGAGATACATGCCCATGTATAGCTGGTAGGTCTGGACACGACACGCAAGCATAGAGCCCTGGAAGCACTTCTTACCAAGGCCATCCAGGTTACGGGCCTCCCTGCCAGGAGGCACCGAGGAGTGCATCTTCTGGCTCTTAAGACGATGCATGGCCGATTCCACTACCATGGAATGGTGTGGTAGCTGTGCTTTTTGGAAGCCAGGGCTCTTGCGGACTCGATAGATAGAATCGACCCGCTTGCTCAGGACCGGCGAGGAGGCCGGACTCTCCCACATGCGGAAGAGTAGCCATTCCAGCATGGGAGGAACCGGTACAGTAAAGTGTTCCCTGGCGGGAGAGTCATACTGGAGGGCGTCGAGCTCTTCGGCTCGAGGCTCCTCCTCGGGATCCGCAGGGAAGGCCAAGGCCTTGGCCATATCCCTGACGAAGTCCGAGAACCGGGCATCCTCCGGGGGGGACTGCTTCCGAGGTTCGGACTCAGGTGAGTCCGAGGGGACACACCGAGTCCGAAAAGAATCAGGTGACTCTTCCTCTTCGGACTCCCAGACCGACTCCGACGAGGACTCGGTGGGGTCGGCCCGGGCAGGGCGCGGCGCCTGCCGCCCCGACGCCGAGGGAGTCGGCGTCGGCGACCTCGGTCCCGAACGGGAGGCCGAGGGTGACCTCGACCGAGGATCGACTCGAGTTCGCATGGACTCGAGGATCGGCTCGGTCTCCGGGGTCGACTTAGACGTCGACGTCGCGGCGGTCGGGGCAGCGGCGCCAGCGAAGCCAGCGAGCAGTGCCCGCTGCTGGTCCATGAAGGCAGACAGTCTGCTCTCCAAGGCCGTCAACCTGAGTCCGAGCTCAGGTGACCCAGCAGCCCCCGACGGCGTCGGGCCCGACGTCGGCGGTCTCGGAGGCGAGTCCAGGAGGACCACAGGACTTACCCGAGCAGGCAGCTCCGACTCCAGGCGAAGTCGCTTCGGGAGGTGCTCCTTCTCCAAGGACCCGGGACGGCTATCGGGGCTATGCGACCTGGCCCTCGCGGAGCCAGGAGCGTCCACCGACGCCGCCCTCGCGGGTTTCACCTTCCGTCGATGGTCCCCGGAGGGAGAACCCCTGTCGGAGGAACTCCGGCGACGGTCCGAGCTGGAACCTCTGGACGCGGAGGCCTCCGACGAGGTCCGGGTACGGCTGGGGTCAGCGAAGATCCTATCCCTCTGATGCCGCCGACTTCTCAACGCTTTGGAGGACATTTTGCCGCAGGGCCCACAGATCATTTCTTCATGATCCGGGCCCAGGCAGCGGAGGCAATTGTCGTGTGTGTCAGTTAGTGACATATTCCGGTCACACTGACCACACCGCTTGAAACCACTGGCAGCCATCGGGGGAAAAAGGGCCCCGGCGAGGTCAAAGGACCGGGCTGCCAGGGAAAAATCGAAAACGAAACTGACTAAGTCAGAAAAACCGAAAAAGAAGAAGAGGACTCGTGACCGGCGTCGCGAGTCCGGGCGGGAAAAAGACCGGCGTCGATCCGAAGAAAATAAGAGAAAATTACAAGTAAAAATCAACTTTTTCGCGGGGACACGACGGGTACGTCTGTAGGGCTCCGCGGAAAAAAGAAGACTGGCTAAGATGGCACCCTTGGGCGGGAAGGGGACCACGCATGCGCGCTGCAATTCCCAAAGGCTTTCTTTGAAAGCTGGGGAAAATTGCTCCGCGAGGGCTCCGTCGGCGCCGACGTCACCCATATGTGAGGACTGACTTCCTGCTTGGTCCTGGAGAAAGAGGGAGTTCTTACAGCCGCGCTGCTTTTTTAAAGAGTTCTATGTCGGTTAGTGATGATTTTGAGGTAGGCGGAGCTAATCGGCCACGTGCTGTGGAGCGCTTGGGGGAGCTATAGGAAGGAGCAGGGCAGAAGCTGGCTCACCTCCTATTGGCTCCCGATCTGATGGTAGTTGCTCCTGCAGATGCTGAGAGGCTGCTGGCAAGCTGTGCAGAGAGTGGTGCTTCCCTCGGGTGGGTCTGTGATTGCGATCGTGGCCCCCAGGTGTATAATCAAAGCATGGTGAGCTCATTAAAAGTTCCATATTAACTGATTACCTTAAGAACCACAATATTGATATGTGCATAACCGAATTGTGGTTCACGAACACTGACAATGTACTTATAAACCAGCTAACACCAATTTATGACATCTTCAGCTGAAAAGCATCAATCAGAGATGGAAGAGTTTCATCTTAACCAGAAGTCACCTAGAGTTCCTCAGCATTACAAACACTAGAGGAGGCATAGATAAGAGCAAAATTGCAAAGAAACAATTAATGCTCTGCCTAGCCTATAGATTATCAACTTCAAGAGCTGAGCAGCTAGCAGTCCTGTTAGTAGTATTGTGTGGACACCAAACCTCGAGTCAGCCCCACCCCCTACCAAGCTATCAAAAATCCTACATGGAGATTATGAAAGCATTAGAACATAACCAAATCAAAGAACAAACATCATAAGATCTCATTTTTACACTAATGCAAATGATAAAATAAAATCTCCTTCTGCCCCTCAACTAACCCCAGTCTCATGGTCCAATTATAGATCACATTCTGTATCCCTCATAGCCTTCACACACGTTAACACCCAATTACAGCCAAAAAGCAGTAGATTTATACATCTGGGCAAGCAAGTGCTTCTGAATAAAATCATGCTGCAAATCGATCATGATTCAGAAAACTTAAACACACTAGTTCATAAATGAAATGAAATAAGCAAAGCTGCAATAGCACCACAGATGAACAAATCAACAAAAAAGCACCATACTGCTATCTGGTACAACGCAGAACTAAGATGATAAATGTAAACTAAGACAAATAGACAGAAGATGGCAGTACTCGAAAAGCTAACCACCAAGACACCTACATGACCAAATTACAATACCGGGATATGGTAAACAAGAAAAAGAAGAAATACCACACCAAGCTTTTACTAAGTTCATAAACAGTCCCAGAAAGCTATTTGGGATAATCAAATCCTTAGCAAAAAGCCTTAAACAAAAAGCACAGTTACTCACTTGTAGCAGGTGTACTCTCAGAACAGCAGGAATTGGTCCTCACATATGGATGACATCAGCACCGAAGGAGCCCATGTGGTAACCTCTCCCCAGTTTTCAAAGAAAGCCTTTGAGAGATCCACCACGCATGCGTGGCTGCCTTGCCGCTCAAGGGTGCCATCATGCCTCAGTATGATGACATAGCTCAAGATGGCAAAAAGGAAAAGCAATTCCACGGGGAGGAGGGAGGGTTGTGAGGACTGACTCTTGCTGTTGTCGGAGAACACCTGCTACAGGGTGAGTAATTACGCTTTCTCCAGGAACAAGCAGGAAGTCAGTCCTCACATATGGGACTCCCTAGCTGTAGGCTATTGAAAAAAAAACTGTAAGCCATGGGTGACCCAAAAAACGAACCGTGAGGAACAGTAAGAGTATAGTATATACCTTAAACCCCAAACAAATGATGGAGTACCGCCTGGCCGAAGGTGCTGTCCCACTGGGACTGCTCCTCCAGGCAGTAATGTGTTGCAAAGGTGTGAACTGAGGACCAGGTGGCGGTCCAGATGATCTCCATCAAGGGAACTGAGTGGGAGGTTTGCTACAGAAGCCGCCATGGCGCAGACACTATGTTCCATGATGCTTCAGCAAATGACTGGCCTGACCGTAGATGAAGGTGATGCAGTTTGCCACTCAAGTGGACAGTATGCTTGGAGACTGCTATGCTCAGGCGACAAGGGTTGTTAGGAGATGAAGAGTTGCGAGGAGCGGCGATGGGGGTGGTCCGTTCCAAATAATAGGTCAATACATGTTTACAATCTAGCGTATGGAGAGTGGCCTCTGCCTAATGGATTGAGGATGCAGGGAAAAAGGTGGAAGCACCTCTTCCTGGTTGAAGTGGAATGGGGAGATCACCTTAGGATGTGACTGGAGCACTATTCTGTTCCTGTGAAACCTGGTGTAGGGTGCATGAGCTACCAGAGTCTGGAGCTCACAGACCTGCAAGCAGACGTGAGCGCTATGAGAAAGACCACTTTCCAGGACAAATACTTGACGTGGCAGGAAGCCAGAAGCTCAAAGGGTGGAGCGATGAACTTCAAGAGGAAAACAGTGAGATCCCATGCTACAACTGGCGGATGAATGGATAGTCGAGAGAGCAGGAGGCCCCTCTGGAAGGGAGCCACAGAGAGGCTTGGCAGAGAGAGGCTTCCCCTCGATGAGGTGATGGTGCGCCAGAAGTGCACTGAGGTGAACCCTGATGGAGTTAGACTTCAGGCCACCCTTAGACAGGTACAGCAAGTACTACAGCACCAACTGAACAGACAAGAGAAGGGATTGGTAAACCTCTCTGCACACCAAACTGAGAAGTGACATCATTTGAAGGCATATGCCCACCGGAATCCACTTCCCTAGGGAGGATGAACTGGCCAGAGCTATCTTTTCAGCAGTCAGGACCAGGGATCCCAGGTTGGGGTGAAGGAGAGAGCCGTCCTCCTGAGAGAGCAGATTCAGGGTGCTCCCCAGGGGGACTAGGGGGAGCCCAAAACAGGCTGAGGAGCAGCAGAAACCACAGCTGCCAGGGGGCTATGAGGATCATGATGGCCCGGTCGAGTTGAACCTTGAAGAGGGTCTTGGCACTGAGTGGTGTGGAAGGGAAGGCATAGAGGAGGCCTTCCATCCACAGATTGAGAAATGCATCAGCTGTCACCTAGGAGGGGTGTGGCGCTCTGGAGCAGAAGTGCGCCAGCTGAGTATTGACTGGGCTGGCAAAGAGATTCATCATAGGAAGGTCCCAATGGTGGAACAGTCGGTTAGCCATCCGCAGGTTGAGCCGTCACTTGTGGAGCTGGAGAACCTGGTTCAGACAGTCTGCCAGAACTCTGTCCTGGCTGGGGAGGTGCACTGCCCTGAGGAGCATTCCACTCTCACTGACAAAAATGCAGAAACGGACCACTTCAGAGCACAGAAGGGACAACCCCATGACCCCCCCCCCCATTTGTTGATGTAGATCATCGCCACCTGATTGTCCGTCTGATTCAGAATAGCATGATTCCACAGGTGGTGCAGAAAAGCTTGGAGAGCACAAGCAATGGCTCATAGCTCTAGGAAGTTGATCTGTTGGAGGCTCTCCGATGCCAACCACAGGCCCTGAATGTGGAGGTTGCCGCAATGAGCTCCCCAGCTCAACTTGCAGGCATCCGTGGTGAGGACCCTCTGAGGGGTTGGGACCTGAAACGGCATCCCTGCCAGCAGGTTTGGTGGCTGTTGCCACTGGGTGAGGGACTCAGCGAGGGGATGGGTGACTTTCACCCAGCAGGTGCCTCACTGCCTGGGACTAGTGGGAGCAAAAGGCCTACTGGGCTGGGTGCATGTGGAGACGGGTGTTGGTCGTGACTTGCACAGTCAAGGCCATGTGCCCCAGGAAGCACAGCATGAGCCAGGCAGAGCCCAGGTTTGGACCCTGAACCTCCCTTGCAAAGGCCATTAGACTCTGGGCCCTGTCGAAGAGGAGGAAGGCTCTTGCCTGGACCGTGTCTAGCAACGTCCCTATGAATTCCAGGCTTTGGGTCGGTTGCAGGTGGGACTTAGGATAGTTGATGACAAACCCCAGGTGCTCCAGACTGAGAATGGTGCGGTGTGCTGCATTTCGATGGCTGTGCTGCCTCTGACCGGACAATCGTCCAGGCAGAGAAAGACAAACGATCAACGTAAGTCTCCCACTCACCCAGGCACACGACTTTCATAACCATCCTCCACCAAAATGCTCCTAAACAGTAAATTAGGTATCGAATTTTGTACATAGTTATGGTAACACTGTTCTTGCCGCCATCTTTACCATGTAAATATGTTTCACTGATGTTTTAATGTAAAGTTCTGGTTGTGTTTAACGTTTCTTGTAAACCACCACTGATCTCTGGAAGTGGTGGTATATAAAAACTAAAACAGACGCCCACAGGTGGGCGGCAACCACCACTAGGTGAACACCTTTTGGGCCAAAGCCAGGCTGAAGGGCAGGACCCTGTTTTGATAGTGGCATCCTCCAATGACAAACCGGAGGTACTGCTGGTGGCGCGGATGGATGGGAATATGCGTGCATGCATTTTTGAGATCTAAGGAGCATAGCCAATCTCCCTGGCCAAGGTAAGGCAGCAATGTTCCAAGGGAGAGCATCTTGAACTTCTCCTTCATCAGGAACTTGCTGCAATCTCAAAGATCCAGAACAGACGAAAGCCACCAGTCCTCGAGAACCAGGAAGTAACAGGAGCAGAACCCCTTGCTCTTGTGGTGGGGCTGGATTAGTTCCAATGTCCTGTTGTCTAGAAGCCCAGTGAACCTTCGCTTGAGCAAGTCACGATAAAGAGGAGTCACCATGAGTTCCCCTGGAAAGAATGGGTGCAACGTCTGGTCGTAATGGAGGAGGTAACCCTCCCCCACCACCTGGAGGGACCAAGGTTGTGGTGATGCTGGACCACTGGCTGGCAAAGAACACCCGACGCTGCCCCCTCCCCCCCTTGCTGCAGGACTAGGTCTCTCGGGGAGGAGAGGCTATGCCTAATGAGTCAAAACCCCCTACCAGGTTGCAGCTGGGGTGCTGCCTGGGGCTTGGGAACTTTAGGTTTACATGTGCCATGCCACTGTTCCTTGGCATGCTGGCCCTATTGGGAAGATAGGAAGGCAGAGTACTGGGGGTAGTTTCCATAAGCCTTCCTCATATTTGGGTAAAGGAGCTTTTTCCTCAAAGCCTAGCAGTTTTTTTTGGAGAGCCTGGTCCTGGTCAGGATCTCCGATTCCAGCTTGGTGGCCTTGTCCGTCATGGGTTTGCTGAAGAGATTCTCCCCCCGGCATGGGACATCAACCAGCTTGTCCTGCACCCATTGCTCTAGGTCGAAGGACTGTAGCCAGGCCTGGTTACAGGCACTAATACCCATTGCAGCTACTCTGGCAACCAACTCAAAGCCATCATAGGCTGCACAAGTGATGAATTTCGAGCACTCCTTGACTGTCGAGGTCAGGGCTTGGAACCACTGAAGAGATTCTTCTGCCAGCCCAGCCGAGAACTCAGTGAACTCCCTCACCATGCCCCACAAGTACATACCCATATAGAGCTGGTTAGGCCTGGATCCAGCCGACGAGAATTGAGCCCTGGTAGCACTTTCGGCCCAAGGCATCCATGGTACAGGCCTCCCTGCCAGGGAGCACCGAGGAGTGCTTATTTTGGCTTCTGATCCTGCACATCGTCGACTCCACCACCATGTAGTTATGAGGCAACTGAACCTTTTGGAACCTGGGGTTCCTGCAGATTCAATACATGGCATCGAGCCGCCTGCTCGCTATTAGCACCAAGGCTGGGGTTTCCCACATGCGGAAGAGAAGCCATTCAAGGATGGGGGAACCGGCACCATGAGTGCCTCTTTCGGAGGGGCCTTGTACTGGAGGATCTTGAGGTCCTTCGCCCGAGGCTCTTCTTCGGACTCCGTGGTGAAGGCCAAGGCCTTCATCATGTCCCAGACAAACTACAAAAATGGGAGGTCCTCGGGAGGGGACATGCGCCGGTCCTCTGGAAGTGAGGAGTCCAAAAGGACATCCCGATGGAGGCGGGTATCAGGGGACTAGTCACTGGTCTCCCAGTCCAACTCAAGAGTTGGAGGAGACTTTAAGAACCCTCAGGGCTGCATTGGGTTACTGGCACCGCAAGGCCCCTGGTGCCCCTGTGCTCTGAACCAAAGGCATTGGCCAGGGAAGTCCTTCATCCTGAACAGGACCAAGAACAGGACTTGGAATCATCTCAAGACCGATGGCACTAGAGGATTTGTTCCACGACCCCTGGAGATGTCCTTGCAGTGGAGGGGCTGGTGGTCGGGACAGATGACCTGGAGGAACTGGGCATTGGTCCGCACTGCTGGGCTCAACGCCGGCTCCATTGAGGGGCATTCTTGACGAAGATAGGTTCGGGAGACCAAGGTCGATCTCCCAATGCCGAAGGCACTTTCTCTTAGTGAAGCAGCTTGGAGGGCCCTCCCAGCCATCACCCTCTGTATTGCACCGAGGACTCTGATGCTGGTGACTGCGGGACTTACCCACGGCGCTCTCTCTCTATACTCAGTCTCTTGTTGCGCTCATCTCTTTCCATGGCTTTCAGTACCATCTTTATGCTGATGACTCCCAGATCTACCTCTCTATGCCTGAAATCACTCCGGCAATCCAGACCCAGATCTCTGCCTGCCTTTCTGATATTGCTGCTTGGATGTCTCACTGCTGCTAGAAATTGAACATAGCCAAAACGGAGCTTCTTATTTTTCCTTCTAAATCCTCCTCTCCTCTTCCTCCTTTCTCAGTCTCTATGGATAACTCTCTACTCCTCCCTGTTTCTTTGGCTCACAACCTTGGTGTTGTCTTTGACTTCTCTCTCTCCTTCTCCACACACATCCATCTGATAGCTAAGACCTGCCATTTCTCTCTCTTTAACAACCAAATCCGCCCATTCCTTTCTGAACACACTACTAAGACACTTATCCACTCTTTAATTGCCTTCCGTCTTGACTACTGTAACCTACTCCTTGCTGGTCTCCTTTTGAATCACCTCTCTCCCATTCAATCTGTTCAACACTTTGCTGCACGGCTAATCTTCTGTCAGCCTCGTCATGCTCATATTATCCCTCTTCTCAAGTCACTTAATTGGCTCTCTATCAGTTTCCACATCCATTTCAAACTTCTTCTGCTGACCTAGAAGTGTATTCACTCTGCAGCTCCTCACTACCTTTTTCTTCTCTTATCTCTCCCTACAGCCCCCCCCCCCTCAGGGTCAGGAACTCCGCTATTGTGGCAAATTGCTTCTATCTGTGCCCTTCTCTTCTATTACTAACTCCAGACTTCCCTCCTTTCTCCACGTTATACCTGGAACAAACTAAACGAGTCTGTATGCCAGGCGCCTTCTCAGACCCTTTTCAAATTCAGGCTGAAAACTCACCTCTTCGCTGCCACTTTCGGATCTCGACTCACCTGATCTCCTTGTGTTTCTTTACCAGTCCCCCTAGATTTATCTCTGTCTACACCTTCTGTGTTGTCTGTCTTGACTAGATTGTAAGCTCTGATGAGCAGGGACTGTCTCTTACATGTCTATGCAGTGCTGTGTATGTCTTGTAGCACTATACAAATGCTCAGTAGTAGTAGTGGCTCTGGCGTCATTGCCCAACAATGCCACAGATGATGTCCGGCTCTTCAGGGTATGGCCTTCAAAAGGAGGATCCCCTGTCTGACACCTTGGGGCTCAGAATGGGCACAGCCATCACACGCAAGGCCGAGGCCACTAAGGCAGCCCCCGAGGGTGCTGGCTCCGTGAGCGAAGCTGGGGCCAAAATAGAGGTCTTCCCGAACATGGAGTCTCATTGCTTCTCATTGTTCCTCGATCCTTTGCTCGTCATTTGTTGACAGAACCCACAGGAGGAATCACTGTGGTCCACAATGAGGCAACAGAGGCAGCAATCATGTGGGTCGGTGCAGGACAGTGTGCCCGCAGCAGTCGCACTGCTTGAACCCACTGGCCAAGGACATAGTGGGGGAAGATGGAGCCTGCAAGATCAAACTCAAGTCTCCTGGCCAGGGAGGGCACAAAGATTCCCACGCACTGAGGAAAAAGATCCCAAAAGGAAAAAAAATCTGAGAAAAAATGCGGTGCTAAGGCAGCAGCAGACCCGGGGAGACGGTACATGTACGATGAAGGAAAATAATAATAATAAAAAAAGAACTATAAACCTTTTCTGAGGTGCAGACGAACGTCTGATGGACTCCGCAGAAAAAAGGAGACTGAGGCAAGATGGCACCCTTGGGTGGGAAGACAAGTTTTCCTTTGAAAGATGGGGAGACCTTACTACATGGGCTCTGTCAGTGCTGACGTCACACATAGGTGAGGACTGACTTCCTGTTTGTTCTCAGAGGAAACAGAAGACTGTAACCTGTTTCCACAAACACTGGCCAAATATCTTCAAAGCTGACTTGGATTTAGTGGCAGTTACAGAAATATGATTCACAGAAAACCATGACTGGGATGTAACTATACCAGGCTACACTTTATTCAGAAAGGATAGGTAAGAAGGGTAGAAGTGGTGGCACTATATGTAAAAAACAATATTAAAGCTTTGGAATTACAAAGCTTAAAAGGGAGAGAGGAGGCACTGTGGGTTAAACTAAAAAGAGGGAAAGAGAAATCTATTTGCATTGGCGTGATATACAGACCCTCCCTCACAGGAGGAAGAGATGGACGGAGAGTTAATTGAAGACATATGCAACACGGACAGGAAAGAGGACGTGCTACTGATAGGGGATTTCAATATGCCAGATGTTGACTGGCACATTCCTGCTGCAGTATCAACTAGAAGTAAGGAGATCCTGGATTCTCTACAGGGAGAACTATTCAGGCAAATGGTAACAGAACCCACACGTGAAGGGGCTATACTGGACTTGGTGCTTACCAATGGTGAAAGTGTTTCTGAAGTTATAGTGGGAGATCATTTTGCATCCAGTGATCACCAGATGGTGTGGTTAAGTATTAGGACTAGGGCTGTTAAAATCCATTCAAAAGCGAGGGTCTTAGACTTTAGGAAAACTAACTTTGCCAAGAAGGGTCAATACCTCACGGAGTCTTTAGGGGGATGGAAACAGCTGGGGGATGTAGAAACAGCTGGGGCAAAACTGAAAGGGGATATTTTAAGGGTTCCAACCTATTTGTTAAAATGGTAAACAAAGGTAAAAGGAAAAGGAGACCGCTATCGTTTTCGAAAGTAGTAGCTGAAAAGGTGAAGAAAAAGAGGGAGGCCTTCATGAAATACAAGAGATCACAGAGAGAGGAAGACAGGCATCTATATTTGGAAAAAATTAGAGAAGCTAGCAAAGTAGTCAGGCAAGCAAAGATTCAAAAAGAGGAGGAAATATCCAATGCAATAAAATGGGGGGATAAGACAGTTTTCAGATATGTTAGAGAGAAGAGGAAGGGCAAAAGTGGAATTGTCAGACTCAAGGGTGAAGGGGAGGCATATGTAGAAGCTGATGAGGATAAAGCAGAATTGCTTAACAAATATTTCTGTTCTGGGTTCACAGATAAAGAACCAGGAGCAGGACCTCAGAAAACACCCACAAACAGGAACAGAAGCGAGGGGCATCTTGAACAATTTTCAGAAGACTGTGTTCGTGAGAAACTAGCTAAAGTTCAAGTAGACAAAGCAATGGGATTCACCAGAGGTTCCCAACTGCAGTCCTGGAGGGCCAAACACCATTCAGGTTTTCAGGCTGTCCTTAATAAATATGCATGAGATGCATTTGCATGCACTGCCCCCATTGTATTCAAATATATCTCATGCATATTCATTAGGGACAGTATGAAAACCTGAATGATGTTTGGCCCTCCAGGACTGGAGTTGGGAACCTCTGGGATACACCCTAGAATACTGAGGGAACTTGGGGACATTCTAACAGCTCCACTTACGGACCTTTTCAATGCCTTGTTGGAGTCTAGAGTGGTGCCAAAGGACTGCAGAGAGACATGTGGTCCCTTTACACAAAAGCAGAAGTAAGGATGTGGTTGAAAACTACAGGCCGGTTAGTTTAACTTCGGTGGTGAGTAAATTATTGGAAGCGCTGCTGAAAGAGAAAATAGTGAGGTTTCTGAAGTCCAGCAGATTACAGGATCCGAGACAGCATGGATTCACCAGAGGCAGGTCTTGTCAAACAAATCTGATTGATTTCTTTGACTGGGTGACCAGGGAGTTGGACTGAAAGAGAGCCCTTGACGTGGTGTATTTGGATAGGGAGTGATATCATTGAAACCTGGGCTTTTCATTGGCAATTTGTCTCCACCAATCTGCTGATAAGGGAACACAACCCAATTGTCTGGACTGATCTAGCAGGAGGATATGGAATTTGCATTTGCCTGTTCCAATCCACTATAGATCTCTATCATCCCTCAACCATCTCTTTTCCAAAATGAAGAGGTCTAACCTCTTTAGCAAGATGTACTGGGCTAGAAATACGTCCTGAGCGACATGCAATTCTAGTGCCATCTTCCCTCACCTAGCTCTACGAGAACTCCATCTTGTCTGGCTTCCTGGAAGCCCAGTGACGACTTCGGCACCCCTTCTGTAGTTGTACCCTGTGCAGTCACACAGCCCTCAGTATGGCCCTGCTCTTTAGCCTTTCCTAACAAGACAGTCATTCCATCCCCTTTATCATTTTGGTCAATCTTCTCGTCACCTAATTCTACCTATCTTTGAGATGTGATGGTCATAACTACACACAATACTCAAGTTGCAGTTGCATCACAGAGCGATATAAAAGCATTATGATATTCACTGTTTTCTCCTCCATTCCTTTCCTAATATTTTGCTTTTCTGGCTGCTGTTGCTGCACACTAAGCAGAAGATTTCAACTTACTGTATACTATGATGCCTAGATCCTTTTACTGGTGGAAAACAATCTAGGTGTGCTAATGTGGAACCTAGCATCAAGTATCTACACTAGGGGCTGGGACATCAGGAGTCAGCATTCACTCAACAGTATCCAACACACCACTTTGCACTTGTCCACAGAAAGTTTTCTTTCCTACTTGTATGTCCAGCTTCCCAAAGCTGTCTGCAATTTCTTTCAATGTTAAAGGGGAATAGGGGAAAGCATCTGTCCCAGAACATATCCCTAGACAAGCTACCACTGAGAAAACTGACTATTCAGCCCAACTTCTTGTTTTCTACTGTCAACCAATTACCAATCCATGCTAGGCCACTGCCTCCTATCCTGGGGCTTTTAAAATTGCTCAGGAGTCTCTTATGCATGACCTTTTCAAACACCTTCTGAAAATTCTCGTTTGTCCTGTTTGTCTTAAATAACTATAAGCTATGATGAGCAAGGACAGTCTCTTATGTGTATGTAAACAGTGTTGAATACTGCTAGAAATAAATGTTTCAATCATATCACCTTTATCCCGCCTTATCTCTAAGGTGTACATGTAAAGATCCTTAGGTCTGTCCTCATATGCTTTATAATGAAGACCACTAATCATTTTAGTAGCCACCCTCTGCACCGACCCCATCCTGTTCACATCCTTTTGAAGGTGCGGTCTCCAGAATTGCACACAATACTCCAAATGAGGTCGCACCAAAAACTTATACAGAGGCATTATCACCTCCTTTTTTCTGCTAGCCATTCCTCTTCGTATGCACCCAAGCATCCTTCTAGCTTTTGCCGTCACCTTTTCTACCTGTTTAGCTACTTTAAGATCATCAGACACAACTACGCCTAGGTCCCGCTCTTCTTTAGTGGACAAAAGTACTTCACCCCCTATACTATATTGCTCCCTTGGATTGCTGCAGACCAAATGCATGACCTTACATTTTTTAACATTAAATCCCAGCTGCCAAATTCTAGACCATTCTTCAAGCTTAGCTAGATCCCTCCTCATGTTATCTACCCCTTCCTGAGTGTCTACTATAGATATGTTAGTGAGAAGAGGAAGGGCAAAAGTGGTATTGTCAGACTCAAGGGTGAAGGGGAGGAATATGTAGAAGCTGATGAGGATAAAGCGGAATTGCTTCACAAATATTTCTGTCCTGTGTTCACAGATGAAGAACCAGGAACAGGACCTCAGAAAACACCCACAAACAGGAACAGAAGCGAGGGGCATCTTGAACAATTTTCAGAAGACTGTGTTCGTAAGAAACTAGCTAAACTTCAAGTAGACAAATCGATGGGACCGGATGGGATACACCACAGAATACTGAGGGAACTTAGGGACATTCTAGCAGCTCCAATGACTGACCTTTTCAATGCCTCGTTGGAGTCAGGAGTGGTGCCAAAGGACTGGAGAGAGGCTCATGTGGTGCCTTTACATAAAAGCAGAAGTAAGGATGTGGTTGAAAACTACAGGCCGGTTAGTTTAACTTCGGTGGTAAGTAAATTATTGGAAACACGATTGAAAGAGAAAATAGTGAGGTTTCTGGAGTCCAGCAGAATACAGGATCCTAGGCAGCATGGATTCACCAGAGGCAGGTCTTGTCAGACAAATCTGATTGATTTCTTTGACTGGGTGACCAGAGAGTTGGACCGAGAGAGAGCCCTAGATGTAGTATATTTAGATTTCAGTAAAGCCTTTGACACCGTTCCTCACAGGCAACTTATAAACAAACTGAGCACCCTAGGGATGGACCCTAAAGTTACTGCTTGGGTTAGAAATTGCTTTGAGGCGACAGAGTACAGGTAAATGGAGCTCACTTTGAGGAGAAAGAAGTTACCAGTGGTGTGTCCCAGGGATCTGTCCTTGGTACGATTTTTTAAACATATTTGTTAGTGATATAGTGGAAGGGCTGTTGGGTAAGGTTTGCCTCTTTGCAGATGATACCAAAATCTCCAATAGAGTAGACACCCAGCAAGGTGTCGATAACATGAAGAGGGATCTAGCTAAGCTTGAAGAATGGTCTAGAATATGGCAGCTGGCATTTAATGTTAAAAAATGTAAGGTCATGCATTTGGGCTGCAGCAATCCAAGGGAGCAATATAGTATAGGGAGTGTAGTATTTTTGCCCACTAAAGAATAGCGGGACCTAGGCGTGGTTGTCTCTGATGATTTTAAAGTAGCTAAACAGGTAGAAAAGGCGACAGCAAAAGCTAGAAGGATACTTGGGTGTATACAGAGCGGAATGGCTAGCAAAAAAAAAAGAGGTGATAGTGCCTCTGTATAAGTCTTTGGTGCGACCTCATTTGGAGTATAGTGTGCAATTCTGGATACCGCTCCTTCAAAAGGATATAAACATGATGGAGTCAGTAGAGAGGGTGGCTACTAAAATGGTTAGTGCTCCATTATAAAGCATATGACAGACTTAAGGATCTTAACATGTACACCTTAGAGATAAGGCGGGATAAAGGTGATATGATTGAAACATTTAAAAACCTCCGTGGCATAAATGCACCGGGGGAGAGCCTCTTTCGATTGAAAGCAAGTTCTGCTATGAGGGGACATGGGATGAGGGTGAAAGGGGATAGATTCAGGAGCGATATGCAGAAATATTTCTTTACGGAAAGAGTGATGGATCTGTGGAACAGTCTCCCAGTGGAGGTGGTAGAGATGAGGAAACAAACACAGAGGATCTCTAAAGGAAAAAAGGGCGCTGTTGTAGTTGTTGATAAGGAAGGAAAGACTAAATAGGCCACGTGGTCTTTTTCTGTCGTCATTTTTCTATGTTTTGTATGTTTCTATGGACATCTGTTGGGCTCCGCCAAAAAAAGGAGACTGAGTAAAATGGCACATTTGGGCAGAAAGGAGAACATGCATGTGTGATGGCATCTCCCAAAGGCATTCTTTGAAAGCTGAGGAGATACTTCTGCGCGGGCTCCGTCAGCACAGACGTCACCCATATGTGAGGAATGACTTCCTGTTTGTTCCTGGAGAACCTCAATGTGGGCAACAATGAGTAATCAAATGGGCCAGAACTATACACAAAAAAGCATAAACAGAAAGCTGTCAGTCGAAGATGAACCTGCAGAGCAAACTACATAAATCATAGTGGATCCAAGGGTATCAGCGCAATATAACAAAGCATCACATTCCAGGGGTGGGCCCTGGATGAGTATAGCAGGACTTAAGAAATGGACATTATCTAGTAAATAAAATATCACCTTCCATTTCGTCTGCTAAACCAGTCCAGAGACTGGATTGGAAAGAGATACACCAGCTCGGAAAACCTTAGAGCCAAAGGTCGTGTCCACCCAAGCATGGACATCCAAGCGGTAATGCTTGACAAAAGTGGAAAGCGATGCCCATGATGCTGCCTGACAAATTCCACAGGGTTTACTGAGCTCTATTCTGCCAATGAAGATGCTTCCGCTTGGACAGAATGGGTACGCAACCACTCCTTCAGAGCCAGCTGTTTCAGTAACAGATATGCCAAAGCAATGATCTCCTTAATCCAGCCCCCCAAAGTAGACAGTGATATTGCGGAAGGGCTTTCAAGTAAGGTTTGCCTCTTTATAGATTATACCAAAATCTGCAATAGAGTAGACACCCAGGAAGGTGTAGATAACGAGGAGGGATTTAGCTAAGCATGAAGAATGGTCGAGAATTTGGCAGCTGAGATTTAATACTATAAAATGCACGGTTATGCATATGGGCTGCAAAAATCCAGTTCCATGTAAGAGGAGTGGGACCTGGGTGTGATCGTTTTCGATGATCTTAAAGTGGCTAAACAGGTAGAAAAGGTGACTGCAAAAGCCAAAAGGATGCTTGGGTGCATGCGGAGAGAAATGGTCAGCAGGAAAAAAGAGGTGATAGTGCCTCTGTATAAGTCTTTGATGAGACCTCATTTGGAATATTGTGGGCAATTCTGGAGACCACACCTTCAAAAGGATATAAACAGGATGGCGTCTGTGCAGAGTGTGGTTACCAAAATGGTTAGTGGTCCTAGCTATAAGCCATATTGGAACAGACTTAAAGATCTCAATATGTATACTTTAGAGGAAAGGTGATAAGGAGGAGATATGATAGAAACGTTAAAATACCTCTGTGGCATAAATGCACAAGAGGCGAGCCTCTTTCAATTGAAAGAAAGCTCTGTGACGAGAGGACATAGTATGAAGGGGAAAGAGGACAGATCAGGAGTAATAAGTGGAAATATTACTTTACAGAAAAAGTGGTAGATTCATGGAATAGTCTCTCAATGGACATATTAACGAGGACAGAATCTGAATTCAAAAAGGGTCTGAGACAGACACAGAGGATCTCTAAAGGAAAAAAGGGACTATTAGTAGTTGATATGGAAGGGCAGATTAGATAGAATCATAATAGTTGAGAAAGAGTAGTTACTCACCTGTAACAGGTGTTCTCCAGGAGCAGCAGGAATCAGTCCTCATATATGGGTGACGTCGGCGCCGACGGAGCCCCCGTGCGGAGCATTTCCCCAGCTTTCATAGAAAGCCTTTGGGAATGCAGCGTGCATGCGCGGTCCCCTTCCCGCCCAAGGGTGCCATCTTGCTCAGTCTGATGACATAGCTAAAAGACAGCAAAAAAGCAAAAATAAATCATATGACTGCAACCCCAAGGGGAGGAGGGAGAGTTGTGAGGACTGATTCCTGCTGCTCCTGGAGAACACCTGTTACAGGTGAGTAACTACTCTTTCTCCAGGACCAAGCAGGAAGTCAGTCCTCACATATGGGACTCCCTAGCTTAGGGCTACCAGAGGCCCCAAACTGAAAAATGAGCTCCCTCTAGAGCCTCAGCATGCAAGAACAGAATCTTCTCTGATAACGCCCCCGACAGGTAGCCCAACACCAGGGACGGAGGGGGTAGGAGTTGCCTAGACCTCAAAGAGATTATGGAGTACCGCTTGCCCGAAAGCACTGTCCCTGCGGGACTCCCTCTCAAGGCAGTGGTGGGCCGCAAAAGTCTGGCTTGAAGACCAAGTAGCGGCCCGGCAGATGACTGCCAACGGAACAGAGCGGAGATGAGCCACTGACGCAGCCTTCGCCCTGACATGGTGAGCCGTAACTCAACCCTGCAACGAGAGGCCGGCTGCCCTGTAAGCCCAGGCGATGCAGTCAGCTACCCATATGGACAAGGTACGCTTGGAGACAGCCAACCCCAACTTATTGGGGTCATAAGAGACGAAGAGCTGAACCACCCTCCGGTGCTCCCACGTACGGTCAAGGTAGAAGGACAACGCCCTCCTACAGTCCAGGGTATGCAGGACCATCTCAGCCTGGCTAGCATGAGGCCTGGGAAAGAAAGTCAGAAGAACCACCTCCTGATTGAGGTGAAAGGAGATGACAACCTTTGGAAGGAACTTAGGATGAGTCCGTAAGACTACCCTGTTCTTATAGAACCTAGTATAAGGTGCTTCTGAAACTAGGGCTTGAAGCTCACTCACTCGCCTAGCTGAGGTAAGGGCTACCAGAAATAGCATTTTCCAAGACGGAAAATGCATAGGGCAAGTAGCCATAGGTTCAAATGGTGGGCAAGTAAGCCGCTGCAAGACCACATTTAAATCCCATTCAGGGGAGCAGGTGGACGCACTGGAGGCTTAAGCAAAAGCAGGCCTCTGAGGAAGCGGGCCACCAAAGGATGACTGGAGAGAGACTGACCCTCCACATGTGAGTGGTGTGCCGAAAGAACACTAAGATGAACTCTAACAGAATTGGAGTTAAGGCCTAGGTTGGACAGGTGAAGCAAATACTGCAGCACCACTGGTACCAAGCATGAGAAGGGATTCTCGTTATGTTGAGTACACCAGGCAGAAAATCTACGCCATTTAAGGGCATAAGACTTTCTAGTGGACTGCCTCCTAGAGGCCAAGACTACATCCTCCACTTCCCTAGGCAGTAGTAAAGGCGCTAGGACTACCCTTTCAGCAGCCAGGCCATCAAATTGAGGGACTAGAGATTGGGGTGCAAGAGAGATCCCTGCTCCTGAGACAGGAGATCGGGTTGCATTCCCAGAGGAAGAGGAGTGTCCACCGCTAGTTGCAACAGTAGTGGGAACCAGGGCTGCCTTGGCCACCTGGGGGCCACCAGAATCACTGAGACCTTGTTCCGGATCACCTTGAATAGTGTCTTGGACACTAGAGGCGTGGGAGGAAACGCATATAGGAGGCCTGTAGACCATGGAATGAGAAACACACCCGCTGCTACTCTGAGAGGATGCGGTTGTCTGGAGCAGAACCTGGGAAGTTGACGGTTCAGAGGACTGGCAAAGAGATCCATGGTTGGAAGACCCCCATCTCAGGAAGATCTGTTGAACCACTAAAGGGTTCAACTGCCATTCGTGCGGGTGCAGAATCCTGCTCAATCTGTCCGCCAGGTAATTCTCCTGACCCAGGAGGTAGACTGCTTTGAGAAGAATGCCATGATCGACTGCCCAGGAGCACAGTTTCTGCGCCTCCTGACAAAGAAGATGGGACACTGTGCCCCCTTGTCTGTTCAAATAGAACATAGCCACTTGATTGTCTGTCTGAACTAAGTCAGACTAGTGAGAGATGAGATGAGAGAAGGTTCTCAGGGCTAAGCAGATAGCTCTCAGTTCTAAGAGATTGATCTGCTGTGTGGCCTCCCAAGGAGTCCACAGGCCTTGAGTACATGCCCCTTGGCAATGTGCACCCCAACCTTGTAGAGAAGCATCAGTTGTCAGCACCTTAGAGTGTGGAAGTGCCTGAAAAGGCACCCCTTGCACTAGATTCGGAAGATGAAGCCACCATTGCAGAGAAGACTGTAGTAGGCTGGACACCCTCACTTTGTCCGCGAGGCTTCCTGTGGCCTGGTGCCACTGAGTCCTAAGGCCCCACTGAGCTGGTCTCATGTGTAGACGGGCATTTGGAGTCACATAGACCGTAGATGCCATGTGGCCTAAGAGCCTCAGGAATTGTCTGGCAAAGACTAGAGAATTGCTGTGGAATAGCCTGGCTAGGAGCCATCAATCTGTGGGCCCTGTCCACTGGTAGAAAGGCCTTTGCCTGAAAGGTGTCCAGTCGAGCTCCGATGAATTCCATGTTCTGGGAGGGATGCAAACTGGACTTTGCGAAGTTTATGACAAACCCCAGGTGCTGAAGCAGAGCAACAGTGCGAAGGGTGGCTTGATTGGCCTCTTGCGGGGACTGACCCATGATGAGCCAATCGTCCAGATATGGAAAAACAAAGAGGCCCTGAACCCTGAGGTAGGCCGCCACCACCGCCAGGCACTTGGTGAATACCCTGGGGGCGGACGTAAGGCCAAAAGGCAGTACTCTGTACTGATAATGGTTTCCTCCCACTACAAATCTGAGATATTGTCTGTGGTCTGGATGAATAAGGATGTGAGTATAAGCATCCTTTAGATCTAAGGAGCATAGCCAATCTCCCTGCTGGAGGTAGGGCAGCAGGATTCCAAGGGTAAGCATCTTGAACTTTTCCCTCTCCAGGAACTTGTTCAGGTTTCGCAAGTCTAGGATGGGTCTGAGGCCTCCTGTTCTCTTTGGTACCAGGAAGTACCTGGAATAGAAGCCGTGACCTTTCAGGTGGTGGGGCACCGGTTCCACTGCCTGATCCTTTAGAAGACCTGCTAACTCCTGCAGGACTAAGTCCCTGTGCAGAGGGAGTCTGGGAGGCTCCCCTGGAAAATAGGAGGGGGGTACCTGGTGGAAGTGGAGGAGATAGCCCTTCTGGACTATACTTAGAACCCAGGTATCCCTTGTGAAAGGCTGACCACCTGTGGGCGAACAGGGCCAGCCTGCCTCCAGTGCTGATGGGAGCTAGCTGAGGAGGAGAGGCTATGCCAATGCAGTCAAAATCCCCCTCTCTGCTGAGCAGGAGCCGGAGTAGGAGGCTTGGGGGCCTTCTGCCTACGGGGCCCATGACCCTGCCCCTTGGCCTGCTGACCCTGTTGGGGAGCTACAGAGGCCTGATAATGAGGGTACTGTTTATAGGCAGATGACTTCCTCGGGTAAAAGGTCTTTTACCCCCGAGCCCTTCTTCTTCTGAGAAGGGGCAGAGGATTTTGTGGACAGCCTTGTCTGGGTAAGAGTCTCGGTCTTGAGTTCTGCAGCCTTGTCAGCCATGGGCTTGCCAAAGAGGTTTTCACCTCGGCAGGGGACATCGACCAACTTGTCCTGCACCCATGGCTCGAGGTCCAATGACTGTAGCCAAGCCTGACGGCGTGCACTGATGCCGGCTGCGGCTACTCGGGCCGAAGCCTTGAAGCCATCATAGGCTGCTCGAGATATAAACTTCGAGCACTCACAAATACCCGAGGACAGAGCATTGAACCTCTGCAAAGGTTCCTCGGAGAGACCAGCAGAGAACCCGGCAATCTCCTTTGACAGGTCTCGAAGGTACATGCCCATGTACAGCTGGTAGGTCTGAACACGGCAAGCAAGCATAGAGCCCTGGAAGCATTTCTTACCGAGGGCATCCAGGTTCCGGGACTCCAGGCCAGGAGGCACCGAGGAGTGCATCTTCTGACTCTTCAGACAATGCATGGCCGATTCCACAACCATGGAGTTGTGCGGTAATTGTGCCTTTTGGAACCCGGGGCTCTTGTGGACTCGATAGATGGAATTGACCCGCTCAAAACCGGCGTCGAGGCCAGCGCCTCCCACATGCGGAAGAGCAACCGTTCCAGCATCGGAGGAACCGGAACAGTAAAGGCCTCCTTCGGAGGAGAGTCATACTGTAGGGCCTCGAGCTCCTTGGCTGGAGGCTCCTCCTCGGGATCCGCGGGGAATGCCAAAGCCTTGGCCATGTCCCACATGAAATCCGAGAACCAGGTATCCTCCGGGGGGGACCTTCTCCGAGGCTCGGACTCGGGCGAGTCCGAAGGAACGTACCGAGTCCGAAAGGTGTCGGGCGACTCCTCATCCTCTGTCTCCCAGCCGGACTCCTCGGAGGAGGAATTGAGCAGCTCTGGTCGGGCAGGCATCGATGCCATCTGCCCCGACGCCGAGGGTACTGGCGTCGATGACCTCGGTCCCGAACGGGAGGCCGAGGGGGACCTTGGCTGAGGATCGACTTGAGCTCGCATGGACTTTAGGATCGACTCGGCCTCCGGGGTCGGACGTCGATGTCCTGGAGGTCGGGGCATATGCATCGATGAGACCGGCAATCAGTGCCCGCTGCTGTCCCATGAAGGCAGCCAAGCTGCTCTCCAAGGCCGTCAACCTGAGTCTGAGCTCAGGAGACTCAGCAGCCCCCGACGTCAGCTCCTCTGGAGTTGAGTCCACGAGGACTACAGTACTCATATGACCCGGGGACTCCAGCTCCACACGAGGTTGTTTTGCAGGCCTCTCCGACTCCGAAGACCCGGGACGGCGCTCGGGGCTATGTGACTTGGCCCTCGAGGAGCCAAGTGCGTCCACCGAGGAAGCCCTCGCGGGTTTTTTCTTCTTACGATGCTCCCGCGAGGGAGACCCCCTTTCAGAGGAGCCTCAATGCTGCTCAGGGCCGGAGTCCCAAGATGTCGAGGCCTCTGACGAGGTCCGGGCCCGACTGGACGCTGAGTCAAAGAAGATTCTTTCCTTTTGGTGCTGCCGACTCCGTAACGCCTTAGAGGACATTTTCCCACACAGACCACAGATCATTGGGTCATGATCGGGTCCGAGGCACCGGAGGCAGCAGTCATGTGTATCGGTGAGAGACATAAGTTTTTTGCACCGATCACACTTTTTAAACCCGCTGGCAGCCATCGGGGGAAAAAGGGCCCCTGCAAGGTCAAAAGACAGGGCTGCCAGTGAAAAAAGAAAAAATGGCGCGAACGCTAGTCACTAAGGACAAAAACCGAAAAGAGAGATCCGGGCTCGATACCGACGTATCGGGCCCAGGCAGGAAAGGGAAACTGGCGTCGAACCGAAGAAAAGCAGGTTAACGCAGAGAAAATCAACTTCTTCCTCGGGTGAGACGAATATACATCCGTCGGGCTCTGCGGAAAAAAGAAGACTGAGCAAGATGGCACCCTTGGGCGGGAAGGGGACCGCGCATGTGCGCTGCATTCCCAAAGGCTTTCTATGAAAGCTGGGGAAATGGTCCGCACGGGGGCTCCGTCGGCGCCGACGTCAACCATATGTGAGGAATGACTTCCTGCTTGGTCCTGGAGAAAGACCATACTGTGTGGGCCAGCAAACAGCACAAAAGGATGGTCTGGCTTAGAAAAAGAACTTGTAACTTCCAAGTACCGGGGAAGCATCCTCTGGGCATCCACAAGGTGAAGGATCAGCAGCCTAGGACAACAGATTATGGACGAGATGGTTTACAGCAAGCTTTGAAAAAACCAACACCACACATATGTTGGTTCTGTAAGAAAGACCTGGAAACAGTGACTCACCTCATAGCTGCCTGTGAAGTTCCGATAGCAGAAACTTTCTATACAGAAAGACATAATAAAGTAGCGTGCTTCATCCATTGGAAACACTGTAAGCACTACATCACTGTGCCTGAAAAGCACTGGGATCATGACCCTAAGAGAATTTCAAAGAATGATGTTATGATCACCTGGGATACTCCCATTCTGACGGATAAAAAGCTGGATGCAAGGAAGCTAGATATAGTGGTTAAGGAGAAAAACACCAGACTGCATTGATAGAGGTGTCCGTTCCAAGCAACTACATTGTGAATCGTGTGGCGAGGCAGAGGATCCTGAAATACCAGTTAATGTGGTCAGAGATCAAGAAAATATGGCAGAAAGATAAAGAAATATTTCCCATTGTATTGGTTGCTACAGGTTTGATAAAGAATTTCCAAGCACATCTTGACAAACTACCCATACATGTTACATCTTACGAACTCCAGCAGGAGGCTCTCTTTGGCATGATGCAAGGATGCAAAGTATTAGCAGTAATTTTTAGATTCTGAGATCATACTCCATATACCCTGGGCTTAGAAGTGAGGTTCATGACTGTCATGGTTTGTGCAAAACTAACCCATTTGGAGAAACTGTCCAAAAGATCAGTGGTATATAGTGGTAAAGGAGAAAAACACCAGAATGGCATTGATTATAAAGGTGTCAGTTCCAAGTGACTACTCTGTGAATCACGTTAAGAGGGAAAAAATCTTTAAGTACCAAGACATGCAGTCGAAGATCAAGAAAATGTGGTAGAAAGAAAAAGAATTATTTCCCATCATGCTGGATGACACAGGCTTAAGAGGAATTTCCAAGCATACCTTGATAAATTACCTATACAGATAACATCTTACAAACTCCAGAGGAAGGCTCTCTTTGGGATGATGTAAGTACTATGCCAAGCATTATCAGTAAATTTGAGAAACTGAGATCATCCACATACCGTGGCTTAGAAGTGAGGTTCATGACTGTCAAAGTATGCGCAAAACTCACCCATTTGGAAAAACTGACCTTGAAGATCCTTATCCTTCCCATGATACTGCTCCTTAGAGAAGGAGGGCAGAGGCCAAATAGAAACGGCCTCCTCAGAAAAAACACAGGTAAGGATCTTTGCAAGACAGAGACTGCAGCTCAGATGTCTGCCTTGCGGAACGAATTGCAACCAAGAAGACAGTCTTGTGCGTCAAATCCTTCAGATTAGCACGCTTCAACGGCTCAAAGGGCTTTGACATCAGGGCCCTGAGCAACAGACACAGATCCCAGGAAGGGACCAGGGATGCAACAGCCAACCCCCCTGAAAAAAATGCAACACATCTGGGTGTAAGGGTAGACACTTAGCAGCCACCAAACCTCTGAAACAGTCTAAAGACGCCACCTGAACCTTCAGGGAGCTAAGAGAAAGATCCTTCTCCAGAATGTCCTGCAGAAAGGTCAACAGAGACTGCACTATGGCCAGCTCAGGAGTCAGCTGCCATGGGCTGCACCATCGCTCAAGGAGGCACCAGACCCGCATGTATGCCAGGTTGGAAGATCACTTCTGAACAGAATGGAACCACCACCAGAGGGTAGCCCTCACACGCTAGCTGTCTCCTTTCAACAGCCAAGCCGTAAGCGATAACGGAACTGGGTCCTCCAAGAGGATCAGTCCCCAATGCAACAGACCCCGAGATGGAGACAAATGAAGAGGTGGCATTTGCAGGAGCCGCATTAGACCTCCAAACCATGCTCACCTCGGCCAATTGAGCGCAACCAGAATAATCCTTCCCAGGTGACGCCCTATATACTGAATCACAAATCAGTGATTCAGGGGCCACAAATCTTTGTACACCGATCACACTTTTTAAAGCCACTGGTAGCCATGGGTGAAAAAATTACCCCGGCGATGTTGAAGACCTGCGATGATGCCAATTAGGAAAAGGCACGAACGCAACAAAGGTGGAAAAATCGAACATGAACCAGAGACTCTATGCCGAAGCAGCGGGCTTGGGTGGTGGGAAAAATACCAGTGCACCCAGAGGGAGAGTATGAAACGCAAAGATCAAAAGAAAATCAACTTTTTCTGAGGGAAGACAGATGTCTGAAGGGCTACACAGAAAAAAGGAGACTGAGTAAGATGGCACCCTTGGGTGGGAAGGGGACCACACATGCGTGGTGGCATCTTCCAAAGTGATCGCAGATTGACAGTGTGGATAATAGCTGAGGAGCTCAGCCTGAACAGGGAGTCAGTGCTGATCATCTTTGTGCAGGAGCTGGGGATGAGGAAGGTTTGCGCCAAGATGGTGCCCAGGCTTTTATCGGACGACCAGAAGGAGCACCGGGTCAATGTTTGTCAAGACTTGCTAGAGAAGATCGGAGAAGATCCAGAGTTCGTTGGCAGAGTCATCACAGGAGATGAGACATGGTTCTTCCAGTACAACCCTGAAAGCAAGAGACAGAGCCTGCAGTGGAAGACTAGACTGTCACCCAGACCCAAAGAAGGCGCGCATGTCCAAAGCAAGGATCAAGATCATGCTGATCGCATTCTGTGACCAGAAGGGAGTGGTCCATCATGAGTTCGTGCCTGAGGTCAGACAGTCAACCAGCACTTCTACCAGCAGGTCCTCAATCACCTCCATGATCGGGTTCAGCGCAGCATGTGGGCTCTGTGGAGAAACAAGTCGTGGCTGCTCCACCACGACAATGCGCGCGCGCACACCACGCTCAGTGTGAGGCAGTTCTGGGCCAACAAACAGGTCAGCTCTCAACCACCCTCATTCCCAAGATCTCGCACCATGCGACTTCTGGCTCTTCCCCAGGCTGAAGACTGTGCTCAAAGGAACTCATTTCGCCTCTGTAGAAGAGATCAAGGCCACTGTGACGAGGGAGCTAAGAGTCCTCAAGGAGGAGGACTTTACAGAGTGCTTCTGTACATGGCATAAGCAAATGCAGAAGTGCATTAACTCTGGGGGATTACTTTGAAGGGGACAATGCGAAATTTCTCTGTAGATTTTGTAATAAAACATTTATGAGACAGTCTTGTTTCTTTTTTGTAACACCTCGTATCGAGAGAGTAGCAAACTATGTTCAAAAGACAGCTTGGATGAAAAGAGATTGAGGAGACTCATGAGGTAGCATGAAGCCCTATGTATGCTATAAAAACCACCTGAGCATGTCTGAACTTTGACACAGCTAGCCTATCTCAGTGCTGCTTCATGTCAACTACTTGTGTGGCCAATTCATCCTGCCTGTTGACAAAGAACTAATATGCAAAATGAAAAAAAACCCAAAATAGCCAGAGTTGAAAACAAGCTATGGAAATGGACATCAAGAAAAGAGCAGCTGTCAGCAGTTGAGTACAAACTGAGTAAAATCAGCAGCTATTAGATGCAGCTAACATACAATGAATTTATTTTAAGTGGCAAGCCTCATGCAGGAATTAAAAGTAATGCATTCCTCAATTTCAACAGCCTAGCAAGCAATGCAGTAAGTTTCCAGAATTTCAACTTGCTTTAATACTTTGTTCCCCATGTGCCTTTATTACCTCCTCTATTTAGGACTGTTAGAAAGGTAGGGTATATAGTGTAGTTAATTCATCTGTAAAGCGTAGCTACTCACGCTCCCCAGCGTCCAATAGGAAAGCTTTTGGGAGCATCCGCCTGCACCACTGCCGTCCCGCCTTTCCAACTCTCCCTCTTCAGTTGAGTTTATAGCTGAGACAAAGGAGAGAAGGAGAGAGAGAGAGAGAGACAGAGATACAACTCCTAGGGGAGGTGAGTGGGTTGTGAAGACTCAATTCCTGCTGTTCCCGGAGATCACCTGTTACAGGTGAGTAACTACGCTATCTCCAGGAACAAGCAGGAATGTAGTCTTCACATATGGGGACTCCCCAGCTGAGAGATGCCAGGGAGATAACCCCAGAAAGCTGCAAAACCCAGGTTGAGATGGGTCATTCTTCCTCCCATGGCTCTCAGACATCGAAACCCGGGACGGCGGGTAGGAGTTGTTCTAAGTCTGAAAGAGATGCTGGGGAACAGCCTGGCCAAACGAGGCATCCCGATGGGAGTTCTTGTCTAAGCAGTAGAGGGTTGCAAAGGTGTGTACCGAAGCTCAAGTGGTTGCTCTGCAAATGTCGTCAATGGACACTGAGTGAAGGTTAGCCATAGAGGCTGCCATTGCTCTCACATTGTGAGCTGTGACATGATCTTCGAGAGAAAGTCCCTTGCTCTCATAGGCAAAGGATATGCAATCTGCAATCCAGTTAGAAAGAGTTTGCTTGGAAACTGGTAATCCAAGATGACTGGAGTCAAAGGGAACAAAAAGCTGAGAAGCCTTTCTATGTTGCTTAGTTCTCTGAAGGTAAAAAGCTAAAGCTCTTTTACAATCCAGAGTATGAAGATTCCTTTCTGCATTAGAGGCGTGAGGCCTAGGGAAGAATACAGGAAGGTAAACAGACTGGCTTAAATGAAAAGGTGAAACCACCTTTGGCAAAAAGTGAGGGTGAGTCCTAAGAATGACTTTATCATGGTGGACCTTGTATAAGGAGGATCAGCCACTAATGCTTGTAGCTCACTGATGCATCTTGCAGAAGTGAGGGCAATTAGGAAGATTTCCTTCCAAGAAAGAAACCAGAGATGTAGTGGCTAAGGGTTCGAAGGGCGGTTTCATAAGCTGCCCAAGGACAAGATTCAAATCCCATGCCATGGGTGGTGGCTTAATGGGAGGTTTAGTTAAAAGTAGACCTCTCATAAATCATGCTACAAGCGGTTGAGATGAGACAGGTTGTCCATCCAAGGGCTTGTGGAAAGCTGCAATGGCACTACGGTGGAGCCTTACTGAACTGGTCTTAAGACCAGAGGATGATAAATGGAGGAGATACTCCAGTAATGCCGCCACTGGAACTGAAAAAGGATTAAGTTTCTATTTTGAACACCAGATAGAGAACCTTCTCCACTTAAAGGTGTAGGCCCGCCTTGTGGAAGGTTTTCTTGAAGCCAAAAAGATATCCTTAACCTGCTGAGAAAGGTTGATATCTTGGAATTCAAGGCTCTCAGCAGCCACGCCCTGAGGTGGAGGATTTGGGTGCAATAGTGTCACGTTCTCCTGGGAAAGAAGATCTGGAGCACATCCCAACTCCAGAGGCTTGGCTTGAGAGAGACGTAGCAGTGGATACCACGTCTGTCGTGGCCAGCGTGGGACTATGAGGATCATGTGGCCCTTGTCTCTCTGAAGTTTGAATAGAGTTTTGGGGATGAGGGGAATGGGTGGGTAGGAACAGAGGGAGTCCTGACCCCAATGGATATGGAAGGCATCCCTTGCCTGACAGTTCTGAGCCGGAATTCTGGAACAGAATCAGGGAAGTTTCGCATTCTGAGGACTTGCAGGAAGGTCTATATCTGGAGTTCCCCAGATCTGAAAGATTTGAGCAATTTGCTCTGGATGAAGAGACCACTCGTATGGCAGCAGTTCTCGACTTGAGTTTGTCTGCCAAGAGATTTTGTGTGTCTGGAAGATACACCGCTAGTATGTGGATTTGAAGATCTCTGGCGAAGGCCCAGAGGATAGAGCTTCGTTGCACAGTGCTTGAGAACTCATCCCACCCTGCTTGTTCACAAAGAACATGGCTACTTGATTGTCGGTCTCGACAAGAACCGTCTTGTAGCTCAGGCAGTCCTGAAATACTTGAAGAGCACAGAAGATGGCTCTGAATTCCAGGAGGTTTATGTGAAGACAAACCTCCTGCTCGGTCCAGAGACTCTGAGTGGAGAGATTGTCCAAGTGAGCCCCCCAATCTAACTTGGAAGCATCTGTCGTCAAGGTGGCTTGGTGTAGTGGCTGCTGAAAGGAAGACCCTACGAGAAGGTTTTTCAGCGATTGACACCACTGTAGGGACAAAATGAGGCGTGTAGAGTTTCTGATTTTGTCCCCCAGGCGGCCCAACGCCTGTGTCCATTAAGAGGCTAGGGTCCACTTGGCTGCTCGCATGTGTAGGGAACCACATGGACAGTGGATGCCATGTGCCCTAGCAACTGAAGCATTTCTCGAGCAGTTAGAAACGTTTTCAGAGCTGCTTGAGAGGCCAGCTGGAGTATTCGAACACAATGCGATTGTGGCAGGAAAGCCTTTGACGGCCTTGTGTCTAGAAGAGCCCCTATGAACTGTAGGGATTGAGAAGGGGTGAGATGAGATTTTGGGAGGTTTATGACCAGTACCAGGTACTGTAGGATTTGCATTGTTCAGGAGAGAGCGGAGCTGGCTTCTGGAGCTGTTGATGCTCGGATGAGCCAGTCTAAGTAGGGGAAGATGAATATCCCCAGAGTTCTCAGGAATGCTGCTACTACTGCAATGCATTTTGTGAAGTCTCTTTGGGCAGAAGCCAGTCCAAAGGCTAGAACCCTGTACTGGTAATGTCTTCCCTGAAAGAGGAATTGAAGAAATCTCCTGTGATCTGTATGAATGAGGATATGTGTACATGCATCCTTTAGATTTAGAGAACATAGCCAATCCGGACTCTGAATGTAAGGAAGAAGTGTTCTGAGAGAGATCATCTTGAATTTTTCTTTGAACAGATACTTGTTCAACTCTCTGAGGTCCAGTATGAACCTGTATCCCCCTGTCTTCTTTGGAATGAGGAAGTAGGGGGAGTAGAAACCCATGCCCTGTTGGGACATAGGTACCTCTTCTATTGCTCCTTGAGCAAGTAGTAAGGCGAGACAAGAGAGCGGTGAAGGGGCCCCGAGAATTGAACTGTCTTGTGATGGTGGGAGGGGGCATACTGTGGAAATAGAGTTTGTACCCCTCTGTTACAATGGAGAGAGTCCACTGCTCTGATGTCATCTGTTGCCATCTTTCGGCAAAATGACAGTCTGCCTGGGATGGTGAGAGGCTCTGGACCCTTTATTTATTTTTATTTATTTATTACAGTTTCTTATATACCGCGCTATTCGGTATCAGCGCGGTTTACATCATAACATAACTACCATAACGACAAGTTGTCAGGTTTTACATCGAACAGGGATACAAACTTGGATAACAGGGGTAGGGGTAGGATGACTATGTTCTCTAGGAAGGAGTCAAAGCCCCTGAGGAGGCTGTGTCTGTTGAGCTGGTTGAGCTCTAGGGACTTGGGTCTTCCTCTGTTTGGGTTGCTGCTGCCCCTTTTGGGGAACATGAACTGGGCAGTGGACAGCCTGGGTGTAAGATGGATAGAATTTATTTTTCTTGTTGAAAAAGGGTTTCTTAGTTGTCTATTTATTTATTTATTATATACCACCTTTCATGATATCAAGGCGGTTTACATTTAACAAACTGAAATTACACTGAACAGGGCATTATAACTTGGAGATAACTATTTTATAGGGAACATGGGCAATGGAGGGTAAAGTGGCTTGCCCAAGACCACAAGGAGCACCTGTGGGATTAGAAAGTCCAGTCCTTTCGGCCCAAGGTTGCTATCCCTCTAGTAAGATTTGAACCCCTGACCTTCCGGCCTGAGGTAACTTGCCCCAACCACTCGGCCACTCCTCCCCCCTGTAGCTGGGTTGGCTGTGGTCCTTGATAGTCTGTTCAAGGTGGTATTTTCGGACTCAAGCTGAGACGCTTTGTCCTGCCAATCCATGCCAAAGAGGTTTTCTCCTGTGCAAGGAATATTTCCCAGCTTGTCTTGCACCCATTGTTCTAAATCAGATGCTTGTAACGAGGCAATGCGCCGTGCACCGATGGAGATAGCAGAGGTTCTGCTAATGCACTCAAAGCAATCAAAGGTTGCATAGTTCATGAACTTAGATACATTCTGGGCATGTTTGACCAGAGTGAGAAAGTCGGCCCACTTGTCATCGGGAAGAAGTGGAGCCATGAGTTCCAAATCTCTTGTAACCTCCCAAAGAAACATATCCATATAAAGTATGTAAGAGCTTATTCTAGCCGACAGCATCGAGGACTGAAAGCATCGACGCCCAAAGGCATCGAGCGCTCTCCATTCTCGACCTGGAGGGTTGGATAAATACGTTTTAGCACTCTTGATCCTACGCATTGCCGATTCCACCATGGTGCGGTAATTGTGTTTTTTGGAAACCGGGACATTGTGGTACCCGGTACATGGTATCGAGTCTCCTAGAATGTGGAGACACCGTCAGGGGTATTTCTCACATCCTAAGCATGAGATCATGTAAGATTCGGTGAATGGGAAGGGTAGCAGCCTCCTTAGGAGCTGCCAGATACTGAAGAAGTTTTAATTCCTCAGCTCTTGGTTCCTTCTCAGGGGTCATGGTGATCGAGAGTCCCCTTGCGACATCACGTATGAAGTCCTCAAAGGACATGTCCTCCGGAGACGACATCCGACGCTGTGGTGAAGGATCCTCCGGAAGAACCACTCCGGTACCAACAGGGTCCTCAGAATCATCGGAATCGGAGGATTCAAAGTACTGTCAGGCCAGATGTTTTCGTATTGCTTGTAGGCAGTATCTATCAAAATTGGCATCGGAATGCCTCGATACCGGACCCTCAATGCCAGAGACCAATTCCAGAGCCGGCATGGGAGGATGCATGGAGAGGGGCGCATCGGTCAATGCAGGTACAGTCTGTACCGATATTGGTACGGAGAACTGCGTCGATTGTAGCGGTTTTAGCGGTACCGAGGCTGCTAATAAAGCTGCTAGACTTCGCTCAATGGCCAGGATATGTTGATCCATGGAGCCTGCCGATGTCTGGATGTTGGTATCGGCAGAGCAGGCCACGACACCAGAACATGGCACCAAGAGTCCTCCGTAGGTGGAAGCATTGGGAAATCCTGGAACCCCGTTAATGCTTTGGAGGCAGGGGCCTCCCTCTGGGGCTGTTTGGCCGGTGTGTTTTCCTTGAGGGCAACGCTAGTAGCATCTCGATGCTTAGAAGGAAATCTACCCTTTGGAAGATCTGGGTTTAGTTACTTGAGATCCATGGGAGGAAGATGAAGCCCTGGATGACGTCAATGCAATGGACATTGCATCTGAGGCAAAGAGAGTGCCGAGTTTTGCATCTCTGCTCTGCAGGCCTCTCTTGGTCATCTTTCTACAAAGGAGACACTCCGATGGCAAATGGTCAGGACCTAAACATTTAAGACACCAATCATGGGTGTCGGTCGAGAAATGGTACCGCTACATTTTGAACATTTTTTGAAACCACTAGATGGTTTCTCCATTTTGGAAGAAAAGAAAGCCTAGTGCCCAAAATGGCACCTGGCAAAAAGAGGGGACAGACCCTCAAAAAATAAGTTATTCTTTTTTTTAAGAAGAAAAGAAATAAGAAAATAAAGAAGGCACCGGTGGTACCGGTATAGGCGTCAACGGGAAGGCAGACGCGACCACAAAAAAAGAAGATTTTCTGCGGTGACAGGGTTTGCTGCCTGTTGGCTCTGCGGAAAACGAAAAACCTGAAGAGGGAGAGTTGGAAAGGTGGGAAGGCAGTGGCGCAGGGGGATGTTTCCAAAAGCTTCCCTATTGGACGCTGGGGAGCGTTCCCGCGCAGGCTCTGTCGGTGCCGATGATACCCATATGTGAAGACTCCATTCCTGCTTGTTCCTGGAGATCAGGTGTTCTCCAGGGACAGCAGGAATCCGTCCTCACATATGGGTGATGTTGACGCAACCCCATTGGAAGCATCTCCCCAGCTTTCAAAGAAAGCCTTTGGGAGATGCTACCACGCATGCATGGTCCTCTTCCTGCCCAAGGGTGCCATCTTACTCAGTCAGATGACATAACTAGAGCCGACAAAAGATAGCAACTCCAAGGGGAGGCGGGGAGGGTGTGAGGACCGATTCCTGCTGTCCCTGGAGAACACCTGTTACAAGTGAGTAACTACGCATTCTCCAGGAACAAGCAGGAAATCAGTCCTCACATATGGGACTCCCTAGCTACAGGCTACTGAGAACTTGCAGAAAAATGTGAGCAGCCGCAAGCAAATCTGAGGAAAGATTCTGATGGCGCCAGCATCCAGGGAGAACCATGGCTTTGGTAGCCTGAACAAGAAGGGTTGGAGAGTACGAACTGCCTAAACCCCGAACAGATTACGGAGTACGGCTATGGCCTGGCTGAAGGCACTGTCCCATCGGGACTCCCTCTCCAGGCAATAGTGAGCTGCAAAGCTGTGAACTGAGGATCAGGTGGCGGCCCGGCAGATGTCTGCCATAGGGACAGAGCATAGGCTTGCAACCGAGGTTGCCTAGCCCTGATATTGTGCACTGTGACCCAGCACTCCAATGATAGTCCAGCCTGATCATGGGCAAAGGCGATGCAATCCAACATCCAGGTGGACAGGGTCTGCTTGATCACAGCCTCCCGCAGTCGACTGGGGTTGTATGAGATGAAAAGCTGCGAGGCTTTGCGATTGCCCTGCATACGCTGCAAACAGGGTCCTCTTGCAGTCCAGTTTGGATAACGGCTGCCGCCTTGTCAGTGTGGGACCATGGAAAGCAGGTAGGGGGCACCACCTCCTGATTGAGGTGTAAGGCGGATACCACCTTTGGAAGGAATTTTCAGTGGGTGCAAAGCATAACCCTGTTCTTGTAGAATCTAGTATAAGGTGGCTTGGCCACCAAGCCTGAAGCTTGCTGACTCTGCGGGCAGAGGTAAGCGCCACCAGGAAGACAACCTTCCAAGATAGGTAATCAAAGGTTCGAAAGGTGGATTGGTTGAGATCCCATTCCGCTGGAGGCAGCCGGATGGGAAGCTTAGAGAGCAGCAAGCCCTGCATGAATTGGGTAACGAGGGGCTGCACAGAAAGAGGTTTGCCCTCTATGGAGTGATCAACAACAAAAAATCCTGAACTCGAACAGTTGTAAAATAACTCTTTTTGTTGGAGCTGCCAGGCAAAAGCGGATAGAAAAAACGTCCCTTCACTGCAGCTTCTCCTTTTTAATTAAATTTTGAGGTAAGCAGGCAACTTATATACTTAACTTTTTCATCATTTCAAACTTGAAAACTGCCAAAGGAATCACCAAACAGTAACAACGTGTCACGTTTCGGGTCCGAACATCACGACCCTGCATCAGGTTGAAAATGTGAAAGAAATTCCTGCAATCACAATAAGCTTCAATGATCCAGAATAGAAACAACCATCCACATTTATACAGATGGCGTCTGACGTCAATGCCGATGAAACAAAAAAAATCAGAGGCCAATCAAAATACTTGTAAGTCGCTTACCAACCAATCAAAAGGGGGGGGGGGGGGCGCCCGACTGACAAGGGAACCTCCAATTCTGATCTGTAGCCTCTAATCAATTGCCTCCTACTGTCCTGGAATTGAAAGATTTACATAAACGTTTGATTCGGGCACAAACATGGCTCAGTCATGACTCAATATCTGAAATCTATTATCCCCCCCAGAGGGCTACGGATGCCAAAAGCTCCGTGGCAATTTGCTGATGATCCAGCTTTCCTCGCTACATGGAATGCTATACTTAATAAATGTAGCTTTGATATCATTGCCCTACTGATTGAGCGCTTGGGTGCAGAACAGTAGAAACTGATCTCTCAATCGTCTGAGCTAAAATTGAAGATTCTTGAGACACAGGAACCTCAGTTTTCAAACCCAATAGGTTGAGGCTGAAAAACAACCAACGGCATTCCAGGATCATTTATGCGGTTTAAAGATTAAAAAATTTAAACGGAATAAACCTGACTATGATAATAACTGTGTTTATAAGTGGATGTTACCATCGGAGCAATCTTCTATGAAACATGTGTCGTTTGCTGCCAGCTTGGATGACTCTACTGGCACAGATTCTACTGACATAAGCCACTACTGTTCCACTCGTCCGCAATATGAGCAGCCTTTAGGACAACGGGGGAACCCTCGCCGTGGTCGACAGTCCCGTTGAGCGTATCAACAGGATTTTTGGGAGGGCCCGGACACCAGGTCCAGGACAAAGAATCGGCAGTTGTTAACTTATTGGGGACAATTATTAACTTCATCACATTTGCAGGTTCTGGAACTGGGGCTCTAGTTTGTGCCTGTTCCTAGATATGATCATTTTGAAATCAGATTGGCCTTATATCGTTTTTTTTTTTTAGAAAACTGAGGATAATTCATTACTTTTCAAAGCAGGATACCGCTTCTGATTCTTCATTGATTAGTGGTCCTTCAAACTGGACACCACCAGAAGAGACAGATGCGATCCTGTTAACTTTTCAGGGACTTGTGTTACGTGAACTGACAAGGATGGAAAGTACATCTTTACAGTCCTATTCTAACTTGTCTCGGAGGCACTTTGAGGCTATTAAGGAGTTATCACAGGCTGATATTGTTATTCAGAAGGCTGATAAAGGAGGGGCTGTGGTTGTTTTATCTCAGGAGCAATATCAACGAGAGATGGACATTCATTTAAGTAACTGTCAATACTATACACCACTGGTTATTGATCCCACACCACGTCTTCTGGACCGGATTCAGTTTTTGATGTTAGAAGCTTTTCACAATAATTGGATCACCAAATGTGAGTTAAACTTTTTGGTTAATAAACATCCAAAGATACCGGTCTTTTCTTTGGTCCCAAAAAAATCACAAGTCCTTAGAGAATCCACCGGGGAGACCCATTGTCTCCCGTCGTGATTCTCTATTGGAGCCACTCTCTAAATATTGTGATATCTTCTTACAGCCTGCGGCTGCAAAAGTGCCTTCGTATATGTGGGATACTGGACATTTTTTTAATGCAGTTGTCAACCTGTACAAATTTCTCATCCCATAAATTTTTGGTCACACTTGATGTGCAAGCACTGTACACCAACATAAATCAAGCTGAAGTGCTATCCCGTTTGGCTACTTTTCTGCTGGAACTTCCCCCTCGGACACTCTGGGCTTTTTTTTACTGGATCTGCTAGATATTGTACTTAACAATAATTATTTTCTTTATGAACAGCAATACTTTTTACAGGTTTTTGGGATAGCCATGGGGACTACAGTGGCCCCATCAATAGCCACAATTTACATGGCACAGTTTGAAGATCTCTATATTTATTCCTCTGCCCTTTTTTGCCATGTTCTATTTTGACGTCTGTTCCTTGATGACATTTTTTTCTTTGGACCGGCACTTTATCGTAATTGAATTCTTTATTGATGTTGTTGAATTCTCATAAATCAAATATTCAATTCACAGCCAAGATGAATCAGACTCAGATCCAATTTCTAGACATTACAATTGCTTTAACTTCTGATGGATATACCATCTCTTTATTTCGGAAGCTGGTGCAACGGAACACACTGGGGTTTTCCCAGTTACCATCCAGTTTCGTCAAAACAATGTTTACCTTATGGCCAATTCTTACAGCTCTGCCGCAATTGTTCAACACTTCAGGAGTTCTATCGCCATGCCGAGAATTTGAAGCGGAGACTATTGTCTCGGGGATACCCCCTTGGAATCATTAAGGCAGTCCTTAAACAGGCTCGTTTTTCTTATCACGATTGGCTGTTGCCACAAGCCAATTGGGACCGGGATCCTCGGACTTCTGGTGATAGGATTATGGGGATACTTCCCTATACCAGGGGTATTTCTAAGGTGTCGACGATTCTGCACCAGAGTTCTGGCTAATTCTTGATATTCATACTTGTTTTCGGGGCAAACAATTACTTCTTGCCTATTCTAGAAGTGCAAACCTACGTGATTACATGGTGCATTCTGCCTCTGTAATGGATCGCCCTTTGTCTTTTCATGATGATCCAGGCCATTTTCAGTGTGGCTCGTGTCATTTTTGTGAGATTTCAATCACAGGCACAACCTAGCTGGATGTTCATACCGCCTGTATTTATAGGTCTAAATGGCATACTACCTGTTTTGTCGACATATGTGGTGTATTTAATTATGTGTTCATGCTCTCTTTATTATATAAGGTGCACCCCACATGAGCCATAAAGACTCGTCTTGGGGAACATGCCTCTCATCTCCATACTAAGACCCTTGCGGCTCCGTTGGTTGAACACTGTCTTCAGCATGAACATGCTTTTAAACAGCTTCGGTGGTGAATTTTGAATTTTGTTCCTTTGGATCCGAGGGGGGGGGGGGGGGAAACCGTGTATATAGGTTGCAAAAACTAGAACAGCGGTGAATCTTTAGGTTGAACACTGTCTTGTCAGACGGCTGCCTAGGGTGAGAACTTACACAATCTTGACGATGCATATATTCATATGATTCTTGCAAGGTATTGTGGGTAATGTAGTTCATTCACTCCCAAACACAGCTGAAGACAATAATTGAGTTGTGAAACCAGTGGTAAGGCCAATAAAATACTTCTTTTATTGATGGGGTTTAATTCACCCAGCACAAATATGCTTGGTAGCAATATAAATGAGGTTACTTGCTTGCAGTGTTTAAATGGATAACATAAAGTCACAAAGCAAATCAGAAAACAACCTTCAGCTTGTCAGGCAATTAGCTAATGTTTTCTTAGCAAATAATTACCAAATAAAAAGGCACAAAGAAATAAATGAACTTTGCTTGTTAGGTTAACTTCTGCTTATTTTCCACACAGAACCTGCAGTGATTCTCCCTTGCTCACACACACAATCAGGTGCAGCTTTAATTACTATCAATTGTCCAGCTGAAACCCTTTAGCTGGCTGGCTGCTACTGTGTGAACCCAAAATCCTGCTTTAAGAGCTGTTTGCAGTAGAATAAAGAACAAAGTTAGGTTTCTTTGTGATGGCTGATGTGTTTGCTCACAGAAAGCTAGCAATAGCATTTAGATAGAGAACAGTCCATGTAATTAATAGTTTCATCTGCTGTATCTCCCCCTTCATCAATCAGCATAGGGTCACTACCATACACTGGCACAGACGAGTCTTTCAATAAGGCACTATCATGAGAATGCTTATTCCCTTGCTGCCATTCACTATTATAGATAGGGTCTGGATCAGTGTTCATACCTGAGCCTCTCCTATCATCATAATTCCTCTCTGTATGGCCTGGCCAGTATGTAATCCAGTTCTGATGTCCAGCCTTCCAATCTTGATCCCTGGACACTGGATCTTCCCTCACATACCTTCTGGCATAGGTCTGAAAGTCCTTTCCACGTGCAGTCTTCTCTCTTCCAGGTAGCCACTGGTGATTCCTATCTCTGCCATTCCATTCCTCTGGCTGACTCCAGTCCAATGGACTCTGCTGGTATTTGGAATACCTCCCAGTATAGGTACTGCCTTGGAATCTCCCAGACCTTCCAATGGCCTTTCTTCTCTTCCTTCCAGAGAGTTTCCTTCTCTCTCTATCCGCTTGGCTTGGCTTCTGCTTCTCGAGATGATGTTGGTGCTTGAGCTTGAAGCTGTTGCTGTATCTTTTCCTGAAGCTATTATCTGAAGAATAAGCTCTATTCTTATTCTGTCCTAATGTGTGCTCCTCCCTAACACAGCGCAGCTGTGTTGAATCAGGCCCTGCCCTTTGAGATGAGTGCTTAGGGATTACCTCATAGCTCTCTTGATTGCACACACGTTTTCTCACTTCAGCCCCCCTCATGGCTGCTGGAAACCTGGTGCATTCTGGGACTGGTAGTCTTTTATGTGAAAACTCTGTTTTCTTGCTTCTACCAGAACTGACAGGTTGCTTGTTCAGAGTCACATCATCTTTTCTATAGCTCCTACCTGAGCTATGATAAGCTTCCTTATCACAGTCTCCATCTGGTCTTAATGCAGTATTAGAATGGCATAGCCTATTGTAATTCATTATACTTTGTTTGAGTCTATATCTAGCTTGTTCCAATCAGAATTAGGGGTTCCCTTGGCAGTAGGGCGCCACCCCCTTTTGACTGGCTGGTAAGTGACTTACAAGCATTTTGAATGGCCTCTGATTTTTGTTTCGTCGGCATTGACGTCAGACGCCATCTGTATAAATGTGGATGGTTGTTTCTTTTCTGGATCATTGAAGCTTATTTTGACTGCAGGAGTTTCTTTCACATTTTCAACCTGATGCAGGGTCGTGATGTTCGGACCCGAAACGTGACACGTTGTTGCTGTTTGGTGATTCCTTTGGCAGTTTTCAAGTTTGAAATGATGACAAAGTTAAGTATATAAGTTGCCTGCTTACCTCAAAATTTAATTAAAAAGGAGAAGCCACAGCGAGGGGACTGTTTTTTCTGTCTGCTTTTGCCTGGCAGCGCCAACAAAGAGAGTTTAACGACTGTTCGAGTTCAGGATTTGTTTGTTGATTTATAGTTTAATCCTGTTTTGGGACAATTTTTGCACTATGGAGTGATGGCGCATGAAGAGTGCGCTCAGGTGTACCCTGATGGAGTTGGAATTTAGGTGGAGCACTGCAGCACCATGCTCCCCTGGCAGGAGAACGGGTCAACTTGTTGCTCCGCACACCATACTGATAATCTGCAGCACTTAAACGTATGCTCATCTCATGGATATCTTACAAGACCAGGACTACTTCTTACACCTCCCTGGGAAGGTTAAAAGGTGCTAGGGTGACCCTTCAGAGGCCATGCTGTCAGCAACAGGGCCCCCAGGTTGGGGTGGGGCTCTCCTCTTGGGTCAGCAGTCCTGGGACACTCCCCGAAGGGACTGGGAGTTCTGTCAAGAAGTGGAGCAACAGCAGAAATCAGGGCGGTCTGGGCCACAGCAGGGCCACCAGGATCATGGAAGCCTTGTCCTGCAGAACCTTTAAGAGGGTCCGGGCAATTAGTGGTGTGGGAGGAAGGCATACAGGAGGCCTTCTGACCACGAGATGAGGAAGGCGTCTGCTTCTATCCAGGATGGGTGTTGTGGACAGAAGATGTGGCGCAGCTGAGCATTCGCTGGGCTGGCAAAGAGGTTCAAACTTGGGGTACCCCATAGTCGGAATAGCTGCTGTGCCACCCTGGGTTCTAGGCGCCACACATACGGCTGGAGGACCCTGCTCAGCCTGCCGCCAGAGCACTGTCTTGGCCCAGAAAGTATACTGCCCTGAGAAGCATTCCCTGGCTGGTCACGTACAGGCAGAGGACTACTGTCTCCTGGCCAGAGGCAATGGGACCCAGTGCCCCCCTGCTTGTTCAGACAGAACATCGTGACCTGGTTGTCATTTGGATTAGCACAGACTGGTTCCGCAGGCCGTGGTGAAAGGCCTTGATCGCTAGGAAAATGGCCTGCAGCTCCAGCAGGTTGATCTGCTGCTGGCTTTCCTCGAGGGACCAGTTGCCCTGCGTATGTAGTTCCTCACAGTGAGCACCCTAGCCTAGTAGGGAGGCGTCCGTAGTGAGGACCCTCTGGTAGTTTGGGTAATGAAAGGGCATGCCCTTCTGTAGGTCCTGTGCGTTCGGCCACCAATCGAATGACTCCGTTAGTTGACAGGACACAGAGACCCTGTCCCGGAGTCTGCCTATGGCTTGAGACCACTGTGAGTGGAGGCACCAGTGAGCGGCCTGCATGCGGAGGTGGGTGTTGGGGCAACATGGACTGTGGAAGCCATGTGGCCTAGGAGACAGAACATGGACCGCACCGACACAGTGTGATTGCGCTGTACCCCAGTCACTAGGGTCCTGAGGCGGTTCGCCCTGTCCAGGGGGAGGAAGGCCCTGGCTTGGATGGTGTTCTGCGTTGGAGTGAGGTGGAATTTCGGGTGGTTTATCACGAAGCACAGATGTTGTAGGACCTTGATGGTGCGGACTGTGGCCTGTTGCACCTCTGAGGCTGTGTCCCGTTTTACTAGCTGGTAGTCCAGGTATGGGAAGACAAAAGGCCCCTTGGAAACGAAGGTAGGCGTCCACCACTGCCAGGCATTTGATGAAGACTCTTGGTGCGGAGGCTAGGCCAAAGGGTAGTACGCTGTACTGGTAGTGGTCACCCCCGACCATGAACCTTAGGTACTGCCTGTGTCTGGGGTGGATCAAGATGTGGGTATAAGAATCCTTTAGATCCAAGGAGCATAGACAATCTCCCAGCTAGAGGTAGGGCAGCAATATTCCAAGGGAGAGCATTTTGAACTTCTACCACTCCAAGAATGTTGTTCAGGTTTCTCAGGTCCAGGATGGGCCTTAGGTCTCCTGTTCTTTTTGGGACCAGAAAGTACCTGGAGTAGAATCCTTTCCTTTTAGGTGGTGTGGTACAGGCTCCATGGCCTTGTCCCTGAGAAAGCCTGCCAGTTCCTGCAGTAGCAGGGCCTGGTGCAGGGTAGTCCAAGGGGGCTCTCCTGAAAACAAAGGGGGAGATGTATGGTCCAGTTGGAGGAGGTAACCCTCCCTGACTATCTGAAGTGTCCAGGAGTTGGTGGTGATGGCAGACCTCCGGTGGGCAAAATGAATCAGATATCCCCCTGTTGATAGCTGACCCCCCCATGGGTAGAGAGGCTATGCTCTGGGAATCAAAACCCTGACCAAGTCTGGGCTGGGACTGGTGCCTGAGGCTTGGGGCCCTTAGACTTGCATGGGCCCTGGCCCGCTCCCTTGCCCTGACAACCCTTCCTGGGAGGTCTGGGGGGTTTGATATGGGGGATAGCCTTGGTAAGATTGACCTTTCTGGTGGAAGGGAGGCCTTTTTCCAGGTGTTTTTTTTTCTTGGTAAGAGTAGAGGTCTTCCTAGAGAGTCGAGTTGAGTCCTGGTGGCCACTGTTCCCTCTAAGCTGTGCGCGTGTGTGCGTGCACACACCTCGCTGAGCGAGCGCACATACTTTACAACAGAGCGCACAAAAATTTTGGTTCTGATTCTGATAGAAAACAACAGACATCTTAAAATTTAAAAGTTGTTGTATATTTACGGTTTTCACAAGCTCTACAATATTTTCTAGTGCAATCAATGTGGTGTACATACTGTATTCTGACGTGTAGTCAAATTTTAAAGTATATAACTCCGAGTGTCGTTATGTGGCGCACAAAAATTTAACCTTCCTTCAAAAGCTGCACAGATGATATTCTATCTGCACACAGCCTACAGAAAATTAAAGGGAACATTGCTGGTGGCATACTCTGTCTCGATTTCTGCTGCCTTATCCTACCATTGGCTTGCCAAAGAGGTTTTCACCGAGGCAAGGAACATCGAGGAGTTTCTCCTGGACCCAATGCTCGAGATCCGATGCCTGGAGCCAGGCTTGACGTCAAGCACCGATGCCTGTGGCAGCCACCTTCGTGTTAGACACAAAGCCGTTGTAGGCTGCCTGAGACAAGTACTTCAAGCATTCCCCAACTGACTTCATGAGGGTCTGGAATTGCTGGAGGTGAACCCCGCTGTGACCCGCCGAGAAATTTCCGAGTTCCTTAGTGAGGTCTCGGAAATACATGCCACTACACAGCCGATATGTTTGTATTCGGCAGGCCAGCATTTAGTCCTGGTAAATGTTTCACCCAAGGACAGCAAGGACACGGGACTCCCTGCCCAGGGGCAATGAAGAGTGAGTCTTCGGGCTTTTCTGTTGACACATGGCTGACGATCACCATGGAAGTGTGAGGGAGTTGTGCCTTCCTAAAGCAGGGGCTCCGCTGGAACCGATACATAGTGTCCAGGCACCAGCTAACAATTGGCACCGATGCCGACATTTCCCACATCTGGAGAAGGCGGTGCCCAAGGATGGTGAGGACAGGGACCATAAGGGCCTCCCTTAAGTGGGGCCTCAAATTGGAGGATTTTGCATTTCTCTGTGTGAGGATCCTCCTCCGATTCTGTGGAAGGGACAATGCCTTTGCCATATCCCGGACAAACTTGCGTAACGAGATGTCCTCGGATGCGGACCGGCACCTCGATACCGGTGGGGACGGATCCAGGGGGCGATCACGGTTGCTCATGTATCCAGGGAAGCCTCGTCTTCGGACTTCCAGTCCGAGCAGTCCGTCGAGGACTTAAGGCCTGACGGCTCTAGGGGCGCCATCGGGTCTGGCCTTCGGTGAACCATGGCTGTTGCTTGGCTGGTGCCAGAGGCACTTGCCGGGGAGGATCTCGCTCCCGAGAACTGGGAGTGGGATTGAGACCTTCGCCGAGGATCGATTCGATGCATAGGGCCTCTTGATCTCTTCAGCGGCCTGGGGAGTCCTCTGCAACTAGGTCCCTGTGGTCTCAGCGCGAGGGCTGGCAGGGCCGTGCATCGACGCTTGCTGCAAGGCAAGAAAGGCAGAAATGCTGCGTTCCAACACCATCATCATGGCTTCCTACTCAGGAGTTGTAGCCTTCAACACTGATGCCAGAGTGACTGGGTCAGGTGTCTGAAGAGAGGGAATACTCAATGGGACGAGCCTCAGGGGTCCGAGATCCGCTGCCGGAGGCCTCAGAATCTGTTCTGGGTACCTTCGCCGGCCACTCCCTCTCCGACTCCTTGGATATCCTCCAGGGGCTGTGGGACCTCGCACGGGACTTGCTATGCACGTCCCCTTTCTCGAAAGAGGTCCTCGAGGATTTCTTCTTTTTTCTTATGCTCTTGCTCCGAGGAACCCTTATTGAAGTGTCTGCATGCCTGCTCAGGCACTGCGGGGGCTATATGTGACTCCGAGGATCTGTGCGGGGCCTTATAGCGTGCGGCTACTGGGGATAACCGGGGCTAAATCTGACCTGTGGAAGATATCATCCTGCTTCTGCCGGCGACTCTGAATGGCCTGACAGACATATTTTTGCAAAGGGAGCACACCTCTGGGTCATGGTCGGCACCTAGAGGCATGAGGCAACAGTCATGTGTGTCGGTAAGGGACATGTTCTTCGAGCACCTTTCACATTTCTTTAGTCATTGGGGCAAAAAGGACCCCAGCAAGGTCGAAGACCTTCAATCCGCCCAGCGGTTAAAAAAGGCACAAAACTGCGCTGGATGAAAAAACCGAAACTAAGCAGGTTCCGAGTCTCGAAGCAGAGGCAACTGGGCTCTGAGACGTGAAAGGGACCAGTGCTAGTTGGACGATACACTTTAGTGCACGAGAAAATCAACCTTTTTACTGGGGAAGGAAGACTAACGTCTGTAGGGCTCAGTGGAAAAAGGGAAACTGAGTAAGATGGCACCCTTGGGCGGGAAGGGGACCATGCATGTGTGGTGGCATCTCCCAAAGGCCTTCTTTGAAAGCTGGGGAGATGCTTCCACAGGGGCTCCGTCGGCGTCAACATCACCCATATGCAAGGACTGACTCCCTGCTTGTTCCTGGAGAAATTGTTTTAACTAAACAAAGCAAAGGGGGCCAATAAAAGGCTAAGTGACAGACATCTACCACCACTTAAAATCTGGTAACATTTAAAATACATATTCATGTAATTAAAACATAGAGTTCACATACGTACAGTAATTGTAGTCTGCTATTAGCATTGCTTTATCAACTAGGCCTTATATGCTTGATTATATAATTTTTAACGTGTTAAATGAAAGTAACTTCTGCAGAAAAGCAAAGTTACTCACCTGTAACAGGTGATCTCCGGGAACAGCAGGAATTTAGTCTTCACATATGGGTATCGTCGGTACCGACGGAGCCTGCGCGGGAACGCTCCCCAGCGTCCAATTAGAAAGCCTTTGGGAGCATCCCACAGCGCCTGCGTGCTGCCTTCCCGCCTTTCCCAACTGCCTCTCTCCAGCTGAGTTTTAAAGCTGAGACAAAGACAGAGAGAGGAAAAGAAAAGAGAGATACAACTCCTAGGGGAGGTGGGTGGGTTGTGAAGACTAAATTCCTGCTGTTCCGGGAGATCACCTGTTACAGGTGAGTAACTATGCTATCTCCAGAAACAAGCAGGAATGTAGTCTTTACATATGGGGACTCCCTAGCTACAGATGCCAGGGAGAGACCCCAGAAGTTGCGTGCCCCTGTGAAAGGGCTCCACTTCCCCCCAATGGATCCCTGGCATCCTACCGGGAATGGTGGGTAGGAGTTAATTAAGTATGGAACAGGTGATGCAGAACAGCCTGACCAAACAAGGCATCCCGGCGGGAGTCCTTCTCTAAGCAGTAATGGGCTGTGAAAGTATGAACCGAGGCCCAAGTAGCTGCTTGACAGATGTTGTCAATAGACACAGAGTGTAGATGAGCCATTGAGGCTGCCATGGCTCTCATATTGTGAGCTGTGACATGGCCTTCCAAAGAAAGATTTTTACTCTGATAGGTAAAAGAAATACACTGTGCAATCCAATTGGACAATGCTCTTTTGGAGACGAAGTCCCAAATGAGAAGGATCAAAAGCAACAAAGAGTTGAGAGGACTTTCTATGTTGCTGTGTCCTTTGTAAGTAAAAAGCAAGTGCTCTTTTACAGTCCAAAGTATGAAGATTCCTTTCTGCATTTGAAGCATGAGGCCTTGGAAAAAATACAGGCAGGTAAACTACTGCTTGGTTTAAATGAAAAGGTGAGACCACCTTTGGCATAAAGTGTGGATGAGTCCTAAGGACTACCTTATCATGATGGAACCTCGTATAAGGAGGATCAGCCACTAATGCTTGCAACTCACTGATGCGACGTGCTGATGTGATTGCAATGAGAAAGAGTAGTTACTCACCTGTAACTGGTGTTTTCCAGGAGCAGCAGGAATCAGTCCTCACTTATGGGTGACATCGGCGCCAATGGAGCCCCCGTGCGGAGCATTTCCCCAGCTTTCAAGGAAAGCCTTTGGGAATACTGCACGCATGCGCGGTCCCCTTCCCACCTAAAGGTGCCATCTTGCTCAGTCAAATGACATAGCTAAAAAAAAGCACACAAAAATGTAAAAATAAACTATGTACAACTGCAACTTCCAGGGGAGGAGGGAGGGTTGTGAGGACTGATTCCTGCTGCTCCTGGAGAACACCAGTTACAGGTGAGTAACTACTCTTTCTCCAGGACCAAGCAGGAAGTCAGTCCTCACTTATAGGACTCCCCAGCTTCAGGCTACCGGGGGACCCAGAGCTGAAAAATGAGATCCCTCTACCCTCAGCATCAGAGAAAGGATTTCACTGAAACATACCTCCACCGGTAGCCCAACCAGGGGTAGGAGGACTGACTGGAGGGTAGGAGTTGCCTAAGCCTCAAAGAGATTCCGGAGCACTGCCTGACCGAAAGCACTGTCCCTACGGGACTCCCTCTCCAGGCAGTAATGGGCCGCAAAAGTCTGGCTTGAGGACCAAGTTGCAGCCCTGCAGATGTCTGCCAACGATACAGAGCGGAGATGAGCTGAGGCAGCCATTGCCCTGACACTGTGGGCCGTGACCCGACCCTGCAAAGGAAGGTCAGCTGCCCTGTAAGCCCAGATGATACAGTCAGCCACCCAGATGGACAAGGTACGCTTGGACACAGGTACCCCCAAGTTATTGGGATCAAAAGATACGAAGAGCTGAGTAGCCCTCCTATGCTCAAGGTAGAAGGATAAGGCCCTCCTACAGTCCAGGGTATGCAGGACTGTCTCAGCCTGGCTGGCATGGGGCCTAGGGAAGAATGTTGGAAGAACCACCTCCTAGTTGAGATGGAAAGAGGAGACAACCTTGGGGAGGAACTTAGGATGAGTCCTAAGGACTACCCTGTTCCTATAGAAGCGAGTGTATGGCCTGTCACAGACCAGGGCTTGAAGTTCACTCACTCGCCTGGCCGAGGTCAAGGCCACTAGAAATAGAGTCTTCCAGGATAGGAAGCGTAGAGGACATGTAGCCATTGGTTCAAAAGGTGGGCGAGTAAGTTGCTGCAAGACCACATTCAACTCCCACTCAGGGGCCGGTGGACGGAGAGGAGGCTTGAGTAATAGCAAGCCTCTGAGAAACCTGGACACCAAAGGGTGAACCGACAGTGTCTCTCCACCATTGAGTGGTGAGCTGCCAGAGCAGAGAGGTGGACCCGAACAGAATTGGACTTAAGGCCCTGATTGGACAAGTGCAGAAGGTACTGGAGCACTACTGGTACAGTGCAGCCAAAAGGATCTTCCTTGCATTGCTGACAGCACAAGGAGAACCTTTTCCACTTCAGGGCATAGGTTTTTCTGGTGGATTGCTTTCTAGAGACCAAGACCACCTCTTCCACTTCCTGAGGAAGGCCCCAGGGAGCCAAGACTACCCTTGCAGCTTCCATGCAATCAGATGGAGAGATTTGAGATTGGGATGCAGAAGGGAACCCTGATCCTGAGAGAGAAGGTCGGGTTGGAAACCCAGAGGCATGGGTGTCTCCACTGCCAGTTGAAGCAGCAGGGGGAACCAGTGCTGCCTCGGCCACCTGGGAGCAACCAGAAGTACTAAGGCCTTGTCCCTGAGAATCTTGAACAAGGTTCGGGCCACCAGAGGCGTGGGAGGAAACGCATAGAGCAGGCCCTGGCACCAAGAAATCAGGAAGGCATCCGCCGCCATCCTTAGAGGATGCGGTTGCCTGGAACAAAACCTGGGCAGTTGGTGATTCAGGGGACTGGCAAAGAGATCCATGGATGGAAGTCCCCATTTCACGAAAATCTGTTGAACCACCAAAGGGTGCAGCAGCCATTCGTGGGGCTGCAGAATTCTGCTCAATCTGTCTGCCAGAAAGTTCTCCTGGCCAGGAAGATAAACAGCCCTCAGCAACATCTGGTGCCTGAGGGCAAACGAGCAAAGGGCCTGTGCTTCCAGGCATAGAGGCCTGGACCCAGTGCCGCCCTGTTTGTTCACATAGAACAAGGCTACTTGGTTGTCTGTCTGAACTAGAACAGACTGGTGGGCCAAGGTGTGAGAAAAAGCCCTGAGGGCTAAGCGAATAGCCCGCAGTTCCAGTAGGTTGATCTGTTGTGTGGCTTCCCATGGGGACCAGAGGCCTTGGGTGCAGCTCTCTTGACAGTGTGCACCCCAGCCCTGTAAGGAGGCATCGGTTGTCAACACCACTGTGGGGGCAGGCACCTGAAAAGGCACCCCCTGCAGCAAGTTGGGGGGGTGTAGCCACCACTGAAGAGAATTCAGGAAGGGTTTTGACACCCTTACTTTGTCTGCGAGGCTCCCTGTGGCCTGCTTCCACTGAGTTCTGAGGCACCACTGTGCAGGCCTCATGTGGAGGTGGGCATTGGGGGTCGATGCCATGTGTCCCAGGAGCTGCAGACAGAGCCTGGCAGGAACCCTTGGCAGACTGAGAAACCGGGATGCCAACTCCATGAGCCTTTGAGCTCTGTCCTCTGGCAACTAAGCCCTTGCTTGCAGAGAGTCCAGCTGTGCTCCTATGAGCTCGCGGTTCTGGGAGGGGAGCAAAGTGGACTTCGTGAAGTTTATGACAAAGCCTAGGTCTTGAAGGAGTGTGACAGTCCTGAAGGTGGCCTGCCTGGCCTCCTGGTAAGTCTGACCGTGGATGAGCCAGTCGTCCAGATAGGGGAAGACAAAAACCCCTTGAGTCCTCAAGTAGACCGCCACCACAGCTAGGCACTTTGTAAAGACCCGTGAGGCGGAAGATAGGCCAAAAGGCAGCACCCTGTACTGGAAATGGCCTCCTCCCACCACGAACCTGAGGTACTTTCTGTGGTCTGGATGAATGAGGATGTGAGTGTACGCATCCTTTAGATCTAAGGAGCATAGCCAGTCTCCCTGCTGGAGGTAGGGCAGACGTGTTCTAAGAGTAAGCATCTTGAACTTCTCTTTCTCCAAGAACTTGTTGAGGTTCCTGAGGTCCAGGATAGGCCGTAGGCCTCCTGTTCTCTTTGGCACCAGAAAATATCTGGAGTAGAACCCGTGCCCCTGTAGGCAAGAAGGTACAGGCTCCACTGCCTTGTCCAGAAGCAGACCCTGAAGTTCTTGGAGGAGGAGGTTGGTGTGCAGGAGAGGCCTTAGAGGTTCTCCTGGAAAGTAGACAGGAGGTAGCTGTTGGAAAAGAAGCATATAACCCTGGTGAATGATGCTTAAGACCCAAGCATCCCCTGTAATGGGTGGCCACCTGTGGGCAAACAGGGCTATGCGACATCCTGTGCAGGGATGGGGCAGCAGCGGCAGAGAGGCTATGCCTTGGGAGTCAAAAAACCCCTCCCTGCTGGGTAGGAGCAGGAGCCGGAGGCTTGGGGGTCTTCTGCCTACGGGGCCCATGTCCCTGCCCCTTGGCCTGCTGCCCCTGTTGGGGAGCTGGGGAGGCCTGGTATTGAGGGAAAGGTTTGTAGGCAGACACCTTTCTCGGGTAGAAGGACTTTTTACCCGAGAACTTCTTTTTGTGAGAAGGGGCAGAAGTCTTTCTGGACAGCCTTGTCCTGGTCAGGTGCTTGGTCTCGAGCTCAGCCGCCTTCTCGGCCATGGGTTTGCCAAAAAGGATCTCACCTCGGCAAGGGACATCGACCAACTTGTCCTGTACCCAAGGCTCGAGGTCCGATGACTGCAGCCATGCCTGGCGTCGGGCCCCGATACCGGCTGCCACCACACGAGCCGAAGCCTCGAAGCCATCGTAGGCTGCTCGGGACATGAACTTGAAACAGTCCCGGATTCCTGAAGACAAAGACTGGAGCCTCTGCAAAGGTTCCCCGGAGAGGCCAGCAGAGAACCCGGCAAGCTCCTTTGCCAGGTCTCGGAGGTACATGTCCATGTACAGATGGTATGACTGGACACGGCAAGCAAGCATCGAGCCCTGGAAGCACTTTCTGCCGAAGTCTCCAGGTTCCGGGACTCCCTGCCGTGGGGCACTGCGGAGTGCATCTTCTGGCTCTTCAGACGATGCATGGCCGATTCCACCACCATGGAATGGTGTGGCAGCTGCGCCTTTTGGAAGCCAGGGCTCTTACGGAGTCGATAAATAAAATCGACTCGCTTGCTCGACTGGCGCCGAGGCCTGTGCCTCCCACATCCGGAAGAGGAGCCGTTCCAGCATCGGAGGAACCGGAACAGTAAAGGCCTCCTTCGGAGGAGAGTCATACTAAAGGACCTCGAGCTCCTCGGCTCCTCCTCGGGGTCTGCGGGAATCGCCAAGGCCTTGGCCATGTCCCGCACGAACTCCAAGAACCGGGTGTCCTCCGGAGGGCACTTACTCCGGGGCTCGGACTGCGGTGAGTCCGAAGGGACGCACTGAGTCCGGAATGTGTCTGGGGACTCCTCGTCCTCCGTCTCCCATGCTGACTCATCCAAAGAGGAGTCAAGGGGCTCCGACCGCACGGGTCGAGGTGGCACCCGCCCCAACGCCGAAGGCACCAGCGTCGACGCCCTCGGTTCCGAGCGGGAGGTCGAGGGAGACCTTGACCGAGGATGACTTCGAGCCTTCATTGTCTTGAGTATCGGCTCGGTCTCCGGGGTCGACTTCAACGTCGATGTCACGGTGGTCGGGGCAGATGCACCAGCGAGGATGGCCATCAGTACCCGCTGCTGCTCCATGAAGGCAGACAATCTGCACTCCAAGGCTGTCAGCCTGAGTCCAAGCTCAGGAGACTCAGCAGCCACCGACTCGGGCCCAGGCGGTGGCGCCGGGCCCGATGTCGGCCCCCTCGGAGGAGAATCCACGAGGACTACAGGACTTACGTGTCCGACGGTCTCCGGCTCTACACGAGGTACTTTGGACGGCTTCTCCTGCTCCAAAGGCCCGGGACGGCGGTCGGGGGTCTTAGACCTGGCCCTCGAGGTACCAGGGACCTCTTCCAATGCCGCCCTCACGAGCCGTTTCTTCCTCTTGCGTTCCCGGTCGGGGGACACCCTGTCCGAGAAACCCCGGCGATGCTCGGGATCAGACTCCCGAGACATCGAGGCCTCAGATGAGGTCCGGGCCCGGCCGGAGGCAGAATCTGAAAAAATTCTTTCCTTCTGGTGCTGACGGCTTCGAAGTGCCTTGGTGGACATTTTGCCACACGGGCCACAGATCATGGGATCATGATCTGGGCCGAGGCACCAAAGGCAGCAGTCGTGTGTGTCGGTGAGAAACATTAGTTTCTTACACCGATCACACTTCTTGAAACCACTGGAAGCCATCGGGGAAAAAAGGGCCCCCGTGAGGTCAAAAGACCGGCCTTCCAGGGAAAAACAGAAAAAAGGGTGCGAACGCCAGCCATGAAGGGCAAAAAACAAAAAATAGAAAATAGGCTCGATACCGGTGTACCGAACCTGGCGGGAAGGGGAACTGGCGTCGAACTCGGAGAAAAAGGTGAAGAAATCTTTGAAAAAACGTTAACTTTTCCGGGTGACTCGGACAGACGTCCGATGGGCTCCACGGAAAAAGAGAGACTGAGCAAGATGGCACCTTTAGGCGGGAAGGGGACCGCGCATGCGTGCAGTATTCCCAAAGGCTTTCTTTGAAAGCTGGGGAAATGCTCCGCACAGGGGCTCCATCGGCGCCGATGTCACCCATAAGTGAGGACTGACTTCCTGCTTGGTCCTGGAGAAAGACAACCTTCCAGGAAAGGAATTTCAAGGAGGTAGTAGCTAGAGGTTCAAAAGGTGGCTTCATGAGCTGTCCAAGAACCAGATTTAGGTCCCATGCTACCGGTGGTGGCCTAATGGGAGGCTTAGTTAGAAGGAGGGCCCTCATAAATCTCGCTATGAGAGGAAATAGATTGTCCATTTAAAGGCTTGAAAGAAGCTGAAATAGCACTTAAATGGACACGTACTGAGTTAGTCTTAAGACCTGCATTAGATAAATGAAGGAGATACTCCAATAATGATTCCAGAGGTATCGCCAGGGGGTCAAGACCCTTCTGCGAACACCATATGGAAAACCTTTTCTACTTGAAAGCATAAGAGCATCTTGTGGAAGGCTTTCTAGAAGCATAAAGGATCTCCTTTACTTGTTGAGACAGGTTAAGACCATGAAGGTCTAGGCCCTCAGCAATGAGGCCCTGAGATGCAGAGAGTGGGGATCGGGATGCCACAACATCCCGCCCTCCTGAGACAGGAGATCTGGAGCAGATCCTAACTCCAGAGATGGAGCTTGAAAGAGATGTAGGAGCAGAGGGTACCACACCTGCCGTGGCTAATGTGGACAGGACATGAGAATCATATGGCCTCTGTCTCTCTGAAGCTTGAATAGGGAATGAGGGGAATGGCATATAGGAAGTCCTGACTCCAATGGAGGAAGAAAGCATCCCTGGCCTGAGAACCCTGAGCTGGAATTCTGGAACAGAATGGGGGAAGTTTGGCATTCAACAGACTTGCAAAGAGGTCTATGTCCTGAGTTCCCCAAATTTGAAAAGTTTTTGCTACCTGGTCTGCACGAAGAGACCACTCGTGTGGAAGCAGAACTCGACTGAGTCTGTCTGCCCAAGAGTTTTGAATGCCTGGCAGATACACCGCAAGGCGATGAATCTGATGCTCTCTGGCGAGGGCCCATAGTAGCAAAGCTTCGTTGCAAAGCGACAGAGAGCCTGTTCCTCCCTGCTTGTTCAGATAGAACATAGCTACTTGATTGTCCGTTTGAATTAGGATGGTCTTGTAGCTCAGCTGGGTGTGGAACACTCGAAGAGCAAGGAAGATTGCTCTGAGCTCCAAGAGATTGATGTGTAGATGGGTCTCCTGTGGAGGCCTGGTGCCCTGGGTAGAGAGACCTTGCATGTGAGCTCCCCAACCCACCTGTGAGGCGTCTGTTGTTAGAGTGACCTGGGGTGGGGGCTGTTGGAAAGGGGACCCCACCAACAGGTTCTGGGTTGACTGCCACCATTGTAGGGACAAAATAAGGCGACTTGAGTTTGCTATTTTGTCTGATAGGCAGCCTGATGCTTGAGTCCACTGAGTGGATAGAGTCCATTGGGCTGCTCTCATATGGAGGCGAGCATAGGGAACCACATGCACGGTAGATGCCATGTGGCCTAGCAACTGTAACATTTCCCGAGCAGTGAGATGAGTTTTTAACACTGCTTGGGAAGCTAAGTGCACAATGCGCAGGCAGCAGGGCTGTGGAAGATAGGCCCTTGCTTTCTTGGTATCCAGCATAGCTCCTATAAACTCTAGAAATTGAGTGGGAGTTAGGTTGGATTTTGGGATGTTTATGACCAGGCCCAAATACTGAAGTATACGCATTGTGCAAGATAGGGAAATTCTGGCCTCTGACTCTGATGGGGCTCGAATGAGACAGTTGTGTAAGTAGGGGAAGACGAATATTCCTAGTGCGCGAAGAAATGCTGCCACTACAGCCATACATTTCGCAAACACCCTTGGTGCTGAGGCCAGACCAAAAGGAAGAACCCTGCACTGGTAGTGCTTCTCCTGAAATAGAAAACGAAGGAATCTTCGGTGAGTTGGATGGATGAGAACATGGGTATACGCATCCTTGAGATCTAGAGAACAAAGCAAATCCTGACTCTGAAGTTATGGCAGAAGAGTTCTTAGAGAAATCATCTTGAACTTCTCCTTGAACAGGAATTTGTTCAATTCTCTGAGGTCTAAAATGGGTCTGTGTCCCCCTGTTTTCTTTGGAATAAGGAAATAGGGGGAGTAAAACCTATACCCTGTTGGGAAATGGGTACATCTTCTATTGCCCCCTGGGCAAGAAGTAAATTGATCTCTTGACCCAACTGATTTTCGAGTGAAGTCTGAGAATTGAACTGTCTTACAACTGTAGGAGGGGGCATGTTGAGGAAATGAAGCTTGTACCCCTCCCTTACAATGGAGAGAGTCCATTCTTCTGCTGATATCTGCTCCCATCTGGGGGCAAAATGACACAACCTTCCTGGAATGGTGGAGGGCTCTGGCCTGTTGAGGGCCAAGAAGGCCAAGTTCTCTAGATGGGAGTCAAAGCCCCTGAGGAGGCTGAGTCTGCTGGGCAGACTTAGTTTTTCTTTGTTTTGGTGGCTGCTGCCCCTTTCGGGCAGACTGACCTGCAGAATGCCCCTGCTAGGTATAGAAGAGGTAAAACCTCTTCTTTTTAGAGAAGAATGGTTTCTTGTAGGATTTTCTCCTTTGCTGGATCAGCTGTAGCCTTGGATAGTCTATCCAAAGTGGTGTTATCAGCATCCAGCTCATTAGCTTTCTCTTGCCAATTTTTGCCGAAGAGATTTTTGCCTGTACAAGGGATATTCCCCAGTTTGTCTTGTATCCAGAGTTCTAAGTCAGATGCCTGGAGCCAGGCAATCCTACGAGCACCTATGGCAATGGCAGAGGTTCTGCTTATGCACTCAAAACAGTCAAAAGCTGCACGATTAACAAACTTGGAAACATCTTGGGCATATTTGACAAGTGTAAGATAATCTTGCCTCTTATCATCAGGAAGGAGAGGGCTCATAAGCTCTAGATCTCCTGTAACCTCCTTAAGGAACATTCCCACATTGGTCTTTTTCTGTCATCATGTTTCTATAAAATGTAGGAAATAATCCTGGCAGAAAGCATAGAGGCCTGGAAGGTTCGACGCTCCAAAGCATTAAGAGTCCTACATTCACGTCCTGGAGGATTAGATGCATGCCTTTTTGCACTCTTGATTATTCTCATAGCTGATTCCACTACCATGGAGTGGTGTGGTAACTGGTTTTTTTGAAATCCAGAACAAGGAGATACTTGATACATGGTATCCAGCCTACGAGAATGAGGAGAGGTGGTAAGAGTTGTTTCCCACATTCTTAACATGAGATCATGCAAGATCTCATGAATAGGCAAAGTAGCTTCCTCTTTGGGAGCTTTAGGATATTGTAAAATCTCCAATTCCTTTGATCTGGGCTCTGCTTCAGGAGCCACTGTGATGGAAAGACCTCTAACCACCTCCCGGATGAAATCCTGAAAGGACATATCCTCTGGAGGAGACATGCTACGTTTAGGAGAGGAAGGCTCCTCAGGGAGAAGTACTCCGGTACCGACAGAGCTGTCAGAATCCTTAGGCTCATCGGAGGATTCAAAATATCTTCTGTCCGGGTGCTCTTGTAAAGCACGATACCGGTACCGATCGAAGTCGGTACCGGAGGGGTCTGGTACCGGTCTGTCGATACCGGAGGAAACAGCATGACTCAGTGTCAGTAACACAGTCGCCGATGTCAATGCTGCCGGAACCGGTGTCGATACGGTTGAACTGTCTGAAGCGGTCCTGAAGGCATCAAAGCCGCAAGGAGAGCTGCCAGACTGCGTTCATTAGCCAAGAACCTCTGTCTACTGACGCTGCCGATGCCTGGGTATCGGTACCGGACGAAATGGCCTGTACCCCAGAGCATGGCACCAGTATTTCTGCTGAGGTTGAGGCCTTGAGAACATCCTAGAGCCCCGATAGTGCTTTGGAAGCCGAAGCCTCCCGCCAGGGCAATTTTGCCGGTACAAGTCCCTCAAGGGCAACGCCAGAGGCATCTTGATGCTTGGAAGGAGATCTACCCCTTTAAGGACCGGCCAGATTTTTGTTTGGTTACCTGAGATCCATGGGAGGAAGACGAAGCCCTGGAAGACGTTGATGCCATGGATGCTGCATCGGAGGGAAAAAGGGTGCTAAGCTTAGCAGCTCAGTTTTGCCGACCCCTCTTCGACATCATCCCACAGGCAACACACTCCGAGATGAAGTGGTCAGGACCTAAACATTTAAGGCACCACTCGTGGGTGTTGGTGACGAAGATGGTACCGCCACACTTAGAACACTTTTTAAAACCCGAGGCGGGTTTTTCCATTCTGAAGTAAAAGTTGGGCCTAGTGCCCAAAATGGCACGTTGCACCCGACAGAAAAAAGACTGGAAAGTCCAGAAAAAAAAAAGATTACAATTTTATTTTATTTTTTAAAGAAAGAAAGAACCGGCGGTACCGGTATAGCGTCGAGGAAGGCAGACGCTACCACAAAAAAGAATGAAAAAGATGGGATAATTTCTGCGGTGACAGGAAAACGACCTGCTGGCTCCGCGGAAAAACAAAGAACTGGAGAGAGGCAGTTGGGAAAGGCGGGAAGGCAGCCCGCAGGCGCTGTGGGATGCTCCCAAAGGCTTTCTAATTGGACGCTGGGGAGCGTTCCCGCGCAGGCTCCGTCGGTACCGACGATAACCATATATGAAGACTACATTCCTGCTTGTTCCTGGAGATAACATGATCCAAAGAAACTTAACTTACTTGCTGTGACAGTGCAATAGTAAGTCAATGATGAAAGACTGCCATGCTTTTTCTTTGCTAAGTGCATCCAGTGCTGTTGGAATCAATGCAAAACAGAGTGTCATTGCTTCCAGAGCTTCACAGCACACTTGTTCGTCTTCTAGATCAGGTTCATTCCCAGCATTTGTCTGCAAATTTAACACACAATTATTAGTATGGGCACAGTTTGTTCTGTGCACAGTAGAATCTAAAAGTGTCTTCTACATCTTAATTCCATACTTACTAGCACCTTATTTTGTGTGTCAATTTTCCCACATACAGATCTTGCCACAATGCACTGAGTGAACAGTACTGTACATCATGCTCTCATTTACCAAATTTAAATGAAGTGTTTAGGAGGAACAAACGCAATAACCTGTGATTTTCGTATAAATAAGTAAATGAAACTAGTGAGAAGTTTTCTTTTAATACTTCCCAAGGTACCAGGAAGGAAAACACTTTAGACATCAATATAAGCTTTAAGTTTTAATACAAACTAGCTTAAGCTCCACAATAAATTGTGCAATCTCAAGAGTGGATATGAAAACTTTAACCAGTGGGGATTAACCATATGGGGATTAAGAAAAAAAATCCTCTTACCTTTTCATATATTTTACTTATCTCTTCATTAGAGCTGAACACCAGCTGCACTGACCCACATCCCGATGCCCAGATCATTTTTTGTATCGCTCTGATAACACAGACATCGGGGATGTATTTAGAGGCCTAAAAACAATTGGAAACCAGCACACTACTATTAACTATCACCAACTGCCCCAAAACATTTAACTTGTCTTTACCTATTCTCGCAGTTGCAGCTTTGCCACATCACTGACCTTTAGTTACACTAATTCTTAGTGATCTTTAGAAGAAAAAAATGACTTGTATTGGGCAATATTTCAATAATATGGAGATCAAGCAGCAATGCTGAAACAAATTTTTTAAGCAATCTATAAGTCTCCAAGTCCCATAACGTTAGCCATATATGGCAAGTACCATGATAAGCTTAATATACTTTGGTATCTTATTAACTCATGTAAGTGTGTGATGTCACTTCTGATCAAGATGGATAAATCAGATCCAATATGTATGGCCTTGGTCTTTACTCCCACTACTTGCGGGATGAAAATAAGTGAGATTTTCAGGATATCCCTAATACACATCAGAGAGATCTGTATACAATGGAAGCAGTGGGCATGCACAACTCTGTGCATTTCATTAGTGATATCCTGAAAACCTAATCTGTTGGTGGCCTTAGAGGACCAGGAGTACAGATCAACTTGTACCTTTATCATACTCTTCATGCTTTACTGCCATATTTGGCAACGTTACTCAGCTGTAGCAGTTCTCCATGAATAGAAGGAGAAGTCCTCACCTATGATATGAGTGAGGTCATCAGACGGAGCCCACAGGGGAAATTTCCCAACTCTTTCTTAAAGTTATCGGAAGTGCTCCACTGTGCATGCCTGCTCTTTCTTGCCTGCTGCCACTGCATGGGATTGTCTCAGTCTATTTATTTATTTATTTATTATTATTTATTTATTACAATTTCTTATATACCGCGCTATTTAGCATCAGTGCGGTTTACATTATAACTTAACGACCATAACAACAAGCTGTCAGGTTTACATCGAACAGGAGTATAAACATGGAAAACAGGGTCAACTATATACATAATCTATTTACATTGGAAGGATAGATAAGAGTCAGATAATGCATGTAGGTCTTTTCTAACTAAATTGGGTCAATTCCTGGAGGGAATTCAGCATCTCTGAATGGGTGGTTTAAAAATTTAATGAAATAAATAAATGCAGAATACAACTCCAAGGGGAAGTGGGAGGGTTGCGTGAGGATTTTATCCTGGTGCCCATTGAGAAACCCGCTACAGGTATTTTTTCTCCATGGACAAGCAGGATAAATGAATTTAATTAAATTCAGTCCCAATTTTAATATGAATCTTTCCGGGCACCAATACTCATGGAAGAGGTTCTCAAAAATATAAGTCGCTTGGACTATGTATTATCTACACTCCTTCCCTTTGCTCACTAGGAAATTTTGCATGGCTTTCTCTGGACAGGAGTTGTCAGTAATCTCCTGTATACTGCGCATGATGTTCTCCAAGCGAATGCCCATGAAGCACCGTCAGGATGCTGGGTGGGAAAGCTACAAGGAGTTCTGAGAAACATTTTTCCCAGAAGATTTCTATGTCTGAATCCCCCTCCTTATGGGCTCCAAAGAACAGGTCTTAGAACTTTTGGTTCTTTCGAGAGCAGATTTGACAGCCATAGGAGTGGTGCAGCAGCTGAAGCTTTTCAAATCCAGGGCTTTTTGAACTCGATACATCAAGTTGACTTTCTTATTCACAGGCTGTAGATAGAGAGGAAGGAGAAGGCCTCCCTACATCAACATCTGTGTATATTCCTCAAGATTCTGTGAATGGTCACGGTCAGCCTCCTGGGGGCCTGGTGGTGGTCGAGAAAGAGTAGTTACTCACCTGTAACAGGTGTTCTCCAGGAGCAGCAGGAATCAGTCCTCACATATGGGTGACATCGGCGCCGACGGAGCCCTTGTGCGGAGCATTTCCCCAGCTTTCAAGGAAAGCCTTTGGGAATGCAGCACGCATGCGCGGTCCCCTTCCCGCCCAAGGGTGCCATCTTGCTCAGTCTGATGAAATAGCAAAAAAAAAGCAAAAAAATCCAAATAAAGTATATGACTGCAACTCCAGGGGAGGAGGGAGGGTCATGAGGACTGATTCCTGCTGCTCCTGGAGAACACCTGTTACAGGTGAGTAACTACTCTTTCTCCAGGACCAAGCAGGAAGTCAGTCTTCACATATGGGACTCCCAGCTCTAAGCTACTGGGAACCCAAAGCTGAAAAAATGGCTCCCTCTTAAGAGCCTCAGCATCCATGATAAGAATATACTCTGAGAACGCCCCCGTACGATAGCCCAACACAAGGGCCGGAGTTGCCTAAACCTCAAAGAGATTACGGAGTACCGCCTGTCCGAAAGCACTGCCCCTTCGGGACTCTCTCTCGAGGTAGTAATAAGCTGCAAAGGTCTGGCTTGAAGACCAAGTAGCGGCCCAGCAGATGTCTGCCAACAGAACAGAGCGGAGATGAGCTACGGACGCAGCTTTCGCCCTGACACGGTGGGCCGTGACTCGACCCTGCAAGGGGAGGTTGCTGCCTTGTACGCCCAGGCGATACAATCTGCTATCCAAGTGGACAACGTATGCTTGGAGACAGGCAACCCCATCTTATTAGGATCAAAGAAGACGAAGAGCTGAGTAGGCCTTCAATGCCCCTGCGTACGTTCTATGTAAAAAGACAACGCCCTCTTACAGTCCAGGGTATGCAAGACTGTTTCAGCCCGGCTGGTATGCGGCCTGGGAAAGAAGGTCAGAAGAACCACCTCCTGGTTGAGGTGGAAAGAGACCACTTTTGGAAGGAACTTGGGATGGGTTCGTAGGACCACCCTGTTCCTATAGAACTGTGTGTACGGCCTATCAGAAACCAGAGCTTGTAGTTCACTCACAAGTCTGGCCGAGGTAAGAGCCACCAGGAAGAGCGCTTTCCAAGAGAGGAAGTGCAAATGGCAAGTAGCCATCGGCTCAAAAGGTGGGCGAGTAAGTTGCTGCAAGATCACGTTCAAATCCCACTCAGCTGCCGGTGGACGAACCGGAGGCTTGAGCAGAAGCAGGCCTCTCAGAAATCTGGACACCAAAGGGTGAGCCGACAGAGATTGTCCTTCCACCGGTGAGTGGTGCGCTGATAGGGCACTGAGGTGGACCTGAACAGAGTCAGACTTAAGGCCTAGGTCTGACAGGTGAAGTAGATACTGCAGTACTACTGGCAAAAAGCAAGAGAAAGGATCTTCATTGCACTGAGCACACCACACCGTAAATCTACGCCACTTGAGGGCATAGGATTTTCTGGTGGCCTGCCTCCTAGAGACCAAGACCTCCTCAACCTCCTTAGGTAGACATAAGGGAGCTAGCACTATCCTTTCAGCAGCCAGGCCATCAGATTGAGGGACCTGAGATTGGGGTGCAGAAGGGAACCCTGATCTTGAGAGAGGAGATTGTGTTGCAACCCCAGAGGAAATGGAGTTTCCACTGCCAATTACAGCAGAAGTGGAAACCATGGCTGCCTCGGCCATCTGGGAGCTACCAGAATCACCGAGGCCTTGTCCAGGAGAATCTTGAACAGAATTCGGGCCACCAGGGGCGTGGGAGGAAATGCATACAGGAGGCCCATAGACCAAGAGATCAGAAAAGCATCTGCTGCTATCTGCAGGGGATGTGGCTGTCTGGAGCAGAACTTGGGCAGGTTACGAGTCTGTGGACTTGCAAAGAGATCGATGGATGGAAGTCCCCAGCGGAGGAAGATCTGCTGGACCACCAATGGATTCAACTGCCATTCGTGAGGCTGGAGAATCCTGCTTAGCTTGTCTACTAGGAAATTTTTTAACTTTCGAAAAGGAGACTACAATAAAATGAGGAAAATAGTAAAGAAAAAACTAAAAGGAGCAGTTGCAAAGGTTAAAGACTTATATCAGGCTTGGGTGTTGTTGAAAAATACTATCTTGGAAGCCCAGACCAGCCGTATTCCACGCTTTAAGAAAAGTGGAAGGAAGTCCAAAAAACTGCCAGCATGGTTTAAAGGTGAGGTCAGAGAGGCTGTTGCCAAGAAAGCATCTTTCAGGAAATGGAAAAAAGAGCCAAACGATGAAACCTGGAAACAGCACAAGCACTGGCAGATCAAATGCAAGGCAATGATAAAGAAGGCAAAGAGAGAATTTGAGAAGCAGCTTTCTGCGGAAGCAAAAACGCGAAATAAAGATTTTTTCAAGTAGATTCGTAGCAAAAAACCTGTGAGAGAGTCAGTTGGACCATTAGATGATAGAGGAGTTTAAAGGGGCACTAAGAGGCGACAAGGCGATAGCGGAGAGACTGAATGAATTCTTTGCTTCTGTCTTTACTGAGGAAGATGTAGGGGTGTTACCCATGACTGAAGTGGTATTTAAAGGTGCGGAAGAATTGAAGGAAATATCGATACATCGGGAAGATGTATTACAACTATTAGATAAACTGAAGAGTAGCAAATCACCTGGGCCGGATGGTATACATCCAAGGGTGTTGAAAGAACTGAAATATGAGATTGCAGACCTGCTATTAGTAATCTGTGAACTATCATTAAAATCATCTCTAATACCTGAAGATTGGAGGATCGCCAATGTAACACCAATTTTTAAAAAGGGTTCAAGGGGTGATCTGGGAAACTACAGACCGATGAACCTCACGTCAGTACCGGGAAAAATGATACAAACCATCATAAAGAATAAAATTACTCAGCATGTAGATAGTCATGGCCTAATGGGAGACAGCCAACATGGCTTTAGACAAGGAAGATCTTGTCTTACTAATCTGTTATGTTTTTTTGAAAGTGTGAATAAACAGGTGGACAAAGGTGAGTCAGTTGATATAGTGTATCTGGACTTTCAGAAAGCCTTTGACAAGGTCCCTTATCAGAGACATTTGGCAAAACTAAAGAGTCATGGGATAGGAGGCAGTGTACTACTGTGGATCAGGAACTGGTTAAAAGATAGAAAGCAGAGGGTTGGGCTAAATGGCCAATTTTCCCAATGGAGAAAGGTGAATAGTGGTGTACCCCAGGGATCTGCTGTGCTGGGTCCGCTGCTTTTTGACATATTCATAAATGACCTGGAAAGTGGAATAACGAGTGAGGTTATCAAATTTGCAGATGACACAAAACTATTTAAAGTTGTTAAAACCCAAGAGGATTGTGGAAAATTGCAAGAGGATCTTGATAAATTGGAAGACTGGGCATCAAAATGGCAGATGAAATTTAATGTGGACAAGTGCAAAGTTATGCACCTAGGGAAGAACAACCCAAACTATGGTTACACGATGCAAGGTTCTACATTAGGAACCACCACCCAGGAAAAAGATTTAGGCATCATTGTGGATAACATGTTAAAACCCTCGGCCCAGTGTGCAGCGGCAGCCAAGAGAGCAAATAAAATGCTAGGTATCATAAGGAAAGGAATGGAAAATAAAACAAAAGATATTATAATGCCTCTATACCGTTCCATGGTGAGACCGCACCTTGAATATTGTGTGCAATTCTGGTCGCCGTATCTTAAAAAGGATATAGCGTTATTAGAAAAGGTTCAGAGAAGAGCCACCAAAATGGTAAAGGGGACGGAAGGATACTCCTATGAAGAAAGGCTAAAAAGGTTAGGGCTCTTTAACCTGGAAAAGAGACGGCTGAGGGGAGATATGATAGAAGTCTATAAATTAATGAACGGAGTGGAACGGGTGAACGTAGATCGACTGTTTACGTTATCAGAATATAGAAAGACTAGGGGACATGCAATGAAGCTACAGGGTAAACTATTTAAGACTAATAAAAGAAAATATTTTTTCACTCAACGTGTAATCAAACTCTGGAATTTGTTACCGGAGGATGTAGTAAAGGCTGTTAGTGTAGCTGGGTTTAAAAAAGGTTTGGACACATTCCTGGAGGAAAGGTCCATAAACCATTATTAAGAAGGGACCCAGGATATCAATGCTTGACCTAGTACAAGCATTGCAGAACCTGTGTCTTTTGGGGAAACTGCTAGGTACGTATGACCTAGATTGGCCACTGTTGGAAACAGGATACTGGGCTTGATGGACATTGGTCTGACCCAGTATGGCATATCTTATGTTCTTATTCTCCTGGCCAGGTAGATAAACTGCTTTGAGAAACATGCCTTGATTGACTGCAAAGTAACACAGGGCCAGTGCCTTCCGACAAAGGAACCTGGACCCCATGCCCCCTTGTTTGTTCATGTAGAACACTGCCACTTGATTGTCCGTCTGAACTCGGACAGACTGGTGAGACAGGACATGAGAAAATGTTTGTAGAGCTAAGCGGATTGCTCGCAGCTCCAAAAGACTGATTTGCTGCGTGGCCTCCCGAGGAGACCACCGGCCTTGAGTGCACATGCCCTGGCAATGTGCACCCCAGCCCATTAAGGAAGCATCAGTCATCAGCACCCTTGTGTGTGTTGGAGCCTGAAAAGGTACCCCCCTGAGAAGGTTTGGGAGATGTAGCCACCACTGTAAGGCGTCCAAACGTGGTTTGGACACCTCTACTCTGTCTCGGAGGTCGCCTGTGGTCTGCGTCCACCGAGCTCTGAGGCACCATTGAGCAGGCCGCATGTGCAGGCGGGCGTTGGGAGTCACATGCACCATGGATGCCATGTGGCCCAGGAGCCGCAGGTAGTGCCTGGTGGACACATGAGAACTGCTGTGGAACTGGTTGGCCAAGTCCATCAGTCTGTGAGCCCTGTCCTCGGGCAAGTAGTGGATATTGCCTCCTGTGACACCTTGCTGTGAGTTCTAGCTGTTTATTAATTATTGATTGTTTGTCTAACTGTTTATTTAATTATTTATTGTTTGTCTTAGTGGTGTGCTAGTTCAGCCTTCTCAGTTATAACTTACCTTGCCTCTCTCAACTAACTGGGCTTTGTGTGGTACCCCCCTCCCCCATGCTGAGGGTTCAGGACAGGGTACCTTGTGACTGCCCTCTTTAATAGGACTTATCTCCCTCCCTCCCCGGCACCCACCCACCCCTGGGGTAATTGTAGTTTTATAGGTACTTGCACATCTTAGAGGAAAGGGGCTGCTCTCAGGTGCAGCTCGTTATCCAAATCAGTCATACACAGGGGACCTGAGATTAATTACTTAAGCTTCAGGTACACAAGGTGTATTAGGGGTATTAGATACACTTTTATTGGTATAAGCATCTACACCAATCCTTATTATATACAGAATTTAAAAGACCTAAACACAAGCTTTAAACTAAGATGCAGAGAGAAGTCCAGCAACGAGATGGGGGTTCTCCGGTCTTTTGCATTGAGTGTCACATGTATGATTTTCTCCCAGTTGGTGAGAGGTCTTACGTATGCACTAAGTGCAAAGAACTCTTTGCTCTCAGGGAACGAGTCCGTTCTCTAGAGGCTAGAGTAGCAGACCTGGAAGACATAAGAAAGACAGAGAAGTACATGGATGAGACCTACAGGGATACAGTCCTGAAGTCCCACCTCCAGTCTGGCAGCATCCCTGTTGCCATGGAGGAGAGAGGTCACGTGACAGGAGATCACCACCCTGGTGTGGCAGGAAGTGATCCTGTGACTAGGACCTGTCCTCCAGGTGATGTAAAACCCTCTCGCACCGAGGACGTTTCTCCAGGGCCATGTCCCCATAAGGGGAGGGTCAGAACAGCTGTTATAGTTGGTGATTCAATCATTAGGAATGTAGATAGCTGGGTGGCTGGTGGACGTGAGGATCGCCTGGTAACATGCCTGCCTGGTGCGAAGGTAGCGGACCTCACGCACCACCTAGATAGGATCATATATATAGTATATAGTGTATATAGTTATTGTATCATGTATATAGTTATTTATATATAATTACCATGTTTTACCAAGTTTATTTACCTTGTTCATTGTAAAAAACCAATGCTGTTTGTACAATTGTGTTTATATTTGTTCATGTGTAAACCGCACTGATTTAAGAGCGCGGTATATAAGAAAAATAAATAAATAAATAAATAAATCATAGATAGTGCTGGGGAGGAGTCTGCTGTCTTGGTACATGTTGGTACCAATGACATAGGAAAATGTGGTAGGGAAGTTCTGGAGGCTAAATTTAAGCTTTTAGGTAGGAAGTTGAAATCCAGAACTTCCAGGATAGCGTTCTCCGAAATGCTTCCTGCTCCACGTGCAGGACCCAAAAGACAGGCAGAGCTCCGGAGTCTCAATGCGTGGATGAGACAATGGTGCAAGGATGAGGGTTTTGGATTTGTTAGGAACTGGGGAACATTCTGGGGAAAGGGGGGGTTCTTCCGAAGGGATGGGCTTCACCTTAATCAGGATGGGACCAGACTGCTGGCATTAACCTTTAAAAAAGAGATAGAGAAGCTTTTAAACTAAAAAATAGGGGAAAGCCGACAGTCACCCAGGAGTGCATGGTTCGGACGAAGGTATCCTTGAAGGATACTACCAAAAGCAGTGAGGTTCCAAAAGGGAGTATAGCCCTCACACTGCAGTGTAGATAGTTTATGTATATAGTTAACCCAGTTATCCAAGTTTGTACTCCTGTTCAATGTAAAACCTGACAGTTTGTCGTTATGGTCGTTTTGTTATGATGTAAACCGCGCTGATTCTAAATAGCGCGGTATATAAGAAACTGTAATAAATAAATAATAATAATAGTAAGCCCAAATGCCCTTGAGTAAGGAGCAGACATAAAGATTCCAAATTACCCCTGCCTACCAATAGCCAGATTAATATGAATAAAATACAGTCTCTAAAATGCTTGTATGCCAATGCTAGAAGTCTAAACAATAAGATGGGAGAGTTAGAATATATAGCACTAAATGAGAGGTTAGATATGATTGCACTCTCAGAGACATGGTGGAAGGAGGATAACCAGTGGGACACTGTGATACCTGGATACAAACTATATCGTAATGATAGAGCTGATCAAATTGGTGGAGGGGTTGCGCTCTATGTTAGAGAGGGCATTGAGTCAGAAAGGATTAGTTTTGCAGGGAACAAAATTTGCTGTAGAATCTCTATGGATTGAAATTCCATTTATGAAGGGGAAGGTGATGGCAGTGGGAGTATACTATCGACCGCCTGGCCAGAATGAACAAATGGATGATGAAATGCTCAAAGAAATCAAGGAAGCTAACAAAAGTCACAACAGAGTAGTAATAATGGGTGATTTCATTTACCCCGGTATCGACTGGGTCAGTGTCACAGCAGGACAAGCTAAAGAGATAAAGTTTCTAGATGGAATAAATGACTGCTTCTTGGAGCAGCTGGTTCATGAACCGACCAGAGGGGAAGCCATACTGGACCTAGTCCTTAGAGGAACGCCAGATCTGGTGCAAGTAATAAGGGTGTTGGGACCAGTTGGCAATAGTGATCATAGTATGATCATGTTTGATTTAATTAGTGGAGGACAGATAGTAAAGGCATCCACAGTACTACCTTTTAACTTTCAAAAGGGAGACTATGATAGAATGAGGAATATAGTTAGGAAAAAACTAAAAGGAGCGGTTCCAAAGGTTAAAGACTTACAGCAAGCTTGGGTGTTATTTAAAAATACTATCCTCGAAGCCCAGACCAGCTGTATTCCATGCATTAAGAAAAGTGGAAGAAAGTCCAAAAAACTGCCAGCATGGTTTAAAGGTGAGGTCAGAGAGGCTGTTGCTGCCAAAAAAGCAACCTTCAGGAAATGGAAAAAAGAACCAAATGATGAAAACTGGAAACAGCACAAACACTGGCAAGTTAAATGCAAAGCATTGATAAGGCAGGCAAAGCGGGAATTTGAGAAGAAACTTGCTACGGAAGCAAAAACACGAAATAAAGACTTTTTCAAGTACATTCGTAGCAAAAGGCCTGTGAGAGAGTCAATTGGACCATTAGATGATAGAGGGGTAAAAGGGGCAGTAAGAGGAAACAAGGCTATAGCAGAGAGACTGAATGAATTCTTTGCTTCGGTCTTTACTAAGGAAGATGTAGGGATGTTACCCAAGACTGAAGTGGTATTTAAAGGTGATACTGCAGAGGAATTGAGAGAAATATCTCTACACCGGGAAGATATATTACAACTATTTGATAAACTGAATAGTAGCAAATCACCTGGACCAGATGGTATACATCCCAGAGTGTTGAAAGAACTGAAATATGAGATTGCAGACCTGCTATTGGTAATCTGTGAACTTTCATTAAAATCAAATGTAATACCTGAAGATTGGAGGGTCGCCAACGTAACACCAATTTTTAAAAAGGGTTCCAGGGGTGACCCAGGAAATTACAGACCGGTGAGAGCCTGACGTCAGTACCAGGGAAAATGGTAGAAACCATCATAAAGAACAAAATTACACAGCATGTAGATAGCCATGGCCTAATGGGAGACAGCCAACATGGCTTTAGACAAGGAAGATCTTGTCTTACTAATCTGATATGTTTTTTTGAAGGTGTGCATAAACAGGTAGACAAAGGTGAGTCGGTTGATATAGTGTATCTGGACTTTCAGAAAGCTTTTGACAAAGTCCACCATCAGAGACTTTTGGCGAAGCTAAAAAGTCATGGGATAGGAGGCAGTGTACTATTGTGGATCGGGAACTGGTTAAAAGATAGAAAGCAGAGGGTAGGGCTAAATGGCCAATATTCCCAATGGAAAAAGGTGAATAGTGGAGTACCCCAGGGATCTGTGCTGGGTCCGCTGCTTTTTGACATATTCATAAATGACCTGGAAAAGGGAATAACTAGTGAGGTTATCAAATTTGCAGATGACACAAAACTGTTTAAAGTTGTTAAAACCCAAGAGGATTGCAGAAAACTGCAGGAGGATCTGGATAAATTGGAAGACTGGGCATCCAAATGGCAGATGAAATTTAATGTGGACAAGTGCAAAGTTATGCACCTAGGAAAGAACAACCCACACTATAGTTACACGATGCAAGGCTCCACATTAGAAACCACCACCCAGGAAAAAGATTTAGGAGTCATTGTGGATAACATGTTAAAACCCTCCGCCCAGTGGGCAGCGGCGGCCAAGAAAGCAAATAGAATGCTAGGTATCATAAGGAAAGAGATGGAGAACAAAACAAAGGATATTATAATGCCTCTGTATCACTCCATGGTACGACCGCACCTTGAACATTGTGTGCAATTCTGGTCACCGTATCTTAAAAAGGACATAGCGTTATTAGAAAAAGTACAGAGAAGAGCCACCAAATTGGTGAAGGGGATGGAAGGCTACTCCTATGAAGAGAGGCTAAGAAGGTTAGGGCTCTTTAGCCTGGAGAAGAGACGGCTGAGGGGAGATATGATAGAGGTCTATAAATTAATGAATGGAGTGGAACGGATAAACGTGGATCAATTGTTTACGCTATCAGAGTATAGAAAGACTAGGGGACATGTAATGAAGCTACAGGGTAAACTATTTAAGACAAATAAGAGAAAATATTTTTTCACTCAACGTGTAATCAAACTCTGGAATCTGTTACCGGAGGATGTAGTAAGGGCTGTTAGTATAGCAGGGTTTAAAAAAGGTTTGGACAAGTTCCTAGAGGAAAGGTCCATAAACCACTATTAAAAAGGGACCCAGGATATCAATGCTTGACCCAGTACAAGCATTGTGGAACCTGTGTCTTTTGGGGATATTGCTAGGTACGTATAACCTAGATTGGCCACTGTTGGAAACAGGATACTGGGCTTGATGGACCTCGGTCTGACCCAGTATGGCATGTCTTATGTTCTTAAGTAGGCTCTTGTCTGAAGGGTGTCTAGTCTTGCCCCTATAAACTCTAGGTTCTGAGAGGGGAGCAAAGTGGACTTTGCGTAGTTTATGACAAAACCCAGGTGCTGAAGAAGGGAGACAGTACGAAGAGTGGCTTGTTGGGCCTCCTGGAGAGACTGGCCCCTAATGAGCCAGTCATCCAGTTATGGGAAGACAAAAATTCCCTGATTCCTGAGATAAGCCGCCACCACCGCCAGGCATTTGGTGAAAACCCTGGGGGCAGAGGTTAGGCCAAAGGGGAGTACCCTGTACTGAAAATGGTTTCCTCCCACCACAAATCTGAGATATTGTCTGTGGTCTGGATGAATGAGGATGTGAGTATAAGCATCCTTTAGGTCTAAGTAGCATAGCCAGTCTCCCTGCTGGAGGTAAGGCAGCAGTATCCCAAGGGTAAGCATCTTGAACTTTTCCCTCTCCAGAAACTTGTTTAGGTTTCACAAGTCTAGGATAGGCCAGAGGCCCCCTGTCGTTTTGGTACCAGGAAGTACCTGGAGTAGAAGCCTTGCCCTTCCAGGTGGTGAGGCACCGGTTCCACCGTCTGTTCCTTCAGAAGACTTGCCAACTCCTGAAGGAGGAGGTTCCTGTGTAGAGGGAGTCTGGGAGACTCCCCTGGAAAATAGAAGGGGGGTAGCTGGTGGAAATGGAGCATGTAGCTCTGCTGGACTATGCTCAATACCCAGGTATCCCCTGTGATGGCTGGCCACCTGTAGGCGTACAGGGTCAGCCGACTCCCTGTGCTGAGTGGAGCCACCGGCGAAGAAGAGGCTATGCTGTAGGAGTCAAAACCCCACTCCCTGCTGTGCAGGAGCCGGAGCTGGCGGCTTCGGGGTCTTCTGCATATGGGGCCCGTGCCCCTGCCCCTTGGCCTGCTGGGGAGCTGGAGAGGCCCGATATTGAGGGTAGGATTTGTAGGCGGGACCCTTCCTCGGGAAAAAGGGCTTCTTTCCCGAGCCCTTCTTTTTTTGAGAAGGGGAAGTCGTCTTCCTGGACAGCCTTGTCCTGGTGAGAGTCTCAATTTCTGCAGCCTTTTCATTCATGGGCTCACCGAAAAGGTTTTCGGATCCCTGTTGACAAAGCCTTGAACCTCTGCAAAGGTTCCTCGGAGAGGCCAGCTGAGAACCCAGCAATCTCCTTTGCCAGGTCTCGTAGGTACTTGCCCATGTACAGCTGGGTAGGTCTGGACATGGCAAGATAGAATAGAGCCCTGGAAGCACTTTCTACCGAGGGCATCCAGGTTCCGGGGCCTCCCGGCCAGGGGGCACCGAGGAGTGCATCTTCTGACTCTTCAGGCAGTGCATGGCCGATTCCACAACCATGGAGTTGTGCGGTAGCTGCGCCTTTTGGAACTCAGGGCTCTTATGGACTCGATAAATGGAATTGACCCATTTGCTAAGAACCGATGCCGAGGTCGGTGCCTCCCACATACGGAAGAGCAGCCGTTCCAGCATCGGAGGAACCAGTACAGTAAAGGCTTCCTTTGGAGAAAAGTCATACTGGAGGGCATCGAGCTCCTCGGCTCGAGGCTTCTCCTCGGCGTCCGCGGGGAAAGCCAAAGCTTTGGCCATGTCCCTCACAAAGTCCGAGAACCGGGTATCCTCTGGGGGGGGGGGGGGACCTTCTCCAAGACTCGGACTCCGGTGTGTCCAAAGGGACGCACCGGGTCCGGAAGGTGTCCAGGGACTCCTCGTCCTCTGTCTCCCACGCCAACTCCTCCGAGGAGGAATCGAGTGGCTCCGGCCGTGTGGCCCTCGGTGCCACCCGCCCCGACGCCGAGGGTATCTGCGTCGTCGACCTCGGCCCCACTCGGGAGGTCGAGGGGGACCTTGACCGAGGATTGACTCGAGACTTCATTGACTCGAGGATCGGCTCGGTCTCCGGGGTCGACTTAGACGTTGAGGTCCCGGTGGTCGGGGCAGATGCACCAGTCAGACTGGCGATCAGCACCCACTGCTGTTCCATGAAGGCAGCCAAGCTGCTCTCCAAGGCCGTCAGCCTGAGTCCAAGCTCAGGAGACTCAGCAGCCCCCGACTCGGGCCCCAACGGCGTTGGGCCCGATGTTGGTTCTCCCGGAGGAGAGTCCATGAGGACAACAGCACTTACGTGACTCGGGGACTCCGGCTCCATGCGAGACAACTTGGACAGCCTCTCCGACTCCGAGACCCCGGGGTGGCGGTCAGGGCTACGCGACCTGGCCCTCACGGAACAAGGAGCCTCCACCGATGCTGCCCTCGCGAGCTGCTTCTTCCTTTTGTGCTCCCGGGCGGGAGACTCCCTCTGAGGAACCCCGACGGCGCTCGGGGTCAGACTCCCGAGATGTTGAGGCCTCTGACGAAGTCCAGGCCCGGCCAGACGCGGACTCTGAGAAAATTCTCTCACGTTGATGCTGATGGCTCTGAAGTGGCTCCGACGACATTTTGCCGCATGGGCCACAGACCAGCAGGTCATGGTCGGGCCTGAGGCAGAGGAGGCAGCAGTCATGTGTGCCAGTGAGACACATATGTTTCTTGCACTGATCACACTTTTTGAACCCGCTGGCAGCCATCGGGGGAAAAAGGGCCCCTGCAAGGTCAAAAGACCAGGCTGCCAGTGAAAACACAAAAAAGACGCAAATGCTAGTCACGAAGGACAAAAACCAAAAATCAAAATTCTGGACTCGATACCGCTGCACCGAGCCCAGGCAGGAAGGGGAACCAGCATCAAACCGGATCAGAAAAAGCCAAAATAGCCGAAAAATCTACTTTTCCCGGGTGACAAACTCATGTCCGTTGGGCGCCGTGGAAAAAGACTGAGTAAGATGGCACCCTTGGGCGGGAAGGGGACCGCGCATGCGCGCTGCATTCCCAAAGGCTTTCCTTGAAAGCTGGGGAAATGCTCCGCACGAGGGCTCCGTCGGCGCCGACATCACCCATATGTGAGGACTGACTTCCTGCTTGGTCCTGGAGAAATAGGAAGAAGTCTACTGTTTCTGTCCTGGGCTCCTCTCCTCAGTATCTACCTTATATTTATTTTTATTTTATTTATTTACAGTAAAAGGATTTATATACCGCTTTGTCCTGAAATCAAAGCGGTTTACACTTCAAACAATCAAAGAACAGTGTCAGTAGGGATAGGCATGCAGTGTTCACACAGGGGAGTAGTTGTGGGAGTGAAGGTAATAATTTCTTGTGAGGTATATACAAGATGAGCTATGTACAAGTAGTTATATATAGCTACTGTATATAAAGGATGAGCTATGTACAAGTAGTTATATACATTGAATGGTAGGGGGGGGCGCGGAAGGGGGGAATGTTAGGTAGGCATGGGCTAAAGTACAGGCTCTTTTTGTGATGTCACTATAGTGTTCAATAAAGTGTGGCTTTGAGCTGCTTCCTGAAGTCCTCGATGTCTATAGTTGATTGTAGGTCATCTGGGAGGTAGATCCAGAGAGCTGGAACAGCCAGGGATAGTGCTCCTCTTGTCGTGTCTTGCCTTGCTTTGGTAAATGCTACAGGGGTGATAATGGAGCCTGAGGTGCCTCTCCTCCTTGGTCTGGTGCTTGTGTCGGATTTGATGAGGGGTAGCAGGCTGTTTGCTGAGAGGTTGTGTTTGATTTTAAAGATGTTTAGTATTGCCTTATATCTGATGTGGGAGCTGATCGGGAGCCAGTGGAGTTGGTTAAGAATGGGGGTGATGTGATCGTGTCTTGATGATCCTGTTATTATTCGGGTGGCAGTGTTTTGAGCCATCTGCAGGGGCTGGAGTGTTTGTTTTGAGAGTCCAAGGTAGATGGGGTTGCTGAAGTCTAAAATCGGTGTGATTAGAGCTTGACAAACGGTGCAGAAGTGATCCTCTGAGAGAATTGGCTTGAGGCATCGGATGGTTCTCATTTTGAGGTACGCATTTTTGGTGGTTCTGCTGATGTGCGACTGTAGGTTCAGGTCTTTGTCGAGTGTCACTCTGAGGTACTTTACTTCGGTCTTTATTGGTATGGTGATGTTATTCAGTTTGATGTTGGGAGGTGGGGTGAAGACTGCATTTCGGGTGATGAATAGTGCTTCTGTCTTGTTGCAGTTTATGGTCAGGTTGTTTTCTAGCATCTAGAGTGTCATTTGTTGGAGGCAGTCTGATATTTTGGTGTAGTCTGGGCTGTCAAGATTGATTGGGGTGTATATCATGTCATCTGCGTAGATAGTGTATTGTATATTGTGGTTCTTGATTATGTTGCAGATCGCTTGAATATAGAGTTTAAATAAAAGCGCAGATAGGGAGGATCCTTGTGGTACACCCTGGTTGATTCTTATTGGTTGGGAGGTGACTGCGCCACTTTTGACTTGAAGCTGTCTGCTTGTGAGGTATAAGGTGAACCACTTCATGGTGGTGCCGTATAGGCCAATGTGCTGTAGTCTGGAGTGAAGTGTGTTGTGGCCCACGGTGTTGAAAGCTGATGAGATGTCTATGAAGATCATGATACCACCTCTCTTAACGTTGTCGATGATTTAGCATAGTTACTCACCTGTAACAGGTGTTCTCCAGGGACAGCAGGAATCAGTCATCACATATGGGTGACGTCGGCACCGACGGAGTCCTCATGCAGAGCAATTCCTCAGCTTTCAAAGAAAGCCTTAGGGATTGCATCGCGCATGCACAGTCCCCTTCACGCCCAAGGGTGCAATCTTGCTCAGTCAAATGACATAGCTAAAAAGATGGCAAAAAAGAACAAAAACAATAGTAGGACTGCAACTCCAGCGGAGGAGGGAGGGTTGTGGGGACCGATTCCTGCTGTCCCTGGTGAACACCTGTTACAGGTGAGTAACTATGCTTTCTCCAGGAACAAGCAGGAAGTCAGTCCTCATATATAGGACTCACTAGCTATAGGCTACCGAGAACCCATAACTGAAAAATAGGCTCCCTCTAGAAGAGCCACAGCAGCTGTGATAGGAATCCAGCGGAGACACAACACCCCCGGTAGCCTGACACCAGAGGGCCGAAGGGTAGGAGTTGCCTAAATCTCAAATAAGTTGCAGAGTACCGCCTGGCCGAAAGCACGTCTCTCGGGACTCTGCATCCAAGCAGTAATGGACTGCAAAAGTCTGGCTTGAAGACCAGGTGGCAGCCCGGCAGATGTCTACCAGCGGAACAGAGCGGAAGTGAGCCACTGATGCGGCTTTAGCCCTGACAGGGTGGGCCGTGACTCGACCCTGCAAAGGGAGGTCAGCCGCCCTGTAAGCCCAGGCAATGCAGTCTGCCATCCAGGTGGACAACGTGCGCTTGGAGACAGGTAGCCCCAGCTTACTAGGATCAAAAGAGACGAAGAGCTGAGGAGCCCTTCGATGCCCCCGCATACGCTCTAAGTAGAAGGCTAATGCCCTCTTACAATCAAGGGTATGCAGAACAGCCTCTGTCCGGCTAGCATGCGGTCTTGGAAAGGATGTCGGAAGAACCACCTCTTGGTTGAGGTGGAACGGAGAGACCATTTTCGGGAGAAACTTGGGGTGAGTGCGTAGGACCACCCTGTTCCTATAAAACCATTTATATGGTCTTTCTGAAACCAGAGCTTGTAGCTCACTCACTCGCCTGGCAGATGTGAGTGCCACCAGGAAGAGTACCTTCCAGGAGAGGAAGCGCAGATGGCAAGCGGACATCGGCTCAAAAGGTGGGTGAGTAAGCTGTTGCAAGACCACATTGAGATCCCACTCTGTCGCCGGAGGATGACCCGAGGGTTTTAGTAGTAGACCTCTGACGAACCTGGACACCAAGCGGTGAACTGAAAGAGGTTGTCCTTCCACTGGTGAGTGATGTGCTGACAGAGCACTCAGGTGGACCCTGACAGAGTTAGACTTGAGGCCTAAGTCAGAGAGGTGAAGCAGGACTGCAACACCACTGGTACAAGGCAAGAGAAAGGGTTTTCATTGTGTTGGTTACACCACACCTCAAACCTCCGCCACTTGAAGGCATAGTTTTCCTAGTGGATTGCCTCCTTGAGGCCAGTAACACTTCTACGTTCTTAGGTAGGAGGAGAGGAGCCAGCACTACCCTTTCAGCAGCCATGCCATCAGGTTGAGAGACCTGAGGTTGAGATGTAAGATAGAGCCCTGCTCCTGGGACAAGTGGTCAGGCCTCACCCCCAGAGGGAGTGGGGTCTCCACTGCTAGCTGGAGGAGAAGCGGGAACCAAGGTTGTCTTGGCCATCTGGGGGCTACCAGGATGACCGAGGCCTTGTCCCGCACTGATATGAATAGTGTGGTATAGAAGAGATGTTAAATAAATAAATAAATAAATGATGCCTTGGGTTAGGGAGTTGTGCATGTTGTGGATGAGGTCCTTTACAGCCTTGATCCAGACCACTGGATATGGGTCTGTTTGGGCGGTGCTGGTGTTGATCGAGGTGATGTGGGAGATTTGATCCTTTGATGGGATGCTGAATTTGTCCCATGTTTTCTTTTGTGGTGTTGGTTTAGTGGTGGTGCTCGATTGGTTGACGTGGGGTAGTGAGTTTTTCTTGGAGGTAGTCTGCGAAGGTCTGTGGATCTATTTGATCTGATCTTTCAGGATTAGGCTCATTGGTGAGGGTTTTCACTATTTCAAAGAGTTCTCTAGGTTTGTTGGCGGATTTGAGGATCAGGTTTGTGTAGTATTCTCTTTTCTTTTGGTTGATGAGGTTGTTATATTCTTTTTGTTTTGATTGGTATAGGTCTTGTGTGTTGATTTGGTGGTTTAGACTTAGCCATCTCCCTTACAAAATCAATGAAAGCCAGTTCCTCTGGAAGGACTTCCCTCTCTCATGAGGCGGCACGAGATCTGAAGGTAATCCTGGAGACTCTCTTCTGAGAAATGCTCAAGAGTCGTGCTCGAAAAACCCCATAGCACTCAGAGCCAGAGTCATACTCATAATTAGTTGAACACTGCCTGGAACAACCACTGCTCCTCTTGGGGTCCAGGTGTGCGAATAGATTGTCAAGGCATCAATTCTGGTCAATGCCATGGGAAGTGGCCACTGTCCAATGCACTGGAAATTAGGGACAGCTTAGCAATTAAGGCCCAACTTGGACTATTTTGGTGGGAAAACAAAGGGACAGCCCCACAAAAATCAGAAGCACAAGAAACATCAGAAATAACTACATTTCCCCCTAATTCAAGAAAAGTCTTTATTGAGCCTGACCCGGATGTGTTTCAGTAGAAATTCGCCTGCATCATGGGCACACCATAGGAATAGAATTAAACACAAAATATCTATGTTTATTAGCTTAAAATTTTGACATAAACCATGTTAAAATAAAAAGGTAATGTTTAACTTACCAGATAATGTCGCTTCCTGAAGTTCTTCTAGACCCTTCCAGATAAGTGGGTTGTGTCCCCTTGCCTGCAGAGGTAGAGATAGCCAAAAAATCCAGAAGCTTCTTATGACTTTATCGCTGCTACTACAGCTGATGCAGCTAGGGGCACACTTCAGTATTCGTACCCAACCACTATGATCAAGAACTTTACACTACAACTCCACTGGGCCGGAAGATGACAGCTGCCTTCAAAATCTGTGCACCAAAGACTGGAGCTGTCCAAGTGTGTACATCCAAACAGTAATGCTTGGCAAAAGTGAAAAGTGATGACCACGTAGCTGCTCAACAAATGTCAATGGGAGTGACCAAACTACATTTCGTCAAGGAGGAAGCCTGTGTCTGAATTGAATGCACATGCAAACCTGCTGGAACTGGATGGTTCCGCAACTGATAAGCTGAGGCTATCATCTCCTTTATCCAACAGCCCAGGATATCCTTAGTGGCCACATCACCCTTACATGGACTCGTAAAGAGGACAAAAATCTGGTCTGATTTCCAGAAGAAATGAGTGACTTTGAGGTACCAAAGCAGCACTCTCCAGACGTCCAGCAAAAGGCACAAGGGTGACCCTGCATTAGATCTGCAATCAATACTTCCACATCCAGTCCTGTCCAACTAGAACTACCAGGCCTGAATGGAGCTCTATGCAGTGAAGTACATGCCCTATGAGAGGTCACAGAGGAAACACATACAATAGTCGCTCTCTTGACCAAGGCTGGACTAGGTTGTCTATAGAATGAAGTAGCAGCTTAATAGTTAGAACACTGGTTTAGGAACCAAGAGATCAAGGTTCGATTCCCACTAGCACTCCTTGTGGCCTTGGGACAAGTCGCTTAACCCTCCATTGCCTCTTCAGAAACTGTACCACCTGGGCTGACATGTGAAGCTTCCAACTGCGACCTGGCTCAGAAAAGCCAATTGCCCAGGTATGGATGAACACAGATCCCTTTGTGCTGTAAAGCAGCGGCCACCATCAGTATGATCTGGAAAGTGGGGAGGTGGAGAGACCGAAGGGGAGAGCAGAGAACTGAAAGTGAGCAGAGAACTGAAAGTGAGCAGAGAACGGTGAAGCGCAGGTAATGGTGCTGGTCCTCACAAATGGGAATGAGGAAATAAGCTTCGGCCAGATTCAGAGAAGAAACTTCTCACATTGAATCACCTGGACGACCGATCTTAGCATCTCCATGCAGAAATGAAGGACCTTAAAGATGGGCATTGATGCCCTTGAGATTGAGGATTGGCCGGAAGGACCTATCCTCCTTTAGCACCACAAAGTAGATGGAATACCAGCCCTGGCCCCATTCGGTGGGAGGCACAGGAACGATCGCCTGAAGACTGAGTAGTCTTCCCAGGGTAGCCTGGACTGCAGCCTCCTTGTCTTTGAAACTATAAGGAGGGACCATTAAAGTGCCCAGGATGGGATCTATGCATTTCAGAATGTAGTCAAGTTGAATGGTCTGAACTAAATTGGGACCACGCCTGGTAAAAGAGGCAGAGCCGGCCAAAGCTGTTCTGCTGAGATGCGCCCTGGAATGTGCCCCCAACCCATCACTGCACCAGATAGGAGGGGTTATTTCTGGAGAAGGGAGCATTCCGGGGCCCATGTACCCCATGAAACAACCGAGTCCGAGAGCGAGGGTCAGTAGAGGGGACAGAGGGCTTCCCCAGGTGATATCACTGGAAATTTTGAAAACCTAAGAGAATGAGGATAATGGGAAGATGCAGAGGCAGACGACTTGACTGCTTCCCAGATCCCCCAGGCTTACCCTCCGGAAGACGAAGAGGCTTGGATTCTCCTAAATCAATGAGCTTCTCCAGATACTCCCCGAACAATAGCTTTCCCTTGAAGGCAAGCTTAGACAACCGAGACTGTATCCTCTGCTTAAAGGTAAAGCCAAAGTAAACACTGTGCAACTGTTGTGAATGCAATATCCTTGTCTACCAAGCAGATCAGAACATAGTGTCCAACAGGAATGCTGCTGCAGACTCCAGAAAAGTCAAAGTGTCAGCCTGAGGGAGCGATTGTACCCACTGAAGGAGGGCACAGGCCATCAGTCTTCCACAGATAACGGCCTGGAGAATAAGGAAGGAGGCCGAGAACTGGTTCTTAAGGAGAGCCTCCATTTTGCGACCCTAATGGTCCTTGAGGGCAGCCCTATCATCTACAGGGATGGTGGTATGCCTGGTGACCGCAGCCACATGTGCATCCACCTGAGGCAAGTGTAGCTACATATCCAAATCCTCCCGAGGAAGGGTGTAAAACTTGTTTATAGCCCTGACTCCCTTCAAGTAGACCATACTTTCAAGAAACTCTGTGAAGGAAAAGACTTTATAAGGCTTCTAAATCCCCTGCAAGACGGCATGCACATGTGGCTTCACTTCCACAGCCGAAGCATCAGCCAATTGCAAGGAGGAATACACTTGAGCGATCAGTGCTGCCAACTCATTCCTTCTGAACAGACGGATGAGGAAGAAATCCTCTTGATACTCTGGTGGCAACAGCTCACCTTCCTCAAATCTGGAGTCTTCATCAGAGCTACGGGAGTCCAACCCAGGATCCTGATAAGGGAAACACTCCAAGTGCCTTGATTCCAATTTTTTCAGACACCTTTTTTCTGTGGAGAATTTCTCATAGGGCTCTGGCTGCTCTTTGCTATGGGACCCTTTTTCGCTGAGTGGCAAGTGACGGTGAGGATCGGGAAAGCTCACGATCTGCCTAGCCTCGCCAGAAGGACCATGCTTGCTGGAGAAAGGAAAAGAATTCCAGAGAAGACAGACCAAGAAACTAAGGCTGTCTATTGGTAATTGCCACCCCACTCGCCTGTTTTGGGAGGAGGGGAATCGCTATAGACCTATCTCTAAGAAGCGCCAAGCAGTGGCAGGGAATGACCAGACAAACGTGAGCAGGCATCTGAAACCAAGGCATTGTCCCTCCACTGCCACACGCTGTAAAGGGGGGGGGGGGGGGACAAAGGAGGCGTGTCCTTGTCAGCTCCAAGGGGGCATCCCGAGGGATTACCAGGAACCTCCATGCACGGACCACAGAGGGAGTCCAATGAAATAACCTGGCATTTGCCACAGACAAGGAAGCATTTCTTTGGAGCTGACATGCGACTGACTCAAGCAGGGCGGACTCCACAGTATGCCCAACTCTTCGTGAGCTCAGCAGAAGTGCTCCAATCAATGATGTGCGCAGAAAACACGGGCATTCAGCCGTGTGCTGTGAAAGTGTCCACAGACTCTGCATACAGGAACTGTGTATAAGAATGGAGCGCACAGCTCCCCGTGCACAGACAACACACACAGCACCAGGCATTGACTTAACACACAGTTCAAGCATTGCTAGCATGAGTAGGCAGTGTGAACCAATGTATCAGAGACAAAGCTCAACCAACGGCTCACACCAAATGGACCTAAACCCAATAACTGAACCTCCCCCATGACACAGACTGTACTAAAGGTACTTAAATCAGGTATTCATCTCCCAGGAGTCAAGGAGCAGACACTGCGCAGGGCTCAATGCTACTTTCTTTCCATCAAGCTCTGCAGACAAGTAACTTTTTCAAAACTTCATCCAAATCTTTGGGGGGAGACCATGGGAGAGGAGGAACTGAGACTGTATGAGGCAGAGTCTTGAGCCAAACAAATCTTGGCTGCTCAACCGGCCCTTAACCCGTTAAGGACTGGAACTGAACCAATTTCTCCTACTCCATGTGTGAAAATCCAGAAGGGCACCAACAGATACCCTCTGGAGACCTCCACTGTCCAGCTCCAGTGAGGAACATAACATAAGATATGCCATATTGGGTCAGACCAAAGGTCCATGAAGCCTAACATTCTGTTTCCAACCATGGCCAATCCAGGTCACAAGTACCTGTCAGGTTCCCAAAAGGTAGACAGATTCCATGCTGCTTATACCAGGGATAAGCAGTGGATTTCCCCCAGTCCATTTTAATAATGGGTAATGGACTTTTTCTCCAGGAATTTGTCCTAAACTATTTTAAACCCAGCTACACTAACAGCTTTTACTACATCCATAGGCAACTAATTCCAGAATTTGATTATCCATTGAGTGAAGAAATATTTTCTCCAATTAGTTTTAAATGTGCTACACATTGTAGCTTTATTGCATGTCCCCTAGTCTTTCTACTTCTTGAAGGAGTAAACAACTGACCTATGCTTACCTGTTCCACTCGTGAGCTAAAAATCCTTTTCCACAGAGCTGCATCAGAAGGTATCCACCATCTGCTGGAAATACTGACATGTGCCCCTAGCTGAATAAGCTATAGTAGCAAGAATAATGTCATAAGACGCTTCTGGATTTTTTTCTCTGTCTCCACCTCTGCTGGCAGGGGGAAACAACCCACTTGGCTGGACTAGTCTAGCAGGACGATATGGAACTAAACTTAAAAGAAATCTTTCCTGCTTTCTGTTCCACAAACTCTTTCAAAATTTTATAGAAGTTTTTTGCTTCATTACATTCTATGGATAATATTGCAAGGCTGTTGAGTCTATCTTTGAGCATATTTGACTTTAGTTAAAATTTGTTTAATTTTAAATTTGGAAAAGCTCCTTTCCCCTAAACCCACTGTGACAAAAATATGGCATACAGCAATAAAATACCGTACAGATGTGGATGGGTGTTCATCAACTCCACAGAATAAAACATGAGAAGTTGATGCCTGCCATATGGACGAGGTAGAGGGAGTGGCATGCAAAGTTATTGTGAGCAGCAATGACCAAATACTGATCTCAATCTACACTGTTCGTGCAGGCAAATGGTAAAGAACTGAATATCTGCTTTTGGTTATATTATTATACTCTCTGCTCCCTCTCCCCCACCCCTTTTGTAGGGTGTACCTTATTTTTCAAATCTGGAGGTGCTAAACCCAGTGCAGGGCTCACTGGGGACACAGGATTGAGTTAAATAAGTTGAACTGGCTTAAGGCCAACGCTGCTGGAGATAAACACCAGACGGGCAAATTACCGGTGTTGAAGCCCTTCGATACCTTAATGTCCAGGAGTCCACTGCAGGCAGTCTGTGAATTTCAAGAATAGGCTTGGTGTCTCAATGTACCTACAGAGAGAGTCCAAGCAGCTGGCTTGTACTGTGAAAAGAAAGCTGCCATCTTATTCTCAAATCTCTTCAGTTGGTGCACTGAGGATTGTCTTCGACAAAGGCATCTTGAGAGTGCTGGAGAGTACTGGAAGGCTGGTCCCAGGACAGTTTCTCCAAATTGGTTACTTTTGCACATACTAAGACAGTCGTGAACCACACTTCTAAGCCAGGGTGTCTCAGGGCATTTTGTAGCAGTAATTACCTCCTCCTCTTCTGCAGAAATCCACTTAACCATAGTTAATCCATTTAACTTTTCCATTAATTTCTGTGGTTTATCTCCTGCCACAGTGGGTTCGCGAACATGCTCACCATGGCCTTTATCTATGGCAGGGATGTTATCTATATCTGCAGTGCTTGCACTATCACAACCAGCATCGTTAGCCCTAGTGCATAAGCTATGGGTGGGCACCATTTTATCTTGGGCGACATGCGGCCAGTATGTATTTTTTCTTTTTCGTTCCTACCACACTTCAAATGTAAGGACACCTTGCTGGGATTCTGTTTAGATTTTGTACAACGGGGTCATCACAAGAAGGTACCCAGCAAAACTTGGAGGGAATTATAATCCCCTCACCCCCCAAGAAAAATACAACAGTTCACCAACTAGTGAAGTTTATGCTGCACTTCCCTTTGACCTAGCTCTGTGGAAACTAGCATGACTCTTCTAATACTAAAAAGGACGAGCAATCATCAAGTTGGCACTGTATCGAGTGTACCAGGCTCCTCCAGTGCTTCAATGCTTACATCACACTCCGATGGCTTGTGATGCCAATACATTACGACCTCCACTTGCTGTTCGGTGTCACGGGTCCTCAGTGCCAATGGAGCAGAGGATGAATCCTTCCTCATCTTCAGGTGGGAGGTGGTGGATGTCCATGCCCGATAGATCCTGTCAATGCATGACATTGGGTGGAATCTATGTCCTTTCAACGTCTAAGCATCCCCAGGATCCAATGCAACTCTTTGGGCCATGGGGACTGATGCGGTCAATGCTGAAGTTAATGGATCGGACTTACCAGTGCCAAAAATCCTTTAGAACTGTAATTCAGCACACAGGACCTCTCTTTGTCAAATACTATAAATAAATATTTGAGAATGCATAAGACAAGAAGGTTCATGGTCAAGGCCTAATCACTGCAGGCACCGGTTAGGGTTGTCAGTGAGAGAGATGGTCCTGTTGCACTTCTTAAACCTACAGGTAAGTTTCTGGGACATCTCGCCCAGAAAATAGATGAAGCAAAATCAAATGACAGTTGTGATAAATATACCCAAGTGACAGCCTGAGGCTTAAATGCAGCCTATAACAGCAACATGCAAAAAAGAAAGGAAACTTGAAAACAGACAAAAATAACTTACCTAAGGCATTACTATGAGGAAAATAATTTTGTGACAGCAACAGGCAGAAGAACAGCCTAAAAACGCATTGAGAATTAACAAATTGCAATGAAGAACTATAAAGTATTTCCCGCAGATATCAGTTTGCCTGACAGACAGACTGAGGCTGTCCCCACACAGCGGAAGTAGGTGGGAAATAACACTCATGCGCAGTGGAGAGCTTCCAAAAACAGTCTGTAAGCTGCTCCTGCACAGGCTCCCTCTAATGATGTCAGCCATATGTGAAGATATTATCCTGCTCCATTGAGAAATATTACTTCAGAAACATGACAGCATGCACACCATAAGCTAGACTTTACATTCCTTTCACAAGTACAAAGCATTATACAACAGAAATACTAGCTAGCTAGAGTATTTAAATTACTGTACAGATACTAACCTCATCAGATATTTGCTGTGCTAGACGTATTGCAACATTTCTTAACATGCATTCAGATGTTGGATTGGGGATATTCTGTAGGGCACTTTGTAAGACCACTGCCTGATCGTGTGTAGCTTGGTTTATCTGGAATTGATGATTTTCATTACTTAAATGAAAGAAATTTACAATGCTGAAAGCTCAAAAGAATCAGCATTATAGATATTTGCTATGGTAAGAAAGAAAAAGACAATTTCCATAAGCATTAACTAAATCAGAATACTATTAATAAAAGTGCACACCATATGTAAATATATACAGAGTGTAAAAATACTTTTATGTATCATAAAAATAACAGTGAACTTGCATAAACATATTCATTTTAGATAAATTACCCCTACTTCAAAGAACATTATTTTTATGAAAATGTGTTACCGGTGACATGGGGCTTGTGGTGCCTTCAACAACTGGCTGGCAAGCTTCCGCTACAGCTCGCACATGGCCGAAGCCAATTGCTGTCAGGAGCAATTTGGCTATTTTCAGAGCATTAAGGTAGGCACCCCGCCGTGTCTCCATATCAGAATTTGGCAGGAAATTATTCCTTGTAAGCATGCTCAGCACAAGAGGTAGCCCACCACTCTTCAGGAAGTTGTACTGAAAGTCACTAGCATCCTCTCCTAGAGGCGCATTAGCAGGCATTAACAAGGCATAGACAACCTGTAGGAAAATAAAATAAAAGTTTAACAAAGATGCTCTAAAACATTTACACAGCAGTAGACAGTCCTCAAAATATGACTGCAACTCATTCTGCTCACTAATCTTTCTTGCTCTTTAGGTCTTATTCCAAGACATACATTTTTGACCTACAATGCTTTTATATATTCATATTTTTAGGAAATAGAAAGATGAATGAATACTTGTTACTGCCAAAGCTGTATTTTATGAACTTCAGCTGTTTACTCAGCTATTTGATGACTCCTGTAACAGTGTAAATTTTGCAAAGGAGACTGAGGAGAATCATCACAGTTGCATGCTGAGATTTGTAATTACAGCAAAGCCTTTCAAAAAAGAAAAGATTTGCTCAGAACGTAATCGTAATGTGAAATGAGCAGCTTAATTCCGTTATAACTAAACAATTAGGGCCCAACTCAGCAGCAGTGCTGGGCTCAACTACAGGTTCTGGTCTTCTGCTCCCGAGATATGCTGAAGAGGGAGCACTTGCAGCTCCTGCAGTGAGGGAGACTCAGTCACTACATTATGCTGACACTTACTATCCAGATTTAAGGCTCATGACTGCAGGTTTCCAGATGACCGCCACTACAATGACCAAACTAAAGTAAGTTGAGAAGGGGTACTAAGGAAAAAAAATTCCCAGGTACTTGAGAATGAAGGCTCATGGCAACACATTTCAAATTATGTTTGTGAATGTACTGGAAACCAAAAACAGGAAGTAACTGCTGGATAAAAAAAAAAACGTTCATTTATTTTCCATAGAAACATGACTGCAGAAAAAGATCACATGGCCTATCTAGTCTGCCCTTAAATATCAACTACAATAGCCCCCTTTTTACTTATTTAGATCCTCTGTGTTTGTCTTATGCTTTTTGAATTCAGATACTGTCCTCGTGTCCACCACCTCCACTGCGAGACTATTCCACGCAAGGATGAGGGTTTTGGATTTGTTAGGAACTGGGAAACATCCTGAGGAAAGAAGGGGCTCTTCCGAAGGAATGGGCTTCATCTTAAGCAGGATGGAACCAGGCTGCTGGCATTAACCTTTAAAAAGGAGATATAGCAGTTTTTAAACTAAATAGGGGAGAGCTGACAGTTGCCCAAAGCACATGGTTCAGAACAATGTATCCTTGAAGGATACTACCAAAAGAGCTGTTAGGGAATATCAGCACAGAGGTTCCAATAAAGACAAAAGTAGAACAAATGTCCTTGAGTACGGAGAAGACAAAACTTAAAGATTCCAAATTACCCCTGCATACCCAATAGCCAGATTAATATGAATAAAATACAGTGTCTAAAATATTAGTATGCAAATGCTAGAAGTCTAAAAAATAAGATAGGAGGGTTAGAATATATAGCACTCAATGAGAGGTTAGATATGATTAGTATCTCAGAGACATAGTGGAAGGAAGACAATCAGTGGGAAACTGATACCTGGGTACAAACTATATCGTAGTGATCGAGCAGATCAAATTGGTGGAGGGGTTGCGCTCTATGTTAGAGAGCGCAGTAAGTCACAAAGGATTAAAGTTTTGCAGGAAACAAAATTTGCTGTAGAATCTCCTCTATGGATTGAAATTCCATATAAAAAGGGGAAGGAGATGGCAGTGGGGGTGTACTATCAACCGCCTGGCCAGAATGAACAAATGGATGCTGAAATGCTCAAAGAAATCAAGGAAGCTAACAAAAGATACAGTACAGTAATAATAATGGGTGATTTCAATTATCCCGGTATTGACTGGGTCAGTGTCACGGTAGGGCATGCTAGGGAGATAAAGTTTCTAGATGAAATAAATGACTGCTTCTTGGAGCAGCTAGTTCATGAATGAACTGACCAGAGGGGAGCCATTTTGGACCTAGTCCTTAGTGGAACACCAGATCTGGTGCAAGAGAAAAGGGTGTTGGGGCCACTTGGCAATAGTGATCATAGCACGATCGCGTTTGATTTAATTAATGGAGGAGGGATGGTAAGGAAATCCACAGTACTACCTTTTAACCTTCAAAAGGGAGACTATGATAAAATGAGGAAAATAGTTAAGAAAAAACTAAAAGGAGCAGTTGCAAAGGTTAATGACTTACATAAAGTTTGGGTGTTGTTTAAAAATACTATCTTGGAAGCCCAGACCAGCTGTATTCCACGCTTTAAGAAAAGAGGAAGGAAGTCCAAAAAACTGCCAGCATGGTTTAAAGGTGAGGTCAGAGAGGTTGTTGTTGCCAAAAAAGCATCTTTCAGGAAATGGAAAAAAGAGCCAAATGACGAAAACTGGAAACAGCACAAGCACTGGCAAGTTAAATGCAATGCATTGATAAGGCAGGCAAAGAGAGAATTTGAAAAGAAGCTTGCTGTGGAAGCAAAAACGAGTAATAAAAACTTTTTCAAATACATTCGCAGCAAAAAACCTGTGTAAGAGTCAGTTGGACCATTAGATGATAGAGGGGTAAAAGGGGCATCAAGAGGGGACAAGGCCATAGCGGAGAGACTGAATGAATTCTTTACTTCGGTCTTTACTGAGGAAGATGTAGGGATGTTACCCATGACTGAAATGGTATTTAAAGGTGCTTCTGCGGAAGAATTGTAAGAAATATCGATACACCGGAAAGATGTATCGCAAGTATTTGATAAACTGAAGAGTAGCCAATCACTTGGACCAGATGGTATACATCCAAGGGTGTTGAAAGAATTGAAATATGAGATTGCAGATCTGCTATAAGTAATCTGTGAACTATCATTAAAATCATCTGTAATACCTGAAGACTGGAGGATAGCCAATGTAACACCAATTTTTAAAAAGGGTTCCAGGGGTGATCCGAGAAACTACAGATCAGTCACAGCCTGATGTCAGTAGCGGGAAAAATGGTAGAAAACATCATAAAGAACAAAATTACTGAAAACGTAGATAATCATGGCTTAACAGGATACAGCCAACATGGCTTTAGACAAGGAAGATCTTATCTTACTAATCTGTTATGTTTTTTTGAAGGCGTGAATAAACAGGTAGACAAAGCTGAGTCGGTTGATGTAGTGTATCTGGACTTTCAGAAAGCCTTTGACAAGGTCCCTCATCAGAGACTTTTGGCAAAACTAAAAAGTCATGGGATAGGAGGCAGTGTACTATTGTGGATCAGGAACTGGTTAGAAGATAGCAAGTAAGAGGGTAGGGCTAAATGGTCAATTTTCCCAATGGAGAAAGGTGAATAGTGGAGTACCGCAGGGATCTATGCTGGGTCCACTGCTTTTTAACATATTCATAAATGACCTGGAAATGGGAATAATGAGTGAGGTTATCAAATTTGCAGGTGACACAAAACTATTTAAAGTTTTTAAAACCCATGAGGATTGTGGAAAATTGTAAGAGGATCTTGATAAATTGGAAGACTGGGCACCCAAATGGCTGATGAAATTTAATGCGGACAAGTGTAAAGTTATGCACCTAGGAAAGAACAACCCAAACTATGGTTTCACGATGCAAGGATCCACATTAGGAACCAACACCCAGGAAAAAGATTTAGGCATCATCATGGATAACATGTTAAAACCCTCTGCCCTGTATGCAGCGGTGGTCAAGAGAGCAAATAGAATGCTAGGTATCATAAGGAAAGGTATGGAAAATAAAACATTATAATGTCTCTGTATCGTTCCATGGTGCTACTACAACTTGGATATTGTGTGCAATTTTGGTCGCCGTATCTTAAAAAGGCTATAACATTATTTGAAAAGGTACAGAGAAGAGCCACCAAAATGGTAAAAAGGATGGAAGGATATCCCTATGACAAGAGGCTAAAAGGTTAGGGCTCTTCCAACTGGAAAAGACAGCTGAGAGGAGATATGATAGATATCTATAAATTAATTTTATTTATTTATTTTATTTAACACTCATTTATATACCGCATCTTCCAGAGTTCAGTTGCGGTTTACAACAAACAATCAACAAAGCAGGTTTGTTTTACATGGAACATCTTATAACAACAAACAATGTATTAACTAAACAGTGTAGGTGAATACAGAACAGAGTAATTAGCTAAGCAGAATGAATTATCTAAACAGCGTATGACAATACAGAACAGAATCAACTATATACACGTATGTGGGCATTAGAGATTAGATCCTCATATATTTTCTGCTATGTGTGTAGTCTGTTTAAGTGAGAGGGTTTTTTATTTGATACGGTCAGGTACTTAGTTAGCCTTTGTCTAAATTGAGTGGGGGGTTATCTATGTTGTTGTAGTGTTTGGTAAATAGATAAGTTTTCAGTTTTTTACGGAATTCCATGATCTCAGTTATTGCTCGTAGATCCTCTGGGAGGGAATTCCAGATGGTCGGGGCTGCATGTGAAAAGGAGTGGAATAGGTAAACTTAGATCAATTGTTTACATCATCAGAATATAGAAAGACTAGGAACATGCAATGAAGCTACAGGGTAACCTATTTAAGACTAATAAGAGAAAATATTTTTTCACTCAACGTGTAATCAAACTCTGGAATTTGTTAAAAAAGATTTGGACAAGTTCTTAGAGGAAAGGTCCATAAACCATTATTAAAAGAGACCCAGGATATCACTGCTTGACTCAGTACAAGCATTGTGGAACCTATGTCTTTTGGGGAAACTGCTAGGTACTTATGACCTAGATTGGCCATTGTTGGAAACAGAGTACTGGGCTTGATGGACCTTGGTCTGACCCAGTATGGCATTTATGTTCTTATGTTCTACCACTCTGCGTAAAGAAATATTTCCGCATATAGCGTAGTTACTCACCTGTAACAGGTGTTCTCCAGGAGCAGCAGGAATCAGTCCTCACTTATGGGTGACGTCGGCGCCGACGGAGCCCTCGCGGAGCAATTTTCCCCAGCTTTCAAAGAAAGCCTTTGGGAATTGCAGCGCGCATGCGCGGTCGTCTTCCCGCCCGAGGGTGCCATCTTAGCCAGTCAGATGACATAGCTAAAAGAGACAGCATAAAAATTTGCAAAAACAACATAAGCAGACGATTGCAACTCCAAGGGGAGGAGGGAGGGTAGTGAGGACTGATTCCTGCTGCTCCTGGAGAACACCTGTTACAGGTGAGTAACTACGCTTTCTCCAGGACCAAGCAGGAAGTCAGTCCTCACTTATGGGACTCCCAAGCTCAAGGCTACCGGAGACCCTAAGCACAAAAATGAGCTCCCTCTAGCTCAGCAGCACAGAAGGATAGAATCTTCGCTGAATTATCACCCACCGGTAGCCCACATCCGGAATGGAGGGTAGGAGTTGCTCAGACCTCAAAGAGATTACGGAGGACTGCCTGTCCGAAAGCACTGTCCCTACGGGACTCCCTCTCGAGACAGTAATGGACCGCAAAAGTCTGGCTCGAAGACCAAGTAGCGGCCCGGCAGATGTCTGCCAGCGGAACAGAGCGGAGGTAAGCCACTGACGTAGCCTTTGCCCGAACGCAATGAGCCGTGACTCGACTTTCTAAGGAGAGTCCGGCTGCCCCATAAGCCCAAGAGATACAGTACGCTTGGAGACCGGGAGCCCCAATTTATTGGGGTCAAAAGACACAAAAAGCTGAGCAGCTTTACGGTGCTCCCGCGTACGGTCAAGGTAGAAGTTCAATGCCCTTCTACAGTCCAGGGTATGGAGGACCGTTTCAGCTCGGCTGGAGTGTGGCCTGGGAAAGAAGGTTGGAAGTACCACCTCCTGATTGATGTGAAAAGGGGAGACCACTTTAGGCAGAAATTTTGGGTGAGTCCGTAGGACTACCCTATTCTTGTAGAACCTAGTGTAAGGGGGATCAGACACGAGGGCCTGCAATTCACTTACGCGTCTAGCGGAAGTGAGGGCTATCAAGAACAGTGTTTTCCAAGACAGAAAACGGAGAGAACAGGTAGCCATAGGTTCAAAAGGCGGACAGGTGATCCGCTGCAAAACCACATTCAGGTCCCAGTCAGGCGCTGGCGGGCGCAGAGGTGGTTTAAGTAGAAGGAGACCTCGGAGAAACCTCGCTACGAGAGGGTCGTTTGAGAGAGGTCTGCCGTCCACCGGCACATGATGTGCTGAAAGAGCACTGAGGTGAACTTTGACGGAGTTGGACTTAAGTCCCAGATTAGAGAGGTGCAGCAAGTACTGCAAGATCACCGACACCGGGCAGGAGAAGGGATCCTGAGACTGTTGGGTACACCAGACTGCAAAGCGACGCCATTTAAGGGCGTAGCATTTGCGGGTAGAGGGCCGTCGCGAAGCCAAGATGACCTCCTCCACCTCCGCCGGCAGGAGAAGGGGAGCAAGGACTACCCTCTCAGCAGCCAGGCCATGAGGTTGAGAGACCTGAGGTTGGGGTGCAGTAGGGACCCCTGATCCTGAGTGAGGAGATCCGGTTGTACCCCCAGAGGGATTGGATCCTCTACCGCCAGTTGTAGCAGGAGCGGAAACCACGGCTGCCTGGGCCAGCGAGGGGCCACCAGGATCATGAAGGCTTTGTCTCGGAGAACTTTGAAAAGAGTCCGAGAGACTAGCGGGATGGGAGGGAAAGCGTACAGAAGGCTCCCCGACCATGAGATCAGAAAGCCGTCCGCCGCAACCCGAAGGGGGTGTGGCTGACGAGAGCAGAAGCGAGGAAGCTGCCGGTTGTGAGGACTGGCAAAGAGATCCACCGTGGGGAGGCCCCACCGGAGGAAGAGCTTCTGAACTACCAAGGGATCCAGACGCCACTCGTGCGGCTGGAGGACCCTGCTGAGTTTGTCCGCAAGGCAGTTTTCTTGGCCCGGGAGATAAACCGCCTTTAGGAGAATGCTGTGACTGACGGCCCAAGAGCAGAGCTTCTGTGCCTCCCGGCAGAGGAGGAAGGAGCCCGTGCCCCCCTGCTTGTTCACGTAGAACATGGCAACTTGATTGTCCGTCTGGACAAGGACGGACTGGTGGGAAGTCAGGTGGGAGAAGGCCTTGAGAGCTAGGCGGATCGCCCTGAGCTCCAGGAAGTTGATCTGCTGAGCAGACTCCCACGTGGTCCAGAGGCCCTGAGTACGTGCCTCTTGGCAATGTGCTCCCCAGCCCAGGAGGGATGCATCGGTGGTCAGCACCCGGGTCGGCTGAGGTGACTGGAAAGGCATTCCGAATATTAGGTTCGGCTGCCGGAGCCACCACCGGAGAGACGAGATCAGCGGCTCGGAGACGCGCACTAGGTCTGCTAGGCCGCCTGTGGCTTGTCGCCACTGCTGGCGGAGACACCATTGAGCAGACCGCATATTCAGGCGGGCATTGGGGGTCACATGGACGGTGGAAGCCATATGGCCGAGTAGTCTCAGGAAGCGCCTGGCGGAGACCAGGGGCTGGCTGCGAAAGCGGTCGGCTAGGTCCATGAGCCGTTGAGCCCTGTCGAGCGGTAGGTACGCTCGCGCCTGAGGAGTGTGCAGCCTTGCGCCGATGAACTCGAGATCCTGTGAGGGGAGCAAAGTGGACTTTGCGAAGTTTATAACAAAGCCCAAGTGCTGCAGAAGAGTCACCGTGCGGCGCGTGGCATCGGTGACCTCCCGAGCGGACGCTGCTCTGATGAGCCAGTCGTCGAGGTACGGAAAGACAGAGGCCGTGAAGCCTGAGATGGGCCGCCACGACCGCGAGACATTTTGTGAAGACTCGCGGTGCTGAGGACAGGCCGAAGGGCAGTACTCTGTACTGGTAATGATTTCCTGCCACCACAAACCGCAGGTATTGGCGGTGGCTTGGGTGGATAAGGATGTGTGTGTAGGCATCCTTTAGATCCAAGGAGCATAGCCAATCTCCCTGCTGGAGGTAGGGCAGAAGGATTCCAAGGGTAAGCATTTTGAACTTCTCCCGCACAAGGAACTTGTTGAGGTTGCGCAAGTCCAGGATGGGTCTGAGGCCCCCTGTTCTCTTTGGTATCAGAAAATACCTGGAATAAAAGCCTTGACCTCTCAGGTGGTGTGGCACCGGTTCCACCGCCTGTTCCTGCAGAAGACCTGCTAACTCCTGAAGGAGCAACTCCCTGTGCAGAGGGGGTCGTGGAGGTTCTCCCGGAAAATAGGAGGGAGGAACCTGGTGGAAGTGGAGAAGATAGCCTTCTCGCACGACTTGAAGCACCCAGGCATCTGCGGTGATGCTGGACCACCTGTGGGCGAAGTGAACCAGCCGGCCACCGGTGCTGGGAGGAACCAGCGGGGGGGGAAAGGCTATGCTGTGTGAGTCAAAAACCCCCACCCTACTGAGCAGGGGCTGGTGGTGCAGGCTTGGGGGCTTGCTGCCTACGGGACCCGTTACCCCGTCCCTTGGCCTGCTGGCCCTGTTGGGGAGCTGCAGGGGCCTGATAATGGGGGTATTGTTTGTAGGCAGCCGCCTTCCTCGGGTAAAAGGACTTTTTCCCCGAGCCCTTCTTTTTCTGGGAAGGGGCGGAGGTCTTCCTAGAAAGCCTGGTCCTGGTGCGAGTCTCAGTCTCAATTTGCGCAGCCTTTTCCGCCATGGGTTTGCCAAAGAGGTTGTCGCCTCGGCAGGGGACATCGACCAACTTGTCCTGCACCCAGGGCTCAAGGTCTGACGACTGAAGCCAAGCCTGTCGGCGGGCACCGATGCCGGCTGCGGCCACTCGAGCCGATGCTTCAAAGCCATCATAGGCTGCTCGGGACATGAACTTTGAGCATTCCCGAATGCCAGTGGACAAGGCTAGGAACCTCCGCAAGGGTTCCTCGGACAGACCAGCGGAGAATCCGGCTAGCTCTTTAGCCAGATCCCGGAGATACATGCCCATGTATAGCTGGTAAGTCTGGACATGACATGCGAGCATAGAGCCCTGGAAACACTTCTTGCCAAGGCCATCCAGGTTACGGGCCTCCCTTCCAGGAGGCACCGAGGAGTGCATCTTCTGGCTCTTAAGACGATGCATGGCCGATTCCACTACCATGGAATGGTGTGGCAGCTGTGCCTTCTGAAAGCCAGGGCTCTTGCGGACTCGATAGATAGAATCGACCCGCTTGCTCAGGACCGGCGAGGAGGCCGGACTCTCCCACATGCGGAAGAGTAGTCGTTCCAGCATAGGAGGAACCGGTACAGTAAAGTGTTCCCTCGCGGGAGAGTCATACTGGAGGGCGTCGAGCTCTTCGGCTCGAGGCTCCTCCTCGGGATCCGCAGGGAAGGCCAAAGCCTTGGCCATATCCCTAACGAAGTCCGAGAACCGGGCATCCTCCGGGGGGGACTGCTTCCGAGGCTCGGACTCCGGTGAGTCCGATGGGACACACCGAGTCCGGAAAGAATCAGGTGACTCTTCCTCCTCAGACTCCCAGACCGACTCCGACGAGGACTCGGTGGGGTCGGCCCGGGCAGGGCGCGGCGCCAGCCGCTCCGACGCCGAGGGAGTCGGCGTCGGCGACCTCGGTCCCGAACGGGAGGCCGAGGGTGACCTCGACCGAGGATCGACTCGAGTTCTCATCGACTCGAGGATCGGCTCGGTCTCCGGGGTCGACTTGGACGTCGACGTCCCGGCGGTCGGGGCAGCGGCGCCAGCGAGCAGTGCCCTCTGCTGGTCCATGAAGGCAGACAGTCTGCTCTCCAAGGCCGTCAACCTGAGTCCGAGCTCAGGTGACCCAGCAGCCCCCGACTCGGGCCCCGACGGCGTCGGGCCCGACGTCGGCTGTCGAGGAGGCGAGTCCAGAAGGACCACAGGACTTACCCGGGCAGGCATCTCCGACTCCAGGCGAGGTCGCTTCGGGATGTGTTCCTTCTCCAAGGACCCGGGGCGGCTGTCGGGGCTATGCGACCTGGCCCTCGCGGAACCAGGAGCGTCCACCGACGCCGCCCTCGCGGGTTTCACCTTCCGACGATGGTCCCCGGAGGGAGAACCCCGGTCGGAGGAACTCCGGCGACGGTCCGAGCTGGAGCCTTTCGACGCGGAGGCCTCCGACGAGGTCCGGGTACGGCTGGGGTCAGCGAAGATTCTCTCACGCTGATGCCGCCGACTTCTCAACGCCTTTGAGGACATTTTGCTGCAGGGCCCACAGATCAGTTCCTCATGATCCGGGCCCAGGCAGCGGAGGCAAAAGTCGTGTGTGTCGGTTAGTGACATATTTCGGTCACACCGACCACACCGCTTAAACCCACTGGCAGCCATCGGGGGAAAAAGGGCCCCTGCGAGGTCAAAGGACCGGGCTGCCAGGGAAAAACGAAAACGAAAGCTGACTAAGTCAGAAAAACCGAAAAAAGGAAGAGGACTCGTGACCGGCGTCGCGAGTCCGGGCGGGAAAAAGATCGGCGTCGAGCCGAAGGAAAAAAGGATAAAATAAAGAAGAAAATCAACTTTTTCGCGGGGACAAGACGGGGACGTCTGTTGGGCTCCGCGGAAAAAAGAAGACTGGCTAAGATGGCACCCTCGGGCGGGAAGACGACCGCGCATGCGCGCTGCAATTCCCAAAGGCTTTCTTTGAAAGCTGGGGAAAATTGCTCCGCGAGGGCTCCGTCGGCGCCGACGTCACCCATAAGTGAGGACTGACTTCCTGCTTGGTCCTGGAGAATACTCCTGAGTCTATCCCCTTTCACTCTCATCCTAGGTCCCCTTGTAGGAGAGCTTGCCTTCAATTGAAAGAGTCCCTCCCTCTGCATTTATGCCACAAAGTTATTTAAATTCCTCTATCAAATCACCCCTATCCCGCCTTTCCTCTGCATATTAAGATCTTTAAGTCTGTCCTCATATGATACATAACAAAGACCACTAAACATTTCAGTAGCCACCCTCTACACCGACTCCAACCTGCCTATATTCTTCTGAAGGTGCGGTCTCCAGAATTGCACACAATACTCCAAATGAGGTTGCACCGGAGACTTATACAGAGGCATTATCACTTCCTTTTTTCTGCTGGCCATTCCTCTCCCTATACACCCAAGCATCCTTCTGGCTTTTGCAGTCACCTTTTCTACCTGTTTAGCTACTTTAAGATAGTCAGACACAATTACGCCTAGGTCCCGCTCTTCTTTTGTGGAAAGAAGTACCTCACCCCCCTACACTATACAGGGTCCTTCGGATTTTTTAGCATTAAATTTCAGCTGCCATATTCATTCTTCAAATTTAGCTAGATCCCTTCTCATGTTGTTGACTCCTTCCAGTGTGTCTACTCTATTGCAGATTTTGGTATCATCTGCAAACAAGCAAACCTTACCAGACAGTCCTTCTGTGATATCACTAACAAGATATTAAACAGAAGCAAACCAAGGACAGATCCCTGCGGCACAACTCTGGTAACCTCCTTCTCCTCAGAGTGAGCTCCATTTACCTGTACCCTTTATCTCCTCCCACTCAACCAATTTCTAACCCAAGCAGTAACTTAGGGTGCTCAGTTTGTTTATAATTCGCCTGTGCGGAATGGTGTCAAAGGCTTTACTGAAATCTAAATACACTACATCTAGGGCTCTCCATCGGTCCAACTCTCTGGTCACCCAAAGAAATCTATCAGATTTGTCGGACAAGACCTGACTGGTGAATCCATGCTGCCTTGGACCTGGTAATCCGTTGGACTCCATAAATCTCACTATTTTCTCTTTCAGCAGTGCTTCCAATAATCTACTCATCACCGAGTTTAAATTAACTGGCCTGTAGTTTTCAACCACATCAATACTTCCACTTTTGAGAGACATGTGCCTCTCTCCAGTCCTCTGGCACCACTCCAGACTCCAAAGAGGCATTGAAAACATCAGTCAGTGGAGTTGCTAAAACATCCACACGTTCCCTCAGAATTCTCAGATGTACAGTGCCATGCAAAAGTATTCATCCCATTGGTTTTTGTCCTGTTTTGTCGCATTACATACAACCTGAAATGAAAATGGAGGTTCATTTGGATGTTAGGTAATGGACCTAACAATCTAGTCCAAATTGGTGAAATGGAATGACAATAAAATACCTTGTATATATAAAAAACAAGAAAAAACTGACAAGTTGTGAGTGCGTAAGTTTTCATTCCTTTTGCTATGAAACCCTTAAATAAGATCTGGTCCAACCAATTAACCTCAAAAATCACATAATTAGTTGATTTGGGTTCACCTGTGTGCAATCAGTGTTACATGATCTGCCACATGATGCCTGTATAAATATACCTGTTCTGAAAAGCCTCAGACTCTGCTACACCACTAAGCAAGCAATATGAAGACCAAGGAGCACTCCAAACAGGTCAGAGACAAAGTTGTGGAGAAGTATAGATCAGGGTAGGATTATAAAAAAAATCCCAAATTCTGAATATCGCACGGAACACTATTAAATCCATTATAACAAAATACAAAGAATATGGCACCACTACAATCATGACAAGAGAAGGCTGCCCACCAAAACTCACAGATCGGGCAAGGAGGGCATTAATCAGAGATGCCACAAAGACACCAAGGATAACACTGAAGGAGCTGCAAAGATCCACAGTAGAGATGGGAGTATCTGTCCATAGGACCACTTTAAGCTAAGCCATACACTCCACAAAGTGGGGCTTTATGGAAGAGTGGCCAGAAAAAAGCCACTGCTTAAAGAAAGAAATAAGAGGAGACGTTTGGAGTTTGCACAACAGCATGTTGCTGACCCCCCAAACACATGGAAGGTGGTTCTCTGGTCAGATGAGACGAAAATTGAACTTTTTGGCCATCAAGGGAAACGCCATGTGTGATGCAAACCCAACACTTCCCATCACCCTGAGAACACCACTCTCACAGTGAAGCATGGTGGTGGCAACATTATGCTGTGGGGATGTTTTTATTGGCAGGGACAGGAAAACTGGTCAGGAATGAAGGAATGATGGATGGCACTAAATAAAGGATAATGCTTGAGGAAAACCTGTTTCAGTTTGCCAGAGATTTGAGACTGGGAGAAAGGTTCACCTTCCAGCAGGACAATAACGCTAAACATATTGCTAAAGCTGGTTTAAAAGAAAAGATTTAAATGTCTTGGAATGGCCTAGTCAAAGCCCAGACCTCAATCCAATTGAGAATCTGTGGCATGATTTGAAGATTGCTGTACACCAACGCAACCCATCTAACTTGAAGGAGTTGGAGCAGTTTTGCCTTGAGGAATGGGTGATAATCCCAGTGGCTAGATGTGCTAAGCTATACCGCAAGAGACTTGTAGCTGTAATTGCAGCAAAAGGTGGCTCTACAACGTATTGACTTTGGGGGGGGGGGGGGGTGAATACATATGCACACTCCTGCTTTCAGTTTTTTTTTGTCTTAATTATAGTTTGTGTCACAATAAACCCAAAAACTCCATTTTAATTCCAGGTTGTAACGTGAAAAAACAAGAAACAGTGGCTTCAAAGAGTTAGCTGTGAATGAACTGACAACCGTCTTGGCCAACCCCACAAGCACACTCAAAAAGTTTCCCTTTGTTGTATAAAAAAAAATATATTTTATCCTCTAAAAAAACCAGCAAACCCCGTTCAAGAATTAGCTTTTAAAAAAAAGACAGCAAAACCCCTTTAAGAATTACCTTGTAAAAAAGAATACCTTAACTCCTTTGAGAGCTTTCAGGCAGAGTATTACCTTGCTTTGCAATGGAGTCCTTCAGGAATGCCAGTACCTGAAAGGCCCTGTAGATTTTTATACAGCACTGCCTAGCAGCTCTGTAAGATGAACTTTGCTACTGCTACTACTACCACCGAGCATTTGTATAGCGATACAAGATGACGTGTAAGAGATAGTCCCTGCTCATCAGAGCTTACAATCTAGTCAAGACAGACAGCACAGTAGGTGTAGACAGGGATACATCTAGGGGGAAGGGTAAGGAAACACAAAGTAGATCAGGGGAGTCAAGATCCGAAAGTGGCAGCTAAGAGGTGAGTTTTCAGCCTGGATTTGAAAAGGGCCAAAGACGACGCCTGACGAACAGACTCAGGTAGTTTATTCCAGGCATAAGGAGCAGCAAGGTGAAAGGAGCTGAGTCTGCAGTTAGCATATTACATCATATTACTGATGACTATGTAATAAGGTTATATCAAAACAAGAATGACCATTTACTAGAAAGCATAGTTACTCACCTGTAACAGGTATTCTCCAGGGACAGCAGGAATAAGTCCACACATATGGGTGATGTCGGCACCGACGGAGTTCACGTGGAGCATTTCCCCAACTTTAAAAAAAAAGAGCCTTTGGGAATGCCACCACACATGCGTGGTCCCCTTCCCGCCCAAGGGTGCCATCTTGATCAGTCAGATGGAATAGCTCAGGCAAAGGATAAAAAGCCAAAAAAAGAGTGGTCAACTCCTAGGGGAGGTGGGTGGGTTGGGAGGACTGATTCCTGCTGCCCCTGGATAACACCTGTTAAAGGTGAGTAACTACGCTTTCTCCAGGAACAAGCAGGCAGTCAGTCCTCACATATGGGAATCCCCAGCTACAGGCTACCAAGGACTTGTTGAACAGTGCCACGGCAAGATGTGAGCAGACACTGATAACCGAAGACGGCCCGAGGACCCCAGGTCCCCGGAAGACCACACTTCCGGTAGCCACAGAAGGGTCGGAGGGCCGGAGTTGCCTGAACCCCGAACAGATTACGGCCTGGCCGAAGGCATTGTCCTGATAGGACTCCCTCTCTAGCCAGTAATTTATTTATTTATTTTATTTATTTAACCAAATTTATATACCGTCTTTCTACAAATCAAGACGGTTTACATAGAACATTTAAGATAGTGTTTCCAGTGTTTACATAGTACATAGAACCAAGTAAAAAATGTATATAACATGTCTATAAATAACTAAACATAATGATAGAACTATTTACAAGGTAAATTACCAAGGTATCAGAGGCCGTTAAGTAGGTTTAGAGGTAGTAGGGACTAGGGGGAGGTAGATGAAGTGAGAGACTAAGGTGGAAGGGAAAAATGTTCCTGAAAAAGGAAGGTTTTTAAGTTCTTTCGGAACTCAAGGTGAGTTCTAGAATTCCGCAGCTCATGAGGGAGGGAGTTCCATAGGGTAGGGGCGTAGAGGGAAAAGGCCCTGTTACAGGTAAGTTGTTTACTATGTCTTTTGGTTGCTGGGATAGAGATAAGGTTTTTGGTGATAGTACGGCGGGTTCTAGAACTAGAAGAGAGGGAAATGAGAGGGGAAAGGCATGGGGCTGATTCGTTGGAGATGATTTTATGTATAAGAGTAAGCACTTTGAATTTAATCCTGCAGTAGATGGGGAGCCAGTGAAGGTCATATAGAACTGGTGTGATATGTGAACGCTTGGGAGTGCTGGTTATGAGCCGCGCTATCATATTCTGGGCAAGTTGGAGTGGTTGTAAAGTATGCTTAGGAAGGCCATGATAGATTAGGTTGCAGTAATCAAGAGAGGGGGTTGTGAGGGCTTGACAGACAGATCGAAAGGAAGTGGGGCCTAAGAGGGGTTTAAGATTCCGGAGGGTACGTAGCTTAGCATATATTGTATTAGTGGTTTTCTTTATTTGGTTAGTGAAGGAGAGGTTCTGATCGAGGATGATGCCAAGATACTTCACCTGGTTTTTTATGGTAAGAGTGAAATCAGCAATAGTGGAGGAGGGTTGTAAGAGGTAGCGGAGAACACTTGAAGTACTTCGGTCTTAGTTTGATTAATTAGAAGGTTATGTTGGGATAGCCATGATTTCAGTGCCAATAAGCAAGCGCTTAATTTTGAGAAGTCAGGGTTAGAGAGATTAAATGGGGTGAAGCACATCATGTCATCCGCATATAGTTGGTACTGAATGCCAAAGCTCTGAAAGACGTTGCAAACAGGTTGAAGGAAAATATTGAAAAGTAGAGCAGAGAGGCTAGATCCTTGAGGGACGCCTTGTTTTAGAGTAAATGGGAGAGAGGTATTATCGCCAATACGGACCTGTTGGGTTCTGTCATTTAAGTAAGATTGGAACCATTTTAGGGTTGTGCCTCTGAGCCCTATTTCATGGAGCCTGCATAAGAGTTGATGGTGAGGAAGGGAGTCAAAAGTGGCTGATAGGTCAAGGAAGATGAGTAGGCATCCTTGGGTAGGATTCTGAGTGTGCAAGTACAGGGAGTTTAGTAGGGAGGTAAGGAGGGTTTCGACACTATGGTTCTTTTTAAAACCATGTTGGAAAGGTCAAGGGGAGAGTGCTCATCAATATAGTTTTGAAGTTGGGTTTGAACTAGTTTCTCGGCTATTTTGGCAAGATAAGGTAAGGTAATGCGTCGCGAAAGGTGTTAGCCGAGAACCAGGTTGCGGCTCGGCAGATGTCCACCAGGGGCACAGAGCACAGATGTCCAACCGACCTTGCCCTCACACAGACACCATGCGCCGTGACTCGGTGGTCCAGCGGTAGCCCCACCTGAGCCTGGGTGAATGTGATGCAATCTGCCACCCAGCGGGAGAGGGTCCACTTGGTGACCGCGAGCCCCAAACGGGCAAGGTCATATGAGTAGAGGAGCCGTTCGGACCTGCGGTGGGCCTGCGTGTGCTGCAGGTAGGAGAGCGCCCTGCTACAGTCGAGGGTATGGAGGATTGCCAATGCCCGGTCGGCGTGGGGCTTCGGAAAGAAGGTCGACAGCACTATCTCCTGGTTGAGGTGAAAATCCAAGACAACCTTCGGGAGAAATTGGGGTGCGTTTGAAGGACCACCCAGTTCCAGTAGAATCTTGTGTAGGGAGCATTGGCCATCAGGGCCTGGAGCTCACTGATCCTCCAGGCTGAGGTGAGGGTTACCAGAAAAACAACCTTCCAGGAAAGGTGCCGAAGCAAGACACTACTGGCTTGAAGGGCAGCTGGGTTAGCCGTTTGAGGATGACATTGAGATCCCACTCCGCTGGAGGCGGCTGGATGGGGGGCCTGGAAAGAAGCAGCCAGAGTATTAAGTAGGAAAGCAGCGGCTGGCCTGAGAGGGGCCTGCCCTCGACTGGGTGGTGGTTGGCCAAGATCCCGCTCAGTTGGACCCTGACCAAGTTGGACCAGAGCCACCTATGAGAGATGGAGCAGGTACTGCAAGACCAAATGGGTGGGGCAAGAGAACAGGTTGACCCGTACCTCCGAGCACCACACTGAGAACCGACGCCACTTAAAGGCGTAAGCCCTCCTAGTCGAGCCGGGCAAAGGGGGGCTAGCGTGAGTTGAAGAGCCTTAACCTTTTAAACCTTTTCTCATAGAGTTATCCTTCCATCCCTTTTGGTAGATCTTCTCTGTATCTTTTATAATTCTGCTATATCCGTTTTAAGATATAGCGACCAGAATTGCACACAATATTCAAAGTGCAGTCACACCATGTAACGTTACACAGGCATCCTTGGGTTTTTTTTCCTCCATTCCTTTCCCTATGATTCATAGTACTCTATTTGCTTTCTTGGCTGCCACTGCAAACTGGGTGGAGGATTTCAACTTATTATTCACGATGACGCCTAAATCTATTTCTGGGTGGTGGTTCCTAATGTGGAACCTTTCACTGTGTAATTATAATCTGAATTGTTCTTTACTAGTGCATAACTTTGCACTTATCCACATTAAATTTCATCTGCCACTGTCCAGTCTTCCAATTTATCAAAGTCCTCTTGCAAGTTTTCACAATCCTCTTGCGTTTTAACTTTGAATAATTTTTGTCATCTGCAGATTTGATCACCTCACTTGTCTTCCCATTTCCAGGGCATTTATGAATATGTTAAAAAGCAGAGGGTCCAGCACAGATCCCTGAACTACTCCACTAGTAACCTTTCTCCATTGAGAAAATTGGCCATTTAGCCCTACTCTCTACTTTCTATTTTTTAACCAGCTTCTGATCCACAATAGTACACTGGGCCTTTTTAATGTGGCCCAGAGATTTTCATGATTTACACAAAGGCTTTGCTGTAGGCCAGGTGTGGGCAATTGTTTTGGCTCGGGGCCACTTTGAGAGGGCCATGGTTAGCCGAGGGCCGCACCTTCTAAAACTGATCGTATTCATTAGTTAACATTACATTTCATTTAATACGAAGTGTAAATTGCATAATAATAATAATAATAAATAAATAAATAAAAAGCGATCGTAAAGGAACTCTGATAACAAGGAGCAAACAGATATCTATATACAAAAATATTTTGAGATCACATTTCAGCTCTCTTCCAGCTCTATTCCAGCCACCTCCTTCACACCCTGTCAGTTCCTTCCTGCCACCTCCTCCTTCCCCCCTTTCAGCTCTCTCCCAGCCCTCACCTTCCAGTTCCTTCTGCCACCTCTTTCCCCTTGCAGCCGCTGCTGCTGCTTCACCCCTTAGTGCTCCTTCACCCCCTCTCCCCTTAGTGCTGCTTCAAAGTTCACCCCTGTGCAGTCGCTGCTTCTGCTTTTCACAGAGCAGCGTCTGCAATAAACTTAATTTGAAAAGGAAAAGACAACCTGTGAGGAGCCCTCCGGTCAGTGCCCGAGGAAGTGATGTCAGAGGGGGCGGGCTTCTCACAGGTTTCTTTTCCTTTTCAAATTAACTTCATTGCAGCTGCTGCTCTGTGAAAAGCAGAAGCAGCGGCTGCACGGAATATCGATTGGGAATCGCGTTCGTGCTGCAGACTGCGGGAGAAAAGCCGTTTTTTTTCTCTGGCCGCTCCTGATCTCGCGGCCAGAGCCAAAAAACAGCTTTTCAAGGGCCGGTTTTATATCTGTACCGCGTGCCGCAGAAAACTCTGTGGCGGGCCACATGCAGCCCGCAGGCCGTAAATTGCCCACCCCTGCTGTAGGCAATAAAAAAATATGTATATCCTTTTGGTATTTTTTGTCTTTTTAAGGTTACATCTTAGGTTTGCGATGATGCCTCTTGTTCCTTTTTAGGCAATTCTTGTTCCAGGTGTGGCTGTAGTTCTCATTGAAGGATCTTGAGTAGAATCTTGCTGGTGTGTGGGATCTAAGTGATTGTGCAATAATTTCCACAGTCAATCTGATCACTTTTTTTTTTTTTTAAGTATTGGTATAAACAGAGATATTTCCAGTCAGTTGGCCATGTTGTCATCTTCCAAATTTCCTGGCAGTGTCTTAAATATCGTAACAGCTGTAATTTAGTGGTGCAAGACTTCAATAGGAATGCCATCCATGTCCAGTGCTTTGTTTTTTAAATAATGTTTTCAATGCCGCTTCCTTTATCACTAGTGGTTCTTGATCATAAAGATACAGGTAGAAATGGCTGTTGATGCACTTCTTTATGGTATGACTGTGCATTCTTTCCACCTTTTCTTGATTTATTCATCATTCAACATGGATCCATGAACATCTTTTAGCATTCCAATTTGAGGCTGGAATTTTCTCCAACTCTTGTAGTTTTACAAAAGCCAATCTTGTTCTTCCCACTGATAGTTTCTGATTCTATTTCCTTGCATGTGTCATTGCAGTACTTCATTGTTTCGCCTTGCTGCACTTTAAAATCTCTGTTAAGTTCTGTGATTGCATCTTTTTCTCCTCTGGCTTAAACCTCTGTGCGTTTCTGAGCAATTTTCAGAGTTTCATTGGTCATCCATTTAGCCATTTTGCTTTTTCACCTTTTGCAGAGATTTTTTGCTTTTTTCAAGAATGACTTTCCTGATGTCATCCCATAACTTCTAGTGCTGTCATTTGTATCCAAAGCGGCAAATTGATTTTGCAGGCAGTTTTTAAATTAAGGTAGTATATTTTCAAGATCATATTTTGCTACATTCATGAGTGACTTGCTCTTTTTCACTTTAGCTTGAGTTTGCATACTACTAGCTGGTGATCTGTACTAAAGTTAGCTCCGGGTTCTCTCTTTGATATCACTAAGCTTTTCCATTGTTGACTTCCACAAATGTAATCAGTTTGATATTTATACAATCCTTTCAGCGAAGTCCATGCGTGCAACTGCAACTTGTGTTGCTGGAAGGTGTTTGAGATGAACAGATTGTTGGTCTTGCAGAATTCTCAGTCTTTCTCCAGCTTCATTTCTGTTGCCAAGCTCATATTTTCCAATCATTTCACTTTTTTCTTTGTTCCCAACTTTTGCATTCCAGTCATCTATGACTATTAATATATCTTGTTTGCATGTTCTGTAGATTTCAGCTTGCATTTTTTCAACTTCCTCTTTTGCAGCTATTGGTGCACATACCTGAATAATAGTTGTGTTATAGGTATTCATCATAGACAAACAGAAATGAAGCATTCACTGACTGCAAAGTGTAGTTACTCACCTGTAACAGGTGTTCTCCAGGGACAGCAGGAATCAGTCCTCACTTACGGGTTACGTCGGCACAGACTGAGCCCGCTCGGAGCAATTCCCCAGCTTTCAAAGAAAGCCCTTGGGATTGCTGCCATGCATGCGTGGTCCTCTTCCCGCCCAAGGGTGCCATCTTGCTCAGTCAGGTCCCTTAGCTTGAGCCCTACCAAGCAGATGGCAAGGGAAGGATAAAAATCCAGCAACTCATCAGGGGGGATGGGAGGGTAGTGAGGACTGATTCCTGCTGTCCCTGGAGAACATCTGTTACAGGTGAGTAACTACACTTTCTCCAGGAACAAGTAGGAAGTCACTCCTCACTTATGGGACTCCCCAACTACAGGCTACCAAACCTGTCACCAAAAAACGCCTCCGCGAGGTTGTGAGCAGAAGCCGATGCCCGCAGGAGCCCGAAGCCCTCGGTAGCCGTGAAGAAGGGTCGGAGGGCAAGAGTTGCTTAAACCCCAAATAGATTACGGAGTACGGCCTGGCCGATGGGACTCCCTCTCCAGGCAGTAGTGAGCAGTGAAGGTGTTCGCTGAAGACCAGGTCACCACCCGGCAGATGTCCCCTGCAGGGGCACTGAACGCAGCGAGGCCACCGAAGTCGTCTTGGCTCGAACACCGTGTGTGGTGACTCATTGATCCAAAGGGGCACCCGCCTTCGTATGGGCATAGGCGATGCAGTCCGCTACCCAAATAGAGAGGGGGTACGTTTGGTGACTGCCTGCCCCAGTCGATTGGGATCCTAAGTCACAAAGAGTCGACCAGATTTGTGATGAGCCTGTGTGCGCTGCAGGTAGAAGGCGAGAGCCCTCTTGCAGTCGAGGGTATGCAGAACCGTCAACGCCTGGTCGGCATGAGGTCTCGGGAAGGAAGTCAATAAGACTATCTCCTGGTTGAGATGGAAATCTGAGACAATTTTTGGCAGGAAACTTGGGGAGGGTGCGAAGGACCACCCTGTTCCCACTGAACCTGGTGCAGGGGGCCATGGCCATGAGGGCTTGAGGTTTGCTGACGTCAGCGCCACCAGGAAGACTACCTTCCAGGAGAGGTGCTGAAGCAAGCACATCGCCATCGGCTCAAAGGGCAGCTCCGTCAGCTGCATGAGCACGATGTTCAGGTCCCACTCCACTGGCAGGGGCCGGACTGGGGGTTGGAGAGTAAAAGGCACCGCATGAAGCAGGAGACCAGTGTCTGGCCCAAGAGGGGTTTACCCTCGACGGGAAAGTGGTTAGCTGAAATGGTGCTCAGGTGAACTCTGACCGAACTGGATTTCAGCCCCACCTGCGAAAGGTGGAGGAGGTACTGGAGAACCCACCGGATGGAACAGGAGAATGGATCAACCTGAAATCCGGAGCACCAGACCGAGAAGCACCGCAACTTGAGGGCATAGGCCCGCCTTGCGTCTTTCCTCAATGCGAGCAGGATGTCCTCGATCTCCTCTGGGAGGTGCAGCGAAGTTAAAGAGACCCGTTCAGCCACCAGGCTGCTAGGGATAGTGAGTCCAGGTTTGGGTGAAGCACCCATCCCTCCTCCTGCGTCAGCAGACCCGGAGCACTTCCCAGGGGGACCGGAGGCTCTGACAAGAGCCGGAGTAGAAGCGGGAACCAGGGCTGTCGAGGCCATGAGAATCACTGATGCTCAGTCCCGCTGAATCTTGTGAAGAGTCCTCGTTATGAGGAGAGTGGGGGAAAATGCATACAGAAGCCTGGAGGTCCAGCTCAGGAGGAACGCGTCTGGGGCTACTCTGCTTGGGTGCGGTATCTGTCTGGGGCTATCCTGCTTGGGTGCGGTATCTGCCTGCAAAAGCAGGGAAGCTGTGCGCTCGCTGGGCTGGTGAATAGGTCTATGGACAGAGTCCCCCAGCGATGAAACAGGTGGAGAGTCACCTCTGGGCTCAGGTGCTACTTGTGCAGGCGGAGAAGACTGCTGAGCCTGTCTGCGAGGACATTGTATTGGCCTGGGAGGAAAACAGCTCTCAGGATCATACTCCAGCACACTGTGAAAGAGCAGAGGAGGACCGCCTCCCGGCAGAGGAGGACCGCCTCCCGGCAGAGGAGGACCGCCTCCCGGCAGTGAAGGCAGAAGCCTGTACCCCCTTCCTTGTTTATGTAAAACATCGCGACCTTGTTGTCTGTCTGCACGAGCACCGACTTGCCTCGCAAGTGGTGCTCGAAGACCCTCAAGGCCAACCGGACCGCTCGAAGTTCAAGCAGGTTGATCTGTTGCCGGGATTCTTTGAGTGACCACTGTCCCTGGGTATGGAGGTTGTCGCAGTGGGCTCCCCAGCCTGACAGCGAGGCATCTGTCGTCAAGATGAGCTTGTGTTGCAGAGCCTGGAAGGGCATGCCTCGAAGTAGGCTTCGGAGATTCTGCCACCAATCCAAGAAACTGGATAGGCTGTGCGAGACCGAGATGGAATCCCGAAGCCGGCCCGAGGCTTGGGACCATTGTGCACTGAGGCACCATTGGGCTGCTCGCATATTCATGCGAGCGTGGGTAACGACGTGTATGGTCAAGGCCATGTGCCCCAGAAGGCAGAGAATCACTTGCGCCGAGACCCTGGTTCGGCTTTGGAACTCGGCAGCTAGAGCACGGAGGCGGTCCACGTGTGCTTGAGGGAGGAAGGCGGTTGCCCGTTCCGGGTCAAGCAATGCGCCAATGAACTCCAGTGCCTGTTCGAGGTGGGACTTGGAGTAATTGATCAGGAAACAGAGGTGCTCGAGGAGGTACGTATGACCTAGATTGGCCACTGTTGGAAACAGGATACTGGACTTGATGGACCTTGGTCTGACCCAGTATGACATATCTTATGTTATGTTCTTAGAACCGTATGCAACACCGAGAGGCGTGCACCCGTGACAAGCCAATCATCTAGGTAGGGTTAGACGGGTATGCCCTGCAGCCGAAGGTAGGCTACGGCTGCTGACAGGCATTTGGTGAAGACTCGCAGAGCAGACATGAGCCCGAAGGGGAGCACTTTGATCTGATAGTGCTCCCCCTGCATTCTGAAATGCAGGTACTTCCTGTGCTTGGGGTGAACAGAGATGTGGGCGTAAGCATCTCCGAGATCCAAGGAGCATAGCCAATCGCTCTGCTGGAGAAAGGGCAGCAGGAAGCCAAGCGATAGCATTCTGAACTTCTCCCTCACCAGAAATTTGTTCAGATTCCTGAGATCGAGGATGGGGCCCCCTGTCCTCTTCGGAATGAGGAAGTAAAGGGAGTAGAATCCACGACCTCGGAGATGCGGCGGGACCCTTTCGACCGCACGTTGACTGAGGAGGTTGTCCAATTCTTGCTTATTTATTTATTTATTAACATCTTTTATATACCGCACTATTCATTATCAGCGCGGTTTACAGAGAACAAGAAAACTTCAGACAAGTTGCATTTATCTGGTTTTACATATAACAATAACAACAACTTGGATAACCGGGGCAATTATTTAAAACAAAAGCAGTCAGAGTAATTATTTACATTAGGAAGACATATTGTCTGAAAAGAGCCTTGCAATATGGGAAAATGGTGTAATGTGTTGTTGGGTCAAGCCTGTTCAAGCAAGCCTGGTATGAGGGTAGCTGAGTAAGCTCCGCTGGGGAGGAGGGAGTGGGAAGTCTGTCCAGATGGAGACAGTAACCTTCCTGGAAGACCTAGAGGACCCAGGTGTCCACTGTGATGGCCTCCCACTCAGGGGCAAAAAGAGATAGACGTTCTCCTACCGGCAGGAGCGCCTCCGGAAGATGAGGGGCTATACATTTGGCATCAAAACCCCGGATCTGGCTGGGGTTTTGCCGATGGTTGGGTCTTGGGTCTCTTAGGTTTTCGGTGGCCCTGAGCACCACCCTCACCTTGGCCGCTGGGCGTCAATGCTGGGGCAGGCAGATAAGGTGGGTATTCCTGGTAATGAAGCCCCTTCCTCTGAAAGAAGGGTTTCTTGCTGTGCTGTTTCTTCATAGGAAGGGATGAGGTTGTCTGAGAGAGACGAGTGCAGATTACGAACTCCGCCTCGATCTCAGCTGCCTTATCCTACATGGGCTTGCTGAACAGTTATTCACCGAGGCAGGGAACATCCAAAAGATTCTCCTGGACCTACTGTTCCGGGTCTGAGGACTCGAGCCATGCTTGATGCCAGGCTCGATGCCAGCCGCTGCCACACGGGCAGAGGACTCGAACCCATCATTTGCAGCGCAAGAAAGGTATTTCAAGCAGTATGTGACCGATCTCAGGAGGGTCTGAAATCTGAGACGGTGGTTACCTTCGAAGCCCGTGGAGAAACTGCCGAGCTCTTTAGCGAGGTCACGAAGGAACATACCCATATATAGTTGGTATGCCTGGATGCGGCATGCCAGCATTGATCCCTGGTAAGACATGCCCGAGGGCATAGAGAGCACGGGATTCTCTGCCAGGCAGAACCAAAGAATGCGACTTAGGGCTCTCTTCTGTTTCTTCATCGTGGATTCCACTACCATGGAGGTATGAGGAAACTGGACCTTTTGAAACCCAGGGTCACGCTGGACTCTGTACATGGCATTGAGTCTTTTACTGATGATAGGGACCGAGGCGGGTGCTTCCCACATGCAGAGCAGCAGCCGGGTCAGGATGGACAGCACAGGGACCGTGAGAGACTCCCTTGGAAGAGACTCATATTGCAAAATGTCGAGTTCCTCTGCCCTCGGCTCTTCCTCGGTCTGCGTGGGCAGATTGAGGGCCCAAGCCATATCCCGCACGAATACCAAGAAGGAGATATCTTCAGGGGGTTAATCACATTTGCGAGGTGGGAGGGGATGGGTCAGAAGGAAGGTCCCGATGGGTGCGGGTTTCAGGGGATATATCCCCGCCCAATTCCCAGCCCGAGAAAGACTCTGAGTCAGGCTGATCCCTACATCCGGTGGCCAAGGCCATACTGGAGCCAGAGGCACTGACTCTGGAAGACCTCGCCCCTGAGGAATGGAACGGCGAGCAAGACCGATGCAGAGGACCCTTGCGAGGCCCGTGCCTCTCGGGGGTTTCCAAGGCAGTTTTCAGAACAACAGTAGAAGGACCCTCGGTCTCGAGGCGCAAGCCAGACGTGCTGGGCAGGAGCGTCTGTAGGGCAGCTAGGAAGGCAGAAACTCTGCGCGCTAGTGTCAACGTACGGGACTTCCACTCAGGAGTGGGTCCCTGGGACACTGAGACCAGGGTTACCGGGTCTGGCGTGGAGGAGGAAAGGGGTCCTCACTGGGATGACCCTCAGGAGACTGGGCGCCATCACCAGAGGCCTCCGTGTCTGTACAAGGTACCTTTCGAGGCCACTCCTTGTCAGACTCTTGGGAATGCCGGTTAAGGGCTAAGGGAATGAGCATGAGACCGCTAACGCTTATCCGGAACCCCCGACAGCGTCTTTGAGGTCGTTTTCTTTTTTTGCCATTCCACCTCGGGCAAACCCTGGTCAGAGTGACACTTGGGACACAGAGTCCCTGCGGGGGACCCCGCAAGTGGTGGATCGGTAGAGCGGGGTGTCACCAGGGACTCTGGTGCTGACTTATGGAAAATATTGTCAGACTTCTGCTTATGGCTTTGTAAGGCCTTAGTGGACATTTTCTTTCAAAGAAAGCAGAGCTCTGGGTTGTGGTCAGCCCCCACGCACCGCAGACAACAGTCGTGGGTGTCTGTGAGTGACATGTTTTTGGAGCATCTGTCACATTTTTTGAAGCCAGTGGCCATGGGGGCAAAAAGAGCCCCTGCGAGTTCGAATACCCTCGAGGCCAGCGGTTAGAAAAAAGGGCGCGAAAATGGCCCGAAGTAAGAAAAACTGAAGGAGGGAAAAATAGGGAAAAACAGGGATCCCCTGGCCCACAGTTGAAGTGGGTGTGTTGGGCAGGACGGGAGAGGACCGGTGTAGCTGGGAAAAAAGGCCAAAGGGCCGAAAAGAGAAAACGTTTTCCGAGGAATGAGGACGTGCGTCAGAAGGGCTCCGCAAAAGAAGGGAGACTGAACAAGATGGCACCTTTGGGCAGGAAGAGGACCACACATGCGTGCTAGCGATCCCAAAGGCTTTCTTTGAAAGCTGGGGAATTGCTCCTTGCGGGCTCCGTCGGTACCCACATCACCCATAAGTGAGGACTGACTTCCTGCTTGTTCCTGGAGAATATCCATTTTAATAATCTAATTTAATTCAAAAAGAAAGGCACACTTATCTCTTTGGGTAAATCAGCTATTGAAATCCAACGTCGCATGATTTGGAAGTACCACTGGGTGGCCTGAGGCAAATCCAACTGACTCACCTTTGTCTAACTGCTTACTCACACCTTCAAAAAAATATAACAGATTAGTAAGACAAGACCTTCCTTGGCTAAAGCCATGTTGGTTTTCTCCCATTAAACCACGACTATCTACATGTTCAGTAATTTTGTTCTTTATAATGATTTCTACCATTTTGACCGGTACTGATGGCAGGCTCACCGGCCTGTAGTTTCCCGGATCACCCCTGGAACCCTTTTTAAAAACTGGCATTATACTGGCCATTTGCCAGTCTTCAGGTACTACAGATGGTTTTAATGATAGTTCACAGATTACAGATAACCCCTCTGGATCCTTATATAGTAACATAGTATATGATGGCAGATAAAGACCAGTATGGTCCATCTAGTCTGCCAAGTAAGGCAGTAAGAGTAGGTGCACCTGCAGCTCCATGCAGGTCATCCCTTCCCATTCCTTTGTTTAGGGGTGTACCCACCGCTCCGTGCAGATCACCCCTATTTGTTGAGATGTAAGAGATAGTTATGTTTATTTTGATTTTATCCTGTTGCTATAAAGGGATGCACTGTGTCTGCCCCATGACATTTTGAATTCTGTCACTGTATTTGACCCCACCTCTTCCATCAGGAGGGCATTCCAAGCATCCACCATTCTTTAAGTGAAAAAGTATTTCTTGACATTGCCTTTCAGTTTACCCCTTTGCAGCTTTATGTTATGCCCTCTATTTTATAGCTTCCCCATCTTTGGAAGAGGTTTGTTTGTTCATTAATACTCTTAAGTATTTAAAGGTATGAATTATATCTTCCCTGACTCTCCTCTCCTCCAGAGTGTACATATTTAGGTCTTCAAGTCTCTTCTCATACATCTTCTGACGCAGGCTCCAAATCATTTTGGATGCCTTCCTCTGAACAGCCCTCCAGTCTTTTTATATCCTTTACGAGATATGGTCTCCAAAACTTAATATAATATTCCAATTAAAGTCTCACCAGAGGCTTGTATAGTGGCATTAGTACCTCCTCCTTTCTGCTGGTAATTTCTCTCTGTATGCAATCCAGCATCCTTCTGGCTTTTGCCACCACCTTGTTACACTGTTTTGCCACCTTGAGATCCTCAGAAACAAATCACTCCGAGGTCTATCTCCTGGTTCTTGCCTCCTATCGCATACAATTTCCTTGGATTTCTGCTTCCCAAGTGTATGACACTGCACTTCTTCACAATAAATCTTAACTGCCAAGCATTGGACCATTCTTCAAGCTTTTGTAGTTCTTTCCTCGTGTTGTCCACTCCCTCAGGGGAGACCACTCTGTTGCAGATTTACAAGTCATCTGCAAAAAGACAGACTTTTCCATTCAGTCCTTCAGCAATATCACTCACAAATACACTGAATAGTACTGGTCCCAGGACCGAACCCTGGGGCACACCACTAATCACCTTCCTTTCATCCAAGTGAGTTCCGTTTACCATCAATTTCTGTCGTCTGTCAGTCATCCAATTTCTGATCCAGTTCACCACCTTGGGACCCATCACCAAGCTGTTTCGTTTATTGATAATCCTATTAGGAACAAGTATCAAAGGCTTTGCTGAAATCTAGGAGGTTCACATCCATCGCATGCCCTTGATCTAGTTCTCTGGCCACCCAAAGAACTCAATCAGATTTATTTGGCAAGATCGTCCTTTGGTAAAACCATGTTGCCTAGGATCATGCAACCTGTTGGTTTCGAGGAAGTCCACTATTTGCTCTTTCAGGAGCGCCTCCATTACATTTCCTGCTACTGAGGCAAGGCTTCCTGGCCTGTAGTTTGTCATTTCTTCCCTATTATCACTTTTGTGAAGAGGTGCCATATCAGCCCTTTTCCAGTCCTATAGAACTTCTCCCATCTTCAAGGATCTATTAAAAACATCTTTTAATGGCCCTGCAAGAGCATCTCTGAGCTCTTTCAGTAAGAGTTCAGAGAGGTTCTTTTATGCTTTAAAGCTCCTTTTCCTTAGTACCTCATTCGACCTCCAGCTTTGCTCTACTGCCCCCAATCACCAGCATTGGCCACTGCCTTGACCATATATTTTTCTCTAATTGTTTACCCTTAAACTTCTGCACCTCAATTCTTCCCTTATCTGACCATCACCTGCTAAGCTTCACTCTTCATCATCCACCGCCTCAACTTCGCCCTGTCTCTTCCAACCTCTTTAGAAATCTTCATGCTTTTGACCCTTTGGCTCTCTCCTTCACAGTTTCATCACCTCTTTTCTCCACTATGCCATCTGAGTCTGTTGATGAGGCAGTAGTTTCCTATAACGCTGTACTCTCCTCTGCTCTGGATGCTCTTGCTCCGCCCATGCCACGTCCTGAGAGGCGCACTATACCCCACACCTGGCTTTTTTTTTTTTTTTTACACTATCCGCTATCTACGTTTCTGTGCCCATTCAGCTGAGCGTGCTTGGCTCAAATCCCACTCCCTTGCAGATGTACCCCCCCTCCCTTTTTGCCCAAACCCTGGCTATTTCCATGACAAAATCCACAAAAAAACCCTCCAATTACCTACCCTCCTCCCATTCTACACTCCCAACTTTCCCACTCTTTCTTCCTTGTCTATGATCCCTGAGGAGGAAATCACACACCTTCTTTCCTACTCCAAACTCAATACCTGCTCCCATTTCCACCAGTCTCCTAAGTCCCATCTCCTCCACTGTTGTTCTTTCCATCTCTCATATTCTCAACCTATCATTCTTCACTGCAACTGTCCTTGCAGTTTTCAAGCATGCTGTTACACCTCTCCTCAAGAAATGCTCACTTGATCCTACCTTTCCTAACTATCGACCCATCTCCCTCTTCCCCTTCGTTTCTAAACTACTTGAAGGTGCGGTTCATTGCCATTGCCTTGACTTTCCTTCCTCTCAAGCCCTCCTGGATCCTTTACAATCTGGCTTTCATCCTTTACATTCTACTGTAACGGCTCTTGCCAAAGTCTCCAGTGACTTGGTCCCTGGGAAAATCCAAGGGCCTTTAGTCAGTCCTCATCCTTCTGGACCTCTCTGCTGCTTTTGACACTGCTGACCATAACCTTCTTCTTGATACCCTGTCCTCACTTGGTTTTAAGGGCTCTGTACTATCCTGGTTCTCCTTGTCTCTCTCCCATAGCTCTTTCAGTGTTTGTTATGGTAGATCCTCCTCTGCTGCTATCCCGCTCTCAGTTGGTATACCCCAAGGATCTGTCTGGGGTCCACTCCTTTTCTCTCTCTATACAAGTCCCTTGGTGCACTCATCTCTTCCCATGGCTTTCAGTACCATCTTTATGCTGATGACTCCCAGATCTACCTCTCTACACCTGAAATCTCTGGCAATCCAGACCCATATCTTTGCCTGCTTTTCTGACACTGCTGCTTGGATGCCTCACCCCTGCTTGGAATGGAACATGGCCAAAACCGAACTTATTTTCTCCCTAAAACCTCCTCTCCCCTTCTTTCTTTCTCAGTCTGTGGATAACTCTCTACTCCTCCGTTTCCTCGGCTCGCAACATTGGGGTCGTCTTTGACTTCTCTCTCTCCTTCTCCACACATCCATCTGATAGCTAAGACCTGCTGTTTCTTTCTCTTTAAGATCAACAAAATTCACCCATTCCTTTCTGAACACACTACTAAGATACTTATCCAATCCTTAGTCACACTATTGTAACCTACTCCTTTCTGGTCTCCCACTGAATCATATCTCTCTCCCCTTCAATCTGTTCAGCACTCTGCTGCATGGCTAATCTTCTGCCAGCCTTGTCATGCTCTTATTACCCCTCTTTTCAAGTCACTTAATTGGCTCCCTGTTTCCGCATCCAGTTCAAACTTCTCCTGTTGACCTCTAAGTGCATTCACTCTGCAGCTCCTCACTACCTTTCTTCTCTCTCTCTACACCCTTCCCCGGAAACTCCGCTCTTCTGGCAAATTGCTTCTATCTGTGCCCTTCTCTTCTATTGCTAACTCAACTTTGGCTCCTTTCACCTTGCTCTCCTTATGCCTGGAACGAATTAGTCAGGCGCCTTCTCTGGCCCTTTTCAAATCCAGGCTGAAAACTCTGCTCTTTGCTGCCGCTTTTGGATCTTGACTCACCTGATCTCCTTTGTTTCTTACCATTCCCCCTGATGATCAGGGACTGTCTCTTACATGTCTTTGCATCTTGTAGCGCTATACAAATGCTCAGTAAAGCACAGTTACTTACCTGTAACAGGTGATCTCTGGGAACAGCAGTAATAAGTCTTCACATATGGGTACGTCGGTACCGACGGAGCCTGCTGGGGAACGCTCCCCAGCGTCCAATCAGAAAGCTTTTGGGAGCATCCCTCAGCGCCTGCGTGCTGCCTCCCCACCTTTCCAACTGTCTCTCCTCAGTTGAGTTTTATAGCTGAGACAAAAAGAGAGAAAGAGGAAAGGAAGATAGATAGAGAGATACAACTCCTAGGGGAGGTGGGTGGGTTGTGAAGACTTATTCCTGCTGTTCCCAGAGATCACCTGTTACAGGTAAGTAACTGTGCTATCTCCAGGAACAAGCAGGAATGAGTCTTCACATATGGGGACTCCCAAGCTAAGATGCCTGGAGCCCTATCAAGGTGAGGATTGGAACATGCTACACCTCATATGGCCAGGCATCCTGAGGATGGAGGGTAGGAGTTGAAAAGAGGAGCTGTAGAAAAACAGCTAACCTAAGGACTACAGGAAAGGAGTCCTTGTATGTATGATAATTACCATGAAAAAATATTGACGTGAACAATCACAATATGGACCTCACCTACTGGATTGCAGGAAGTAGAGAGGCTGATGGAATCTACTAGAGTTCCAGTAGAGGAATCTTCAAGGTGATCTCACTGAAGTGAAGGCGAAGGTCCAAATCTGGAATTGACAGGTGACCCAGGTGTCAACTGGGGTAGTACAAAAACGTCAGGTCTTTAGTGGAAGCTTTATGGAAAAGCTGGGAACTCTTTTGGATACAGAGGTAGTAACATTTAGGAGCAAAAGAGGAAGACTGACTGATTTGGACAACTAGCCAGTCCTGGAGGGAAGAAGGGGTATGGAAAAAAGCCCATATTCCCAAGGAGGACAGATGTCTGAAGGGCTGAAACTTCAGATCTACTGAAGATCCACCCTGTCTTTCCTATCTGTTGGGAGATAGGAAATATAGTGAAGCATAGAGCTTCAGGGATACCTAGACCTAGGGTCAAAGTAGGAGCTGTCAGTACCACAATAGTGGTTGAGTGCATAATACCCCAGACATACTGAGGGACAGTATGAAGATATGCAAGCCCACTGTCTGGAACCTATAGGAAGGTAAAACCTTTTATAAGCATAGACAGAGAGATAAGTATGGAAATACTTATCTACCTATAAGGAAGTATCTCAACAGATACACATATATATAGGGATATATATATATATATATATATATATATATATATAGACAGGGGTGTATATATATATATATATATATATATATATATAGAGAGAGAGAGAGAGAGAGACAGGGGTATATAAATATATATATATATATATGTATATATATATAGAGAGAGACCGGGGTATATATACATATATATATATATGTATATATATATAGAGAGAGACAGGGGTATATATACATATATATATATATATACATATACATATATATATATATATATATATATACATATATACATATATACATATATATATATATATATCTGTCCATAGTGAGATCTGGAGGGGCATAGAATATGCACACGCAGCTTACAGACATAGATATCTATAGAGAAGTATATAGATGTCTAAAGATAAATGTCTGCAACTAAGCAGATAGAGATATGCCCATAAGAACATTCACATGGGGGATGTGAAGGAGAAAGATTCATCTAACAAGGAGGTGGAACCTACTTGAGAAGATATATAGAGAATCTATTCCCCCTGGCTAAGATGGTGCAGGAATGTTATCCAGTGAAATAACCAGGATGGTTGCGTGAAAAACAGAGGATAATATCAGTCTGTAAACAGCAAGTCCTGAGTCTTATAGAACTCAAGCATGGTAAATGGACAGAAAAACGCATAGGATGAGATACCAGGTTGACCCACTTGAGGAACAAGGGGGGGGGGGGTATCATGCGTTGTTTAAGTAAATATGTGCTGTCCATGAAGGATTAGGATACCATGAGGACAAGCTGCAAGGAAAAAGAGCATATTTCCTGTAGAAACTGGGTAACTCTTTAGACTGTCATATAGAGAGGGCTTATGTCCTTTATTAAAAGGAAATAGAAGGGTGTAAAGAACCCCTACAGTCATGAGGAATGACTGAGGAAGCCTTTTCCAACCATATAGGATAGTAATTAGAGAAAAAATCCCCATGCTCTCTAGCAAGGGCCCATAGTGGAAAGCTTCTCAGTATGATTGCAGAGAGCACTATGCAGGAGAATTGGGAAATAAAAGTGGCTGTTGGAGGAAACCAGCTGCCACCTCAGTTATGCTGCAAAGTCCAGAAAAGAAGCAATAAGGATTATCCAAGATAGATGAGCACTATCTTGGAAACACTACTAAGGCCAGAGAAAAGTAGTGGAAGACAAGACTGGAACTGGTAGAAAAGTACCAGTAGTCCAATCACTGGAACTCCTGCATGGGCAGCTGCTGAATAGAACAGCAGAGAGAATCTTTCTGTTTGTAACAGAGAGAACAGACAGAACAAGAAGAGAAAATCCTGATCATGTCTGATGAGCTGCCCAATGAAAGCAGGGAGGTTACTCCAGAGAAAACTCTACACTGGAAAAGAAAGGAAGACTAAAAGGATAAGAAAGCCTTCCAGTTGTATGGTACCACTTGTACAGGGGAAGCCCTGGAAACGAGGGCAAAGAAAAATATGAGCTGAAGGGAGACTTGCTATATGGTAAGTCTGTAGAAGGAAAAAATTCATGGTGGTACAGGGAAACTATTATGAGATAGTTGGTAAACCTCTCTTCATGGTAGGAAGAGGAGGAAAACCCTGTGACCCACAGACATGAATCTCCTGACAGCTCAGTCTACCTAAGAGCAAGTGAATGTCCTGGAAACAGGAATCCATGGCTAGAGTTTTAAATGAAAAAACAGTGAAACAACTTCTGCTGAGAAGAAGTGAACTGAATGTTATAAGAGATCAATTAGAACCCCATTGAGGGTTAATGTTCTTGGCTTGAGTTTGGATTCTTCAGACTAGGGCGAGGTTTCCCTTGTTTGGGAACATCTGTATGAGGGGCAGGAGAAGAATAAAACCTTCTTCTTTTAGGGAAAGAAGGTTTAGTAGGGCATCTCTTACCCAGTGGGGAAGGAGAAGGCTTAGCCTCAGAGACAGGGAAGTCAGTGGAGCAGTGAGCAACCTGACGTAAAGACTCCTTATTGAAGAGATTTTTTCCAGTACAAGGAGTATTACCCAGTCTTTGTTGTGCCCATCTGTTTAAGTCTGAAGCTTGGAGCCAGGCTCTACGTCGTGCTCCTATGGCTATAGCAGAGGTCCTGCTAACAGACTCAAAAGAGTCTAGAGAAGCACGAGTAAGAAACCAAGAGATATTTTGACTATGACTAAGTAGTGAGGAATAATCTGCAGTCTTGGGCTCTGAAAGAAAGGGAGTTAGAAGAGACAACTGCTTTGTAACCTCCTGAAGGAATAGACTCATATAAAAATATATGAGAGAATCCTTGTTGATAGCATAGATGTCTGGAAGGTTTGACGTCCAAAGGCATCTAGTGTTCTAGACTCACGACCTGGTGGGTAAGAAGAGTGCTTCTTCTTACTTTTCACCTTCCTCATTGGTGATTCTACCACAATAGAATGATGGGGAAGTTGAGTCTTTTGAAACCCTGGAGAAGGGGGCACCTGATACAAAAGATCAGTTGCTGTAAAAGTGAGGAAACCCTTAAAGGTGTTTCCCATATTTTCAAAAGAAGATCCTGCAAAGAATGATGTAAAGGAAGCATTATATTCTCCTTTTCCCCAGAAGAGCCTTGTGTAGGATCATAGGCAGGGATAGGAATAGCAAGGAATGTTGCCATGTCAAGGAGAAAATTCTGAAAAGAAGGATCTCCAATGGGAACCATCCCTGAACAGGCTAGACTTGAAGGAGTAGCCCGGGCACTGGAGGATGTACTTGTCCGGTGCAGTGAATACTGGTACCATCGGTTATGACCTGAATCTGTCAGTACTGCATCGTCCATGCCAGGTATCGACTCAAAACTGGGTATAGAGAGGAGCGACCCTGGTGAAAAATGCATGGAAGGAGCTGGTCCCGATGTTGCTGCCGGTATCGGTACCGATACAGATACTGGAAGCTGAGCCGGAATCGAAGGCGATAGCGACATCGAAGCAGTCATCGGAGGCTGCGCAAGCGGTACTGAGGTAACCGAAAACTCTTGGTGAGCATCCTCGGTACCGCGCAACCGGAATCGGTAAGCGTGGGTTCAGAGACACGTCGGTAACCAGTCTTCCAGACTAGATATCGATTCCAGACTCGGCATCGAAGGAAGCGAGTCTATCGATGCATGTCTAGAGGATACCGACGTCGGTGGTCATATCGGCGGTGCTGCCGATACTGGAAAGTCAATCTGGGACGTATCGATCGGTCCCGAAGGTACCGAGAACGCCAGATGACGATCCCTGGTGAGGAGTGAATCGCTCAACACCAGTGCCGATGCTGGGGTATCGGTACCGCTCGAAGCGGATGCCACCACCGAGCATGCTCAGGTATGTTCTGTGAGGGGTGAGCCCCAGGAACAACCTGAAACCCCTGAAAGGCTTTGGAGACCGAAGACTCCCGCCGGGGTTTTAAAGCCAATAGGGTCTTGAGGGCAAGGTCAGAGCCGTCATCATGCTTGGCATGAGACCTACCACTCAAGGATTGGCTAGTTTTAACAGACTGTTTGTGGGTTACCTGATCCTGTAGAGAAGAAATGGTCGGTTCCCTGACACTGGAAGGGAACGCGGTATCGAGGGAAACTCGAAATGAAAAATCTCTTCTCATAAAATTGTAGCCTAATGGCTCCGGAGGAAAAGGGTCAGGACCCAAACAGGTTAGACACCAGTTATTGGAGTCTAAGAAGAAAACTGTATTTCCACAGTTAAGGCACTTCTTAGGAGAAGGCGGCTCCATGATGGAGAGGCCTTACAGGCCCAAAAATGTAAGACAGAAACTGAGGGAAAAACTCTCCCTGAGTTTGAGAAAAAGAAAAGAAAAAACCCACCGGTGGAGGCAGGGAAACAGAAACAGGGAAACCACAAGAAAAAGAAAAATAAAGAATTTAAGAAAAATATTTTCTGCGGTGACAGGACGACGTCCTGCCGGCTCCGCGGAAAAACGAAAACTGAGGAGAGACAGTTGGAAAGGCGGGAAGGCAGCACGCAGGCGCTGAGGGATGCTCCCAAAAGCTTTCTGATTGGACGCTGGGGAGTGTTCCCGCGCAGGCTCCGTCGGTACCGACGTACCCATATGTGAAGACTCATTCCTGCTTGTTCCTGGAGATTAGTAGCCGCCAACAGTTCATGGAGCAGCTGGTTCAGGAACCAACATGAAGAGAAAATATTACACACCTAGTCTTTAGTGGAACACAATCTAGTGCGAGAAGTAACGGTTTTGGGGTCACTTGGCAACAGCAATCATAATATGAGCACATCTAATTTAATAAATGGAGGGAAGATAGCAAAGAAACTTACTGCGCTAGCACTTAACTTTCAAAAAGGAGACTATGATAAACTGAGGAAAACTGTTAAGAAAAAACTAAAAGGAAACAACGGCAAAGGTTAATAATTTACATCAGACCTAGGCGATATTTAAAAATACCATCTTTTAAGAAAGGTGGAAGACAGGCCAAAGGACAGCCAGCATGGCTTAAAGGTATGGGCAGAGAGGCTGATATAGCTAAGAGAGACTCTTTCATAAAATGGAAAAAAGATCCAAATGATGAAAACAGGAAACAGCATATGTACTGGAAAGTTAAATGCAAGGTATTAATAAAAGACAGGCAAAGAGAATTTGAAACTAAGCTTGCTGTGGAAGCAAAAGTGCATAATAAAAAACTGTGAGAGTCAACTGGAGCATTAGATAAAAGAGTAAAAGGGGCACCAGGAGAGAACAAGGCCACAGCAGAGAGACTGAATAAATTCTTTGCTTCGGTCTATACTGAAGATGTAGGAAACATACCCATGCCTAAAATGATATTTAAGTGTGATGTAACAGAGGAATTGAAACAAATCTTGATAAATTGGGAAGATGTAATACAGCTATTTGATAAACTAAAAAGAACAGCAAATCAACTAGACCAGGGTGATGAAAGAACTGAAATATGAGATTGCAGACCTATATTTAGTAATCTGCAAAAGCGTAGTTACTCACCTGTAACAGGTGTTCTCCAGGAGCAGCAGGAATCAGTCCTCACTTATGGGTGACGTCGGCGCCGACGGAGCCCTCGCGGAGCAATTTTCCCCAGCTTTCAAAGAAAGCCTTTGGGAATTGCAGCGCGCATGCGCGGTCGTCTTCCCGCCCGAAGGTGCCATCTTAGCCAGTCAGATGACATAGCTAAAAAAGACAGCATAAAAATTTGCAAAAAGAACATAAGCAGACGATTGCAACTCCAAGGGGAGGAGGGAGGGTAGTGAGGACTGATTCCTGCTGCTCCTGGAGAACACCTGTTACAGGTGAGTAACTACGCTTTCTCCAGGACCAAGCAGGAAGTCAGTCCTCACTTATGGGACTCCCAAGCTCAAGGCTACCGGAGACCCTAAGCACAAAAATGAGCTCCCTCTAGCTCAGCAGCACAGAAGGATAGAATCTTCGCTGAATTATCACCCACCGGTAGCCCACATCCGGGATGGAGGGTAGGAGTTGCTCAGACCTCAAAGAGATTACGGAGGACTGCCTGTCCGAAAGCACTGTCCCTACGGGACTCCCTCTCGAGACAGTAATGGACCGCAAAAGTCTGGCTCGAAGACCAAGTAGCGGCCCGGCAGATGTCTGCCAGCGGAACAGAGCGGAGGTAAGCCACTGACGTGGCCTTTGCCCGAACGCAATGAGCCGTGACTCGACTTTCTAAGGCGAGTCCGGCTGCCCCATAAGCCCAAGAGATACAGTCCGCCACCCAGATGGACAGAGTACGCTTGGAGACCGGGAGCCCCAATTTATTGGGGTCAAAAGACACAAAAAGCTGAGCAGCTTTACGGTGCTCCCGCGTACGGTCAAGGTAGAAGTTCAATGCCCTTCTACAGTCCAGGGTATGGAGGACCGTCTCAGCTCGGCTGGAGTGTGGTCTGGGAAAGAAGGTTGGAAGTACCACCTCCTGATTCATGTGAAAAGGGGAGACCACTTTAGGCAAAAACTTTGGGTGAGTCCGTAGGACTACCCTATTCTTGTAGAATCGAGTGTAGGGGGGATCAGACACGAGGGCCTGCAATTCACTTACGCGCCTAGCGGAAGTGAGGGCTATCAAGAACAGTGTTTTCCAAGACAGAAAACGTAGAGAACAGGTAGCCATAGGTTCAAAAGGCGGACAGGTGATCCGCTGCAAAACCACATTCAGGTCCCAGTCAGGCGCTGGCGGGCGCAGAGGTGGTTTAAGTAGAAGGAGACCTCGGAGAAACCTCGCTACGAGAGGGTCATTGGAGAGAGGTCTGCCGTCCACTGGCACATGATGTGCTGAAAGAGCACTGAGGTGAACTTTGACGGAGTTGGACTTAAGTCCCAGATTAGAGAGGTGCAGCAAGTACTGCAAGATCACCGACACCGGGCAGGAGAAGGGATCCTGAGACTGTTGGGTACACCAGACTGCAAAGCGACGCCATTTAAGGGCGTAGCATTTGCGGGTAGAAGGCCGTCGCGAAGCTAAGATGACCTCCTCCACCTCCGCCGGCAGGAGAAGGGGAGCAAGGACTACCCTCTCAGCAGCCAGGCCATAAGGTTGAGAGACCTGAGGTTGGGGTGCAGAAGGGACCCCTGATCCTGAGTGAGGAGATCCGGTTGTATCCCCAGAGGGATTGGGCCCTCCACCGCCAGTTGCAGCAGGAGAGGAAACCACGGCTGCCTGGGCCAGCGAGGGGCCACCAGGATCATGAAGGCTTTGTCTCGGAGAACCTTGAAAAGAGTCCGAGAGACCAGCGGGATGGGAGGGAAAGCGTACAGAAGGCTCCCCGACCACGAGATCAGAAAGGCGTCCGCCGCAACCCGAAGGGGGTGTGGCTGACGAGAGCAGAAGCGAGGAAGCTGCCGGTTGTGAGGACTGGCAAAGAGATCCACCGTGGGGAGACCCCACTTGAGGAAGAGCTTCTGAACTACCAAGGGATCCAGACGCCACTCGTGCAGCTGGAGGACCCTGCTGAGTTTGTCTGCAAGGCAATTTTCTTGGCCCGGGAGATAAACTGCCCTGAGGAGAATGCCGTGACTGACGGCCCAAGAGCAGAGCTTCTGTGCCTCCCGGCAGAGGAGGAAGGAGCCCGTGCCCCCCTGCTTGTTCACGTAGAACATGGCAACTTGATTGTCCGTCTGGACAAGGACGGACTGTTGGGAAGTCAGGTGGGAGAAGGCCTTGAGAGCGAGGCGGATCGCCCTGAGCTCCAGGAAGTTGATCTGCTGAGCAGACTCCCACGTGGTCCAGAGGCCCTGAGTACGTGCCTCTTGGCAATGTGCTCCCCAGCCCAGGAGGGATGCATCGGTGGTCAGCACCCGGGTCGGCTGAGGTGACTGGAAAGGCATTCCGAATATCAGGTTCGGCTGCCGGAGCCACCACCGGAGAGACGAAAGCAGCGGCTCGGAGACGCGCACTAGGTCTGCCAGGCCGCCTGTGGCTTGTCGCCACTGCTGGCGGAGACACCATTGAGCAGACCGCATGTTCAGGCGGGCATTGGGGGTCACATGGACGGTGGAAGCCATATGGCCAAGCAGTCTCAGGAAGCGCCTGGCGGAGACCAGGGGCTGGCTGCGAAAGCGGTCGGCTAGGTCCATGAGCCGTTGAGCCCTGTCGAGCGGTAGGTACGCTCGTGCCCGAGGAGTGTGCAGCCTTGCGCCGATGAACTCGAGATCCTGTGAGGGGAGCAAAGTGGACTTTGCGAAGTTTATGACAAAGCCCAAGTGCTGCAGCAGAGTCACCGTGCGGCACGTGGCGTTGGTGACCTCCTGAGCGGACGCTGCTCTGATGAGCCAGTCGTCGAGGTACGGAAAGACATAGAGGCCGTGAAGCCGGAGATGGGCCGCCACGACCGCGAGACATTTTGTGAAGACTCGCGGTGCGGAGGACAGGCCAAAGGGCAGTACCCTGTACTGGTAATGATTTCCTGCCACCACAAACCTTAGGTATTGGCGGTGGCTTGGGTGGATGAGGATGTGCGTGTAGGCATCCTTTAGATCCAAGGAGCATAGCCAATCTCCCTGCTGGAGGTAGGGCAGAAGGATTCCAAGGGTAAGCATTTTGAACTTCTCCCGCACAAGGAACTTGTTGAGGTTGCGCAAGTCCAGGATGGGTCTGAGGCCCCCTGTTCTCTTTGGTATCAGAAAATACCTTGAATAAAAGCCTTGACCTCTCAGGTGGTGGGGCACCGGTTCCACCGCCTGTTCCTGCAGAAGACCTGCTAACTCCTGAAGGAGCAACTCCCTGTGCAGAGGGGGGCGCGAAGGTTCTCCCGGAAAATAGGAGGGAGGGACCTGATGGAAGTGGAGAAGGTAGCCCTCTCGCACGACCTGAAGCACCCAGGCATCTGCGGTGATGCTGGACCACCTGTGGGCGAAGTGAACCAGCCGGCCTCCGGTGCTGGGAGGGACCAGCGGGGGGGGAGAGGCTATGCTGAGCGAGTCAAAAACCCCCACCCTGCTGAGCAGGGGCTGGTGGTGCAGGTTTGGGGGCTTGCTGCCTACGGGACCCGTTACCCCGTCCCTTGGCCTGCTGGCCCTGTTGGGGAGCTGCAGGGGCCTGATAATGGGGGTACTGTTTGTAGGCAGCCGCCTTCCTCGGGTAAAAGGACTTTTTTCCCGAGCCCTTCTTTTTCTGGGAAGGGGCGGAGGTCTTCCTAGAAAGCCTGGTCCTGGTGAGAGTCTCAGTCTCAATTTGTGCAGCCTTTTCCGCCATGGGCTTGCCAAAGAGGTTTTCGCCTCGGCAGGGGACATCGACCAACTTGTCCTGTACCCAGGGCTCAAGGTCCGACGACTGAAGCCAAGCCTGTCGGCGGGCACCGATGCCGGCTGCGGCCACTCTAGCCGAGGCCTCAAAGCCATCATAGGCTGCTCGGGACATGAACTTTGAGCATTCCCGAATGCCCGTGGACAAGGCTAGGAACCTCCGCAAGGGCTCCTCGGAGAGACCAGCGGAGAATCCGGCTAGCTCTTTAGCCAGATCCCGGAGATACATGCCCATGTAGAGCTGGTAAGTCTGGACACGACATGCGAGCATAGAGCCCTGGAAGCACTTCTTGCCAAGGCCATCCAGGTTACGGGCCTCCCTTCCAGGAGGCACCGAGGAGTGCATCTTCTGGCTTTTAAGACGATGCATGGCCGATTCCACTACCATGGAATGGTGTGGCAGCTGTGCCTTCTGAAAGCCAGGGCTCTTGCGGACCCGATAGATAGAATCGACCCGCTTGCTCAGGACCGGCGAGGAGGCCGGACTCTCCCACATGCGGAAGAGTAGTCGTTCCAGCATAGGAGGAACCGGCACAGTAAAGTGCTCCCTCGCGGGAGAGTCATACTGGAGGGCGTCGAGCTCTTCGGCT